>WHPX01001163.1:0-41885 GCA_011057435.1 Actinia equina | reverse complement strand
GCAAGAACAATTATTCAACTTCAGGCTCAGTGAATATCGGGAATATGACCTCAACTTTGTTCGGTTATTATTCCCAAATATCAAATAATTGTTAAATAATAACATACAACCCTAAATTGTTCATAGCATACATACATATGTATACATACATTATCAAACTCATCATCTGATACAAAACTGTGTCATTTGCATAAATTTTAAGTTGAATTTTCTTGGCCAAATTCACTTTAATTTTGAAAACTTTTAGTAAAACCAAAAGGAACCTAACTTAGAGGTTTGACAAGTCATATACAGTATTCGTGTCTGTGTTGTATTCAGATATACAATCACTCGGCTACACCTCGTGGTTGTATATCTGATACAATACGGCCACTCATATGTATATATTACTTATATTGTTGAAGAGGAAAGATTCCTTTTTAAGTTTTTTGAAAAGAGACAAAGAATTCAGCTTTTTTATCCTAATGGAAATCACTCCCAAATTTTTGTCATCCAAAATTGGAATGTAAACTTTCCATGACTTGTTCTGACTGAGGGACAAAGGAGATATCTTGTGAAGCGTAAATGGTATTATATTGATGTTTTTCTTTGCAAGTCTATGCATGCCAGAAAATATTTCTGGAACATGTGTCGATCATTAATAATTTTAAATGCAAGGTCACCTGCCTTGTAATATATGATATTTGAAATGTTAATATTCTCTACTTTCACATCCCCATAATACTTTACGTCTTTGAGGGGTAACCAGAGGGTAAAAACCCACTTATTTTGCAGAAGGCTGATCAGACAAATGTGACATGACCTTGTTTGGTATCCAAAAATAAAATGAAGAATTAAAAAAGAGAAAAAGATAGAAGCTTGAAGACGTTTAAGGTAAATTTTAAACATTTTTTCGCAAGTCAATACATTTCTGTAAGACCAAAACTCTTGATGATCTGTACACGCAAAAGTAACTTGGAATAAACTGATAATCAGTATTGTACAGATAAAAGCAGGTATAGTATAATTCAATTAAGAAACCTTTGAATTGGGGACAGTTTTTTGATTGGTTACCCCCCAAAGACGCAAGGCATTATGGGATGTGAAAGTAGAGAATACTTAATACTTTATAGAGGGGGGCTGCATGTTCATGGTTATTGCAAAAGAAATCCTTCTCATGCATTTAATTTGAGCTGTAGATATTTTGGATAAATGTTCTTTGTATGTATGTATTTCCACAAGATAATATCCCATATGCTGAGTATGGATGAATTATTGAAAAATATATATCTCGTTATGTTTTGAAATTAACATAGTACCTTAATTAACTTATTTATAGTAACTCAACAAAATGACTCGACTCTGATTGGTCGAGAGGAGTACAATTATAGCGTTAATTGTACTCCGTAGGAGTACCGAATTAAGTCGCTATGGCAACACGGCCAAAACAATGTCAAAACAATTATTTTCTATCATTTTGTACTTAGAAATCATAAATAAAATTGTAAAGCCGTAAGAACTAATCTTTTTTATGCATTTCAGTTGCGCGATGGACTGAATAGACAAAGATGAATGGCGTCGCTTCGCATTTTTACTGAAATTTTGTTGAGTGAACTATAAACAAAAAAATCGCACGATCTTCTCGTACAATTTGGAATTAATAGACACTCGTAATGTTTTGAAAGTTCTTTAATTGCACTCGCCTAAAGGCTCGTGCAATTACAAGAACTTCCAAAACATTACTTGTGTCTATTAATTTCCAAATTGTACTCGAGATCGTGCGATTTCCTATACTAATCACTCCGATATTCTTATAGATATTGTACAAGTTTGATTTGATGTTCCCAATGGCCCCCTTCCAAGATATTTTGGCTTGTCACGCTCAAAGGTCTTAGTATGAGGCTACGTGCTTCATGCTCAGTCATTCATGACAGGCAGTTAGAATAAATTTAATAGACCTCTGGTTGGGGTAATGTTTTCCCATTTCAGACCATGTGTCATTCTCTTGAGAATACGATTAGTTGTTTGAGCTGTATCCATATTCGTGTGACTTCTCATGTGCAACCGAGCACAAACCTTAAATAAAGAAATGATACTCTAGGGAATGACATGTGGTCTGAAATGGGACAACATTATGTCAGAGCCGAAGAGGTCTATTAGCACGTAGCCTCATACTGAAACCTTTGTGCGAGACAAGCGAAGCATATCTCAGAGGTGGGCTATTCAGATGCTAGTCGATATACTCCTAAATGGATATAACTAGCTAAAAACTAGTGTGAGCTGCGTCGGTGTTTCTAATGAAACAGTAATGATGAAAAGGTAAATTATACACCGTGAAAAGATGAAAAAACTTACTGACGTTTCGGACACTAGTCCTTCGTCGTAAATACTTATTGTATGGTTTTTGTTCAATATAAGGGACTTTGATCATAGGATTTGATTTTCATGTAATGTGTTTTCTTTAGGTTGACAGATAAAGTGCTACTCTGACGAAAATCGCTCAAACTTGGATTCAGCTGAAACTTCCTAAGAATACTCTTTAAAGGTCCAATAATCACTGTATGAAGTGTTTTCTGTGACGTCATACACTCAACATCGAACATCGCTCCATACATTTCTTTGTATATAAATCCTTAATTTATTTTATTCCTATGAAGCCCAAAGGGTGGCTAATGTGCTTATTTCACATTACTTGTGACTATAATTTATATTAATTTTTGGGGTGTTTGGGTATTTCTTTCTTGGCTTTTAACTACCGATATTTTGATCACAAACTACAAAGAAATGACATTGTATGGGGCGAAGTTCGATGTTGAGTCTATGATGTCACAGACTCCAAAAAATAATCGTAAAAATATCATACTTTCGTCCTGAATATCAAGAAAACACTTCATACAGTGATTATTGGACCTTTAAAGAGTATTCTTAGGAAGTTTCAGCTGAATCCAAGTTTGAGCGATTTTTGTCAGAGTAGCACTTTAATTTCTTAGTTCCACAGTATGAAATAAAGGATATTACATGGGCGCGCGGAGATACACAATTTATCTTCGAGTGTTGAAAAAGATCTCAACACGAGATTTTCAACACGAGAAGATAAATTGCGTTTCTCCAAGTGCCCATGTAATATTCTGTTTATTATATAATTATCAATGAAGTATTTTTTTTTTTGCTTTTTCAGGCAATTCTTTCCGTGTTTTTTGAATAGCCATCGCAATGGTGTTATTTTCACACGTGAAAATAACATGCTATTTTCACGTGTGAAGATATCAATTTTTCGAAATAGAGAAAAATAGATATTTCATCGATAATTATATAATAAATTATATTATTCCACTCTTAATTAATAACACTTTCTATTGTGACTGGGACTAAATTTGTCTGCAAAAAAAGATGTCAGTATCGTCGGCAAAGGTTCTTTAAAAAATTAATTTTTGAGAAACATTGGGGAGATCATTAACATATAACAAGAAAAGTAATGGCACAAGTGTGCTCCCCTGCGGGACTACGTGCATAATGCACCTTAGGCCAGATTTAACATTGCCAACTTTGGTAAATTGACTTAATTTAGTGAGAAAAATCTAGATGATCAATTAACTTTGATTGCATTTCCTTGCTTTTAGAACACTCCCTTTCAATTTTTAAACTTTATTACTTTGTTGGCACATTCAGATAATTCCTTTTAATTAGAAAAATAACTCGGTCTTGATCCAACTACTGATAATTATTACTAGTTATAATAATTAACTGAATGAATTCGCATCTTGAAATTTGAATTTGAATAGCATTCCCCTGACAATTCCAAGCATGAAGTTGCTGCCCAGAATTTCTAACAAAAGGACATTTGCATGATGGTGTCATTTGACTCCCACTAGCATAATACTTTGCAAATTTTCTTTCTTTTTTAAATAAATTGTATTTCCTCATGAGAATAGTAAGACAATTGGTGCTAATTAACCCTTTCACTAGTAGAGGCTAAAAGGGTCCAACACAGGCTCTTACTGGAATATAATTAGGGTGTCTTCATTTCTCAATATCAAAATGAAAAATATACAATATATTCAATATATAATGTATGGTCTTTTTACTCCAACGAAGGACTAGCGTCAGAAATGTCAGTAAGTTTTTTGATCTTTTTACGGTGTAAAATTTACCCTTTTATCATTACTGTCCTAGGTGATGGGTAATTGAAAAGCAAAAAAGTCTTTCCGCTGGTCACTTTTGGCCACTTTTGGCCACTCTATGAAAAATGTAGCATTTCCGGTTGACCACTTTTGGCTGTTCTAATAGTGAAAAGGTTAACTGAACAAAAGAAAGTGTGCAAGGTCTGGTAGTAGAGGTCAATGACGCCGTCATGCAAATGACCTATTGCATTGTTTTGAGACTTTGACTTTATCCAACTGAAGTCTTGTATCAATAATAATTAACTCAGTTTTATCAGAATTGAGTTTAGATACAATAGAAATATTAAATTATTATTATTATGTGAGTATCTCCCGATGGAATAAGCCCAATAGAAACACTAAATTATTATAATAATTATACAGCTTCTCATTAATCCCGTATAGGTAACTGTCCAATTATTTTCTTAATTGGACAGGTCTTGTTGATGTGGGATTAATCAGGCAGCTATATAATTAATAGGTAATGGGATTTCATGCTCCCCAATCAAGAAATAATTAGACTTGAAAAATTCCTCTGACTGCCAAATTGAACTCCGCCCTATGGCCTCATCCAATTTTGTCCGTCCTCGGAATTTTCCCTCGTCCAATTATTTCTTTATTGGACAGCATGGAGTCCTATTACATATTTTAATAGAGGCTTTGCACCATCACGTGATGGCAGCCATGACAGGAGGCACAAAAATAGTCTTTGGCCTATGGGAAACTGAATTCTTCCTTATGTAAACCAGATTAGACTGTATTCAATGGTTCCTGCCTCCCGTCATGGCTGACATCACGTGATAGGTGCAAAGCCTCTATTATAGGGAAAGTTCATTTAAAATGAACCTGAAAAACCTTATTTTTTTACAGGGTCCCCTTTAAGACTTAACTTAATTTTTGAAGCCCCCCCCCCCCCCCCCCCCCCTTGCCAAAACAACCTATGAAAATTTTCAAATTCAATTCTTGTATGCAGGACAAGTTGTTAGAGTCCCCCTTCCATGTCCCAAATAATTTTGGAACCCCCTCCCCTCCCCCCACTTCCCCCACCACATATCTTCATCCCCCCCTTGGCATTTTAAATGAACATTCCCTAATAGTATCCATAATGAGGGTTAATGGGAAATTCTGTTTCCATTTGTCCAGTCAGTGGTGGCACATACACGTCTGCTTCTGGGACTAATGGTTGCACATCGGTGAATCGTGATGACCATAATGCAATTTCCTCTCATGTTGACGACATTGGCCTATAATATTCACCTCATGAGTAGTCCCAGGAATGAGTTACGTGCAGTGGAGGGACTTTGGTTGTGGTTGATGTTATTGTAACCAGCTGTGGTAAACCGTCCGTTTGTCAGTATTGATGGGTTACAAGCATTCCCAAGAGAGTCAAAAGACAAAAAAATAGCGGCCATTGTGTTACCGTTAACAATGGATGCTAATGAGAAATCTTTTGTTAAATGGCACCAACATGGTCGCGATGATGTAATGTGCAAACGAAGAATAGGTGGATAAACAAAGTCATCTTCTCTAGCCCCTAAGTTAAAGAGTAAATCAAAAAGATATCGTCCTGTTATCCAGCTATGAAGTCTCACTTGAAGTGTACTTCAGGGCTTAAAATAACAGCTGAACAGTCGCTGGTGTAATGGAGTTCACATCCAGTGAAAGGATCTTTTAAATAATGATTAAGACAAAGGTCCATTCACTGGATGTTAAATAGTCATAGTCCTATGGAGTTCACATCCAGTGAAAGGACCTTTTCAATAATGATTAAGACAAAGGTCCTTTCACTGGATGTGAAATAGTCATATATTCCTATAGAGTTCACATCCAGTGAAAGGACCTTTTCAATAATGATTAAGACAAAGGTCCATTCACTGGATGTTAAATAGTCATAGTCCTATGGAGTTCACATCCAGTGAAAGGACCTTTTCAATAATGATTAAGATAAAGGTCCTTTCACTGGATGTGAAATAGTCATATATTCCTATAGAGTTCACATCCAGTGAAAGGACCTTTTCAATAATGATTAAGACAAAGGTCCTTTCACTGGATGTGAAATAGTCATATATTCCTATGGGCTTCACATCCAGTGAAAGGACCTTTTCAATAATGATTAAGACAAAGGTCCTTTCACTGGATGTGAAATAGTCATATATTCCTATAGAGTTCACATCCAGTGAAAGGACCTTTTCAATAATGATTAAGATAAAGGTCCTTTCACTGGATGTGAAATAGTCATAGTCCTATGGAGTTCACATCCAGTGAAAGGACCTTTTCAATTCCGAAAAAGATCCCAATCAATTAACACCATAATTTGATAATAACATTCTTTATGTATTTAATATTTCATCTGCTAAAGCATATTTTTTTCTTTATTGATTGAATAGAAATAACCGGAGACCTTGAATGCTGTAGCGTTGTATGGTAGTACGAAGTATTTACGGCTATGCCAGAGATTTCGACCCTGACACTGCTATCTCTGGGAGGAATTACAGTCTGATCAGGAAGCTTGGAAGAAGCCTAAGGGAGAGGTTAGTCGCCTCCTAGACTGTAGATTATTATGATTTCTTTTACAAAAAATATTTGAAATGTAATGCGTGCAATGATTGGCTAGCTACTGTGTTTACTGCGGGAAAATGGCTCAAAAAAATTTTTTTAATAGCAGTATCTAGACAATATTAACTATTATTATACATTTTACTAAGTATCTCAATTCTGATTGGTTGAGAGCCCTCGGCCAATCCCTGATATCGTGTGAACTCGACATGATAAATGTATTATCTGTAGGCTTTCCTACATATAATACATTTATCATTTCAAGTTCATTCAGGGTCACACTGTGGTAGCTTTGTTTTTATTCATTATGTGTATTTATTTCCAGAATTATGTACAAAAACAATTATTTAAGGAATCCTTAACTTATTTTCACATAATTTATGAAGAATTCTCAAAATATTTCTGAATTAAGAATTTTGCGTTTTTCACGCGACATCATGGCATTCATAATTCTTGTCTCTATAATTTAAAGTTCATGTTAATTTTTTTCCAGTATACAAAATGTATAATGAAGTAATTATTGAATTCGGTTATCGCATAATATCATAAATTATCATGACCTCAGCTGTGTTATCTGCCTCAGCCTTCATGCTCAACCTCTTCCAATAATTGCTTATTATCATTTATAAAATAACTGTTATAAATCTCGCATTCTGATTGGTTGGTAGCGCATGCTTTATGAGGGCACACAGCACGCCCCGCGCACTTTCAGTTGTGTCATTCCTTTCTAAAATATTGGTTATTGTAATTTGTATTTTATAAAAAACCTGTTTGCTGTGCTGTGTGAGGTTTCGTTTTGGATAAATGAATTCAATATCGAAATAAAATTAGTAACTATGAAATAAAATGAATATAGAACAGCTTTTTCCATGCTCCGTTCAGTAATAAAGCACTAAGGAAGCGCCGCTACGCGTCGTACTTCTCCTAACACTTCTATCGTGTTCTGCCAACCGCCGCATGCTTTGTAGCTACACACAGCACGCGCGCGCGTTTTCTATTCAAGAAACAGAAAACGTGCGCGCGTGCTATGTGCAGTCATAAAGCACGCGGGGGTTGGCAGAACACGAGAGAAGTGTTAGGAGAAGCACGACGCGTAGCGGAGTGGTTCTGGACACTTCTCGAGTGTTCTGCCAATCCCCAAGTGCTTTATAACGCCAAACAGTACAGCAAGCAAGTTCTTTTATTTCTTTTATGAAATACAAATTACAATAACCGTTATTTTAGATAGGAATGACGCAACGGAGAGTGCGCGCGCGTGCATTGTGCCTTCATAAAGCACGCGCGCTCTAAGCCAATCAGAACGCGACATTCATAACACTTTTATAAATCCGTTTAATAGCGCGCGCAATAACGCTATAATGTTACATAGAAAGTTATCTGTATATATCTGGAATGGTAATGGTGCCTACGATGGTTACAAGCATGAATGCCAGAGATTCCTTCTCTTAGTTAATTTTCTCTTGGCAGTAAAAAACGGCTGCTTATGTCTCTGTACAGTGATATAAACACTATGAGAGCTGTAGAGCACTCGAGAAGCAAGAAAAACACTTAGCTACGCCTCGTCGTTACTAAGCTTGCTTCTCTCGTGCTCTACAGCTCCCAGCGTGTTTATATCACAGTACAGAGACATGCGCGCTAGTTTTATATTCTTTAAACAAGGTTATTTTGATTGCACTGAACTGAAATGTAAAAATGTCAGCAGTTGCTATTTTACTATTTATTGTTTATGATGCGCAATGAACATGTTGAATATGATCAAACCATCACCTTACCTAATGCCATTAACAGCGCAGCTAATATTATCAACATTCACCACCATCACATCACCATCATCATCGTTACCATCATCGTTATTTTAACTATCATCTTCATCATCGCCATTATTAGTCAACGTGTAATAGTCAAATAGAAACAAAAGAAAACAATGGAATTACGGACTACTAAAGTGTATTAGTCGAATATTTATTTCACGGGTTTGATGACTTCACTCTAGGAATCATGGTCTGAAATAGTTTTTAGTTTTTAATGAATGTCTTACTTGGTTATTTCAACAGGCACAGGTCTTGGTGCTACTGCTGGAACAATGCTCTCGGTCGTTAGTATTCCGGAAGTAATTATATCGTCGAACTTAGATACCGTGCTCCCAAAAGAGAAGGTGGAAATCGAGTTAGGAGTGTGGAAATATAAATATAATGTCCTCCTGCAATAACACGAAAGCACTTCCGTAAACCGAGCCTGTCTTATGCAAGAATACTTGAAATTACATTTAAAATGATAAACGATTAAAGATATGTCAAATATTCTATAATTATTCAACGGTAGGAAGCCTCCCAAGTGTTAAGGTGCTGACACACCGTATAACATTGCAAGCAACATTGCACGCAACATTGCAAGCAACAAATTTGAATTGGGGTAAAACACATTGCAACAAAATCAAGCAATCATCGTTTGTGTCAGCCTGCTATGCTAAGATATCTGGCCAGCAGTTGTAAATTTGGTGCAAGCTGATTGGCTGGAAATTTCAAAATGTTGCAGGTAATGTTGCAGCCATGTTCACATGATGAAATTTGTTGCGCACAATGGTGCAAGAGTAGAGCGCGATTCAACTTCAGATTTGTTGCATAAAACGTTGCGTGCAACAAGTTTGGGGTAGACACGCTGCAACATTCCTGTTGCGTGCAATGTTGCACCGTGTGTCAGCACCTTAAGTCTCCTCTTCTTTATTCAATACGCGCTGATTGAATTGGGTGACTGTGAGTCCCTTCACCAGGCTAGCCCTGCCCCCGTTGTCCAAAAGCCTTTTGCCAACCAGATAGTTGACGACAGTTGAGGTTTAGTCTTCTACTTCTTCAACCTTAAGAGAATAACACATATGAAACTCTTTTAGAAATTGAAATATCTATAATTTACAGTCTAAGGCTGCTAGCCTCCTCGCGCACTCGAGGAAGACTGGGGGACACTTTCCATGTCTTTAAAGGAGACTAGCTGCTGTTCGTCTTCCTTTCGCTGCATGACTCTTTGCAGACCACGCTCTTTTTTGCAAGACGATCGCCACGCTGGCTGGTGTTCCATAAGTACTGATAAAAAGAAAAACTACATAGGTATTGACAGAACTTTCAAACACAAAACAATATAGAATACATACTTGTTAGTTGGTCTTGGGTCTTTTTGTTTTCTGGCGCGGTTTTCTTAAGCCCCGTTTACACTGGCGATTTTTGGTGCGATTTTAGGAAATACGAAATCTTTTGTCTCATCCTTCAAAAGAAGGATGAAGAGAAAAGAGAAGAGAAGGGAAGGGAAGGGAAGGGAAGGGAAGAGAAGAGAAGAGAAGAGAAGAGAAGAGAAGGGAAGAGAAGAGAGGAGAAGGGAAGAGAAGAGAAGGGTAGAGAAGAGAAGAGAAGAGAAGGGAAGAGAAGTGAAGTGAAGAAAAGAGAGGAGAAGGGAAGACGAGACAAGACAAGACGAGCAGAGAAGAGAAGGAAGGGAAAAAAAGTAAGAAAGACAAGACAAGAGAAGTAAAGTAAAGTGAAGAGAAGGGAAGAGAAAAGAAAAGAGAAGAGAAGAGAAGGGAAGAGAAGAGAAGAGACCTTGCCCCAGACTGTCTTTCTTAGTGCATAAATCATCCACGATGATCATGTTCCTCTGAAATTAAACGGGTTTTGCGGCTATCTAAAGGAACACATTACATAAGTGGTGGTGGTAGTGGTAGTGGTAGTGTTAGTGGTAGTGTGAAAAGGTACTGTGAACTTTTAAGAATTCGTATTCATACTGATTCCATTAGAGAAGAGAAGAGAAAAGAGAAGAGAAGAGAAGGGAAGAGAAGAGAAGAGAAGAGAAGAGAAGAGAAGAGAAGAGAAGAGAAGAGAAGAGAAGTTAAGGGAAGAGAAGAGAAGAGAAGAGAAGAGAAGGGAAGAGAAGAGAAGGGACGAGAAGTGAAGAGAAGAGAGGAGAAGGGAAGAGAAGAGAACGGTAGAGAAGAGAAGAGAAGGGAAGAGAAGTGAAGTGAAGAAAAGAGAGGAGAAGGGAAGACGAGACAAGACAAGACAAGAGCAGAGAAGAAAAAGGAAGGGAAAAAAAGTAAGAAAGACAAGGCAAGAGAAGTAAAGTAAAGTGAAGAGAAGGGAAGAGAAGGGAAGAGAAAAGGAAAGAGAAGCGAAGAGAAGAGAGGAGAAGAGACCTTGCCCCAGACTGTCTTTCTTAGTGTATAAATCATCCACGATGATCATCATGTTCCTCTGAAATTATACGTGTTTTGCGGCTATCTAAAGGAACACATTACATAAGTGGTAGTGGTAGTGGTAGTGGTATTGTGAAAAGGTACTTTTAAGAACTCATATTCATACTGATTCCATTAGACTCTTGTCCATTCTGAATACACCCCACAAAGGAGCGACGATCGACTTATGGTTTGTTTTCTGCGTGGTATCCCTGTGGTATCCCATGATGCTGTGCGGGCTTTGTCAAAAACATAAACAAACAAAATGGCGGAAGAAGGAGAAAAGCGTGTCTAAAAATACCATCCTTTATCCGGTAAGAAATGCTTACATATTACACTAATCAATACTAATACTAAGATAAGGTTTATTTCGTGTTTTCTGGGTTCAATCGTCCTTCAAAAAGGCATTTTATTTTGAGCTATCGTTTCATTTTTGCACTGAATCAGTTTTAAACTAAAAATCCTGAAGTGTAAATGAACCCTTTGACAATACTTTCAGTACTGGTTCTGCATAAGGTAAGTAGTTGATTGCAGGGTTCGTGCTACTCCTTAAAAATCCTTGAAAATTCCTTGAATTGAAAACACGTTTTTAAGGGCGCTTGAAAAGCTCCTAAAAATAGGGAAAAACGCCAAAACTCCTGGAATACTCCTGAATGTAATGCAAGCTTAATGTTATTTCGAACTTTCCTTTTGAAATAAATAACGATTGATTGAAGAGTTTTCGTATCTTTCGTAAATAGCCTAGCTGAATATCTGGGTACTTCTGGTAAGAATGCGTAAATTAAAGATCTATTTATCTAAGCTAGTGGCCCCGGCTGAATTAGCTGCACTGTAACATTGAATCAATGTTTAAAACCATTTTCTAAAAAGTACAAAAACCTTTGTCCTTTAAAATCGAATTTTGTAACGAAAATGTAGCATGAACCCTGTGATTGGTAAAATATTTCTTGATTTGAGTGATGCGTCTATAAGTTATGAAGGTTTATACTTCCAATATGTTAATGATGATGACTTCAGGTAAGGCTTGAGTGTTTTGTTGTAACTAGTAATACTAAATGCTGGCCATTTTGAAAATAAAAATTTCAAATAGCTTTCATGTAAACCATGAGTAAAATAATGATGCTTTTTGAATACTGTATCTATGAACCAGTTCGATTTTGTATATTTAATTAAGCCCATTGGCGGATCCAGGGGAGGGGTGCAGGGGGTGTGCACCCCTCCCTGATTCCACTTTGTGCCACTTCTTTGAAGATAACCAATACTGTTTTTTTTCCCTTTGATTCTAAGGGGTGCACCCCATGGGTTAAATTTGTGCACAGCACCTCTCCCTGAACAAAATCCTGGATCTGCCCCTGAAGCCTTTTAAAACAGACATCACACTCATTAGCTTATTGGAAGTATAAACCTTCATAACTTAGAAATGCATCACTCAAATCAAGAAATATTTTACCAATCAACTATTTACTTCATGTAGAATCAGTACTGAAAGTATTGTCGAAGAGTTCATTTGCACTTTAAGCTTACTTAAAGATTACCATTAGGGTTCCATATTCTTTTAAAAACCAGGTTTTTATTCATTATTTCAGGGAGGTGGGGGAGATGGAACTGAATGTAGCATTGCGTTTTGCGAATTCACACCTCAATGTTCCATATACTGTATGCCCAATATTAGACCTATAGCCCAATATTATACAAGAAGAAATAGCCCAATAAGCCTAATAAGTACTGAGTCTTTAGAACTTACGAAAGCATTAATACCAACCATATACTGTATATATTGTAGGATAAACACAGGTTTAAAAAAAAAATGAAAACCAGATATAATTCAGAGCTATCAATTCAGCTGTAGAGGAAAAGGAGTTCCAATTACTTTTTTGCTGACCATTCTTTCCCTTAGAAACAAGCTGTGTCATCATAGTGACATACTGTACATAGTGTTTTAGCGACCACACACATCACATTCTTGGACCTTTGTACCCGATAAAGTCCTCTTCATTTTAGTATTCAACAAATTTTTATTTAATGACTTGTGTCTTTACATAAAAAATACTAATGAGGATGACTTTATCAGAAATAAAGCTACATCCAAGTTTATATGAAAACTTATATTCTCATAAAGGCCAGTCTCCTATACAATCACTGACAACCAGCAAAATCTCTTTCGTTGCTGTCTATTGCAGAAATACTCATGCTAGAGACATCAACAATTGCACAGTGTATCCCTCCAACAACTTTTCTCACAATTTTAAGACATGTTTTTCATTTTTCATTTTTTTATGAAAAGCCAAAATAAGTTGCAAGTTGCTAAACTGCCAACCGGTTGGCTCAGTTGGTTGAGCATCAAACTTTCCTGTGGGAGGTCATGGTTGGAGTCCCTGCCGGACAAACACCCAGGGTCCAGGGCCGTAACCAGAACTTTTACTGGGAGGGTGCACACCGAATAAAATAAAAAATAAATAAAAAATAAAAAAAAGGTAACCTAAAAGAAAGCAAAAACAAAAAAAAACAAAAAAAAAGAGATGGAAAAGTGGTCCTTAAGCTTTTATGGGTACTCCCCCCTGGTTACGGCCCTGGGGTCTTAGAATAACTGAGGAGAAAGTGCTGCCTTTGTAATACATCTGCAAATGGTTAGACTTTCAAGTGGTTTGGATGACCACTTTAAATGGTGGTTCTGTCTCTCCACACTCATCATTATTAACCAACATAGGGATGTTAAAGAACCACTGAGGACGTAAAGAAACCCTGGCAGCGACCACCCTCAGTGCCTACACTTCATACTAAACCATCTCTCATGCTTGTGAATTGCATAAAAGCAATCTGTCATTCACAACTCAATGTAAAGCACCTTTGATTATATCCATATAGAAAGGGGCTACATGTGTATACAGTAAGTCATAAATCATTATCATTATCATTACTGAAATCGCGTTACAGCTTAACACTTCACCTTAGGAACTAGCAATGCTACAAGTTAAGCATTGTAAGATAAGTTGCTGAGAAAATTGCACAGTGTAGCAGAACCTTAAGACTTTCACTCAATAAATACTGTACATTGAATTGAACTTTGGCAATTCCACAGAGTGGCTCTTCTTCCAATAAACTCTGACAATTGAAATTCAGAATTCAGATTTTGGGTAGGGAGGAAAACCGGGGTCCAAGAGAAAAACCCTTGAAGCACAAGAGGAAAACCTTGAGCAAATCTATTCGCATATGACATCTTGTCCAGTAACAAACCTTGCCTTGGTGATCATGAGAAGAGAGCGCAAGAGAAAAACCCTTGAAGCACAAGAGGGAAACCATGAGCAAATCTACTCACATATGACACCAAGTCCTGTAACAAACCTTGCCTTGGTGATTATGAGAGGAGAGTGCTCTTTCTGCTGCACTACCCATGCTTACTAAAGTTACCAATAAAAGATAAAACTTGCCATTTGACCGTATTTGATGTGTGTTACTAAAACAGACAGCACGATTTTGACATTTTCCATTTGTTTTTATTTTCCATAGCTTCACCCAATCTGTCATATTCAGTCATTACCAAGCTGTTGTGCTGCAAAGCCTTGTGAGATCATGCAGCACCATCAAGATCAAGACAGATGACAAAATCATGAACCAACGATAAGGATATCAAAATCAATGGTACCATATCAATAATAAAGTTAAAAAAATATAGTAAGTAAGAATGGGCTAATGTGATTTAATTGGATTGAATGGATAATGGGTGGAGAAAGAATGGACTAATGTGATTTAATTGGATTGGATGGATGATGGGTGGAGTAAGAATGGACTAATGTGATTTAATTGCATTAGATTGGATGATGGGTGGAGTAAGAATGGACTAATGTGATTTAATTGGTTGGATGGATGGATGATGGGTGGAGTATGAATGGACTAATGTGATTTAATTGGATTGGATGGACGGATGGTGGGTGGAGTAAGAATAGACTAATGTGATTTAATTGGATTGGATGGACGGATGATGGGTGGAGTAAGAATGGACTAATGTGATTTAATTGGATTGGATGGATGGATGATGGGTGGAGTAAGAATGGACTAATGTGATTTAATTGGATTGGATGGATGATGGATGGAGTAAGAATGGACTAATGTGATTTAATTGGATTGGATGGATGGATGATGTGTGGAGTAAGAATGGGCTAATGTGATTTATTAGGATTGGATGGATGGATGATGGGTGGAGTAAGAATGGACTAATGTGATTTAATTGGATTGGATGGATGATGGGTGGAGTAAGAATGGACTAATGTGATTTAATTGGATTGGATGGATGGATGATGGGTGGAGTTAGAATAGACTAATGTGATTTAATTGGATTGGATGGATGGATGATGTGTGGAGTAAGAATGGGCTAATGTGATTTATTAGGATTGGATGGATGGATGATGGGTGGAGTAAGAATGGACTTATGTGATTTAATTGCATTGGATGGATGGATGATGGGTGGAGTAAGAATGGACTAATCTGATTTAATTGGATTGGATGGATGATGGGTGGAGTAAGAATGAACTAATGTGATATAATTGGATTGCAAAGATGTGTGATGGGTGGACTTAGAATGGGCAATGATTTAATTGGATTGGATGGATGGTAAATGGAGTAAGAATGGACAAATGTGATTTAATTGGATTGGATCAGATGATTGGTGAGTAAGAATGGCCTAATGTGATAAATTTGGATTGGATGGATGATGGGTGGAGTAAGAATGGGCTAATGTGATTTAATTGGATTGGATGGATAATGGGTGGAGTAAGAATAGACTAATGTGATTTAATTGGATTGGATGGATGGATGATGTGTGGAGTAAGAATGGGCTAATGTGATTTATTAGGATTGGATGGATGGATGATGGGTGGAGTAAGAATGGACTTATGTGATTTAATTGCATTGGATGGATGGATGATGGGTGGAGTAAGAATGGACTAATCTGATTTAATTGGATTGGATGGATGATGGGTGGAGTAAGAATGAACTAATGTGATTTAATTGGATTGCAAAGATGTGTGATGGGTGGACTTAGAATGGGCAATGATTTAATTGGATTGGATGGATGGTAAATGGAGTAAGAATGGACAAATGTGATTTAATTGGATTGGATCAGATGATTGGTGAGTAAGAATGGCCTAATGTGATAAATTTGGATTGGATGGATGATGGGTGGAGTAAGAATGGGCTAATGTGATTTAATTGGATTGGATGGATAATGGGTGGAGTAAGAATAGACTAATGTGATTTAATTGGATTGGATGGATGGATGATGTGTGAAGTAAGAATGGAGTAATGTGATTTAATTGGTTTGGATGGATGGATGATGGGTGGAGTATGAATGGACTAATGTGATTTAATTGGATTGGATGGATGATGGGTGAAGTAAGAATGGATTAATGTGATTTAATTGGATTGGATGGATGATTGGTGGAGTAAGAATGAACTAATGTGATTTAATTGGATTGGATGGATGGATGATGTGTGAAGTAAGAATGGAGTAATGTGATTTAATTGGTTTGGATGGATGGAAGATGGGTGGAGTTGGAATAGACTAATGTGATTTAATTGGATTGGATGGATAATGGGTGGAGTAAGAATAGACTAATGTGAATTAATTGGATTGGATGGATGATGGGTTTAGTAAGAATGGCCTAATGTGATTTAATTGGATTGGATGGATGATGGGTGGAGTAAGAATGTACTAATGTGATTTAATTGGATTGGATGGATGGATGATGGGTGGAGTAAGAATGTACTAATGTGATTTAATTGGATTGGATGGATGGATGATGGGTGGAGTAAGAATAGACGAAAAATGTGATTTAATTGGTTTGGATGGATGGATTATGGATGGAGTAAGAATGGACTAATGTGATTTAATTGGATTGGATGGATGTATGATGGGTGGAGTAAGAATAGACTAATGTGAATTAATTGGATTGGATGGATGATGGGTGGAGTAAGAATGGACTAATGTGATTTAATTGGATTGGATGGATGATGGGTGGAGTTAGAATAGACTAATGTGATTTAATTGGATTGGATGGATGGATGATGGGCGGAGTAAGAATAGACTAATGTGATTTAATTGGATTGGAAGGGTGGACGGTTGGTGTTTTCCAATCCAATCCATTTGTTGGATTGTTTGTGAGTTCATGGGATTGGATAGATGGATAGATGAAAAATTAGATAAACATTTCGTATATTCTACTATGATGTTTTAATGACAGGTATATCACGGCCAGATACTTGAATGAAGGAGTTGATTGTTATGAATCCATGTTGGATAATCACTTGAAGCACAGAAGATCGATCATATTGTGTAGGGATATCGACGTTGCTAATAAAAGGTAAGAGTCAGCACATTAACACTGTTAAAACCCCCCTTCCTCTCCTCTACCGCTGTCTTTTATGGAAGGTCGTCGATATTTCTGTTTCCAGTGCCTTGTTCCCTGTTCTAATTTGGTTATTAAATATATTCAATCATGTGAATCACGATAAAAATAAATAGGTTTAAGTTGCTCTGTTTATCACTCTCAGCAGGTGATGGGCATGAAGAACGACGGAATAAACGACAACGGGAATCAAGACAATAGAAGAAAATTGTAAACAGAGATAGAGAAAGGAGAAAGGAGTTGGCAAAGCGTGAAGAAAAACAACAAAAATTGGACGCAAGAGGCACTTAGTTTTGAAATGAAGATAAAAGGGAAAAAAATGTAAGAATAGAAAAATACGAAAAAAGCTAAAAAGGAATAGAACAATTGAAAAGAAAGAACAGAACAGAACAGAACAGAACAGAACAGAACAGAACAGAACAGAACAGAACAGAACAGAACAGAACAGAACAGAACAGAACAGAACAGAACAGAACAGAACAGAACAGAACAGAACAGAACAGAACAGAACAGAACAGAACAGAACAGAACAGAACAGAACAGAACAGAACAGAACAATTTGATAAATGTGACAAAAACAAAACTACGAGAGTTATAGATAAAAGGTAAACAGAGTGATAGTAGAATAAAAGAGATTGAATTTTATATATACAACGACTGTAAAAGATTCAAATCAAGTGAATTTCATTAAACTATTTTAAAAAAATACAAAATCTCATTCGTCACTATACCCCACCCCCTCCCCCTAAATCACACACACATGATCACAGCGTGATTAGAGCCTCGAGCCTCTTGACTGCGAGTCTTACAGGACAAAATAAAACAAATGTCACGAATTCCGATATGATGAAAGCTGTGACTTCTTTTGTATTTTACTGTTCTGGTCGTTTTCAGGATAATCGTGAGCAATCAATACCATTAACACCTTGACCGTCACCAAGAAACAAAGAAGTAATACTCAAAGGATTGACAAATGAACAATGAAGGCATTGATTTATAAAGTGCTAGATTCTTTGAGTCTTGCTTCTTTTCTTGTCGTGAGAAAGAATACTGATTCTATGAAAGAAAAAAATGATGATTGAGAGAATGACGTGACTAAAACGCACGGACCCTTTTTTCTCCAAAAAAGAAACAAACCGTCCACGGATTTCTGCTGTATTCACGCAAATATGACGTCATGTATTTGATTACTTTGGGCGTTGTGTAAGCACGTGTTATTCCCTCGAGTAAATGTTATTCTATGCTTGAAAACACTTATTCAAACTGAAATAAAGGAGAAAAAAATTAATGCGCATAATTTACTAGTATCAAACGGTTCGCTGTGCTGTTTTGCTTCAAGAAATAAAGCTCCTGTTATACGCCTAAAACTTTTTGCTAAAACTTGTTTTCAACGTCGTTGAGAGACAAGATTCAAGGGCGTGAAACACGACATAATCTCGTTTTAAAACTTCTTCGCGAAGTTTCGTTTGCCGGCACGAGTATAGCTAGTTTGAGCAAGTTTAAGCTAAAAGTTTCAACGTGTGAAAGTAACTTAAACTGAAATCAGGCGCGCGAAGTGGCGAAGCCGCATGAGTTAATAAAGTTTTTAAATAACTTGAAGTGTAATAAAAAAATGTTGGCGCTTCATGCGTCTTGAAATCTTTGTTTGTTCCTCTTTGTCTCTGGGTGTATTTTATTTTTGGTCGGGTGGAGTCTAGACATTAAAGGATATTTTTCAGCTGTTGTTTTATTTATTTTATTTTTCATTTTTATGGGTCAGACAATAAATGTCACACAATAAAGGTTCGATGTTCTTTTATTATCAACTGCGTGATCTAATGAATTCAAATGAAAGGATTATTTCAAACCCCCGATTATATTTTTTTTGTTATGAAAATTTAAAAATCACGCCTTAAAAAACAGAAAATTAAGGGTCACGTGACTGGTCACGTGACTAATTAACATAATGGTGTCTTTTGCCTAAAATAAGCGTTTTTTCGGGTTTTTATTCTCCGTAGGGTACGAATATAGCCTTTTCTGGTCATTTTACATGTTTGGGCAAAAAATATTGCTCAAAAACCGTCGCATTTTCACCAAAAAATCAAGATTTTGTGGGATCCCTGTGTAAAATGCTAGTTCCAGGTCCTTGCGTAAATTTGGTTCATTTCAAATCTTGCTTTCATCGCGGTTCGACGTGTGTCAATCTGTGGAAATATAAAGAGAAGTTTTTACAAGAACAAAAAATTTTATTAGCTCGTGCTCCATCTAACAGAGAGATAAGGACACGAGAACTATGAAAGGTAAGAATTATCGTGTTTTTCTGCGTTATTCTGGCGTTTTTCCGTATTTTTAACCAGTTTGTAGATTTCGAAAGTTCGATTGACCGCCATGACACGTGTTGGCTTTGAACTCTAAGAATTTCACTTTTTCTGGCAAAATACAATTAAATTTGCCACAAATATGTAATTATAGAAAGTTTTCAAACAGTTTGTAAGTTTAATTTGAGTATATTTCCATTTTTTTCCATATTTTGAAACTTTTGTCATCATCGTTACACGAAACTTGGTTCGTGAAATTTTAAGACCTCCCCTCCCTCGTTAGAACCATGAAAATCCTAATTATTAATGTCCTAATGATTTATCTTTTTTGTATTGCAGTCTTAAAAGTATAACTTACACGTGAAATACTCCATAAGGCTGTCCAGTGATCTGTAACAAGATGGAAACCTGACATCTGAGCCTAACTACCATACTGCATCTTGACTCTATCCAATATATAATGGAATACTTCAGTATTAATCTGAAAATGATGGGTAAAATGCACTAAAACAAGAAGCAAAAACACTTGATACAATGTTGTCTATGAGTATAGGACTGCAAATCAATCTGTTGATGACCCTGTGACCTTCATAACAATATGGACTCACGCTGTTGCTGTATGGATGTTGACCTGAATATCAACCTGATGACCCTGTGACCTTCATAACAATATGGACTCATGCTGTTGCTGTATGGGTGTTGACCTGAATATCAACCTGATGACCCTGTGACCTTCATAACAATATGGACTCACGTTGTTGCTGTATGGGTGTTGACCAGAATATCAACCTGGGGATGACCCTGTGACCTTCATAACAATATGGACTCACCTTGTTACCACAAAAATGTTCATATCCCAAGCAGCAGTTTATTACTAATCATCAGGTATGTATGTTACTCTGCAGAACAATTTCATACATAAGTTAGTTATACAATGCTTTATTGAGGCACTCTATGGGCTATTATTTCTCAAAACCAACATGGTAGATGTCAGACAACCACAGGGTTCCCACTGTACAACATGGTCTACTGCTGACCAGTACTGTATACTGACAGAACTGAAGGATTGACATGGCTTATGCCTGCACTAAAGAACATTTATGTGATGTAGTCTTAACTAGTATCTGCTAGTAATATAATCATTTCAACAAATATCTGTAATTGATTCAGGTTTCTAAACAGATCTCCTTCACTTTTTCAACAGCTTGATGACAAGTATTGGTACGTGTCATTGTTAGATTGTGATGATACTACATTGCATCAAGCTATTGCCAGCAGATGTATGACAGACAAGTAAGTTAAACTATTAGCTATGTTACAATATATAAATGCATCCAAATTAGTTTTTTCTTTCGTATTCATAAAAATGATACCAGCCAAAAGTCATGCTCTAGCATTTTGGTAGTTGTAGTAAAATGACCCCATTATGCACACTGCCTATTTCAGTCATGCTTTAGCATTACAGTGCAACTACTGTAACAGGGGTCAGTTACACCAGTAACACAAGAAAACTAATTTAAAATCTTGAATGAAAACAATGCATTCCATTGCATTCCGATACATGGCCCCATTTATAGTAGTCACACTGTACTTTAAGGAGCCCTTTTGGCAAAGTAGACCACTGCATACTGGCTGTGTTGAAATAATGTTTTAGTGACCACATACATTATGTGCTTGGACGTTTGCACTCAATAAAGTCCCTGGGGGGGGGGGGGGTACTCCCTTTGTTCAGGTGGTAGGGGTGATTGGTACCTAAAAGGTACACATAAATTAAAAAGTCTCTTAAACCCAAACTTGATTTCAAACCCTAAAAGGTACAGCTTTATTTCAGTATTTTACTATTAACCCCGGCTATCAATGCCGGTTCAATGAATGAAATGACAGCGTATAATTACGATGATCATATTAAAGAAATATTTAGTGCATCATTGTAAAGTAAACAGCGGCATAGCATGGATAACGTGCATAATAAATGACCCCAAAAGGTACTGAGTTATGTTACATAGTTGACTTTTGAGCCGGAACCCCTAAAAGGCCCACACAGGGGACATTTTCAACCCTAAAAGGAGTGCCAATCACCCCTACCACCTGAACAAAGGGAGTAACCCCCCGGGAATAAAGTCCTCTTCATTTGTATTCAAGGGGTTGTTGTATAATGCTGTGTGTCGTACGTAAAGAATACAAATGAGGATGACTTTATCAGAGAGATAAAGGAACATCCAGGTACATCAAATTCTCACAAAGGTCAATCTCATGTTGTATGATCACTAACAACCTGCAAAATGTCTTTCTCTAATACTCTAAAATTTGCATGCTAGAGAAATTAATTTTAACTTAGCGTAATAAACATTCAGGTTTCTCAACACATCTCTGATTTTTTCAACAGCTTGCCAGCCTCTCAACCAAGGGTCATGTTGTCATGGTGATGATGCTGTCAAGTTCTGGCCATCAGATAGATGACAGACAAGTAAGTTTAGCAATTGGATATATCATGTTTGATATCAGCATGTCTCTCACATACTTGATGGAATATGTAAGACATAATCTAAGACTAGCTGTCAATAAATAATATTGTTATATACCAACTGTAAAAGTCCATTTCTCTTGTACTCTGATTGGATGAGAGGGTATCATGTGAACAAGTTTCAATGTTTCCCCGCAATGGCTCTCAGCTGGCAACAATATGTAGTTGCTTTGCATTCTTTGGCACTTGGTATATAACAAAACACTACTTATTGTGATGTTCCAAACATTATCCATCCCCCTCCCAACACTGAGCAATTTGGAATTTCTGAAGGGGGAGGGGCGAAATGAAGAACAAAATCATAAAATATTGTATGGAAAAATGTGGAATTTCTAGGGAATGGAGGATCTTTAAAAAACCTGCTTGGAGGGAGGAAGGATAATTTTTGGAACAACACATTGACTAGAACCTCCAGAAAGCAGTGTGTTTTATGGTCCCAGGCAATAAGTGTTAAATAAATAACACCCAGAGAAAAACCCTTGAAGTACAGGAGAGAAACAATAAGCAATTCTACTCAATACGTAATGGTAAGCAACACCAAGTCCAGGAATCAAACCTGCACTGCCTTGGTGAGAGGAGAGCACTCTGACTGATAGGGCACCCATGCTTACATCCATTTTCAAGCATATGACTTTTGCCATTTGATCCTATCTCATGTGCATCACTGGAAACAGGCAACAGAATATTGACAATTTCTTTTTGTTTTTCTTTTCTAGCTTCACCAAATCTGTCATATTCAGTTATACCAAGCTGCAAAGCCTTGTAAGATGATGCAGCACCATCAAGGGCAAGTCAATCAGTACTGATGACAGGAATCATCCACCAAGGATATCAATATGAGTAACATGGTTTAGAGATTGAAATCTTCCAAGAATTTAAAGAAAAAAGAATCTAGCATTTTTCAGGAATAACAAAAAAAAAATAAAAAAATAAAAAAAATAAAAAAAAAGTTACTACCTAGGCCTAGGAGAATAGTATACCTTGTGTAAACATCTTAAAGCAAACACAACCAAAAGACAACCATTTCAATGAAGAATTTTGTAGAATTTCAAAAAATTGGACAATGAATTTAAAAGAATTTCAGGGTTTTCCCTAGGCCTAGGAGTAATAAACTAGCATTAGTTAAGATGTGACAAGAAAAACTAGTAGAAAAAGGAAAAACGTTTTTGGCTAGAGGACTGGTAACATGCAGGGCTCAAAATTACACAAATGTTTGTGCAGGACAAGTGAATTTTGAATGTAAAATTTCTTTCACCATTTCATTCTGAAAATCGTACATGACTTTTTTGCTTTTTTCTTGCAATCAGAATGTTGGGATTGCATATTGCTTGCTATTTTGAGTCCTGCAGATAAGTTATTTTCACAAAAAATTTAGAAATGTTCTGTCCATGATTTACAATTGAAACCATCTTCATTCAAAACTCTTTTGTGCACACTGCAATGACAGTAAAGATTCCAAAGCATAAGTTTGTTTCATTCAAATACTACAAGTTCAGATATAATTCAGCAAAAATAGCAAGATAAGTTTTGAATAGAAAAATGCTTCCAAGGCTGTTTAAGATAAAGATAAATTTATTGAACCCATTGAAAATGAAGTCATAAGAGACCTCAACACATCAAATCTTATCAATAATCAATAATACAACATGAAAAAATACTTTTGATTGCCAGTTCTCTAGCCTCAAATATTAGATATAGGAGAGTATTTCATGTTAGCCAGTGCTTGACACCAACACTAGTCCACTAGTCTGGGACTAGTAACTCTTTGCTTTGGGCTAGTGAAAATAAGGACACTAGTCCTGACCATAGGCTAGTGGGTTTTTTAAGGGCTATGAAGGGAAAGTATTCCATTGTCCAAGAAATATTTTCTGGGCTCATATATTACTCTGCTGAACTACTAGATTTATAGACTTACTAGCCCATTGCCTTGTATCTGCAAAAGTGAGTGTCAAGCACTGTTATCTTAATCAAAACATTTTACAACTAGTCAAGGGTTCTCAGTAAAAACCAAACACATCTTTAGATTATTTTCTGTTTTGCTCATGCAGTTTCAATTTTTACAATAAAACAAATCAAGATTGGCTTCTAGTTTTAATAAATATTTTTGTTCAAAATCTACTGGAAACCCTTCACTAGTTAGAAACACTCTCCTATATCTAATATTATCATCATTTATTATTTGTACCAGAAAAATGAAATACACTTGATACCTCCCACGAGGTCCTACCAGCACCAAACAAAAGCTGCTCCAACAGGCCAGGAAACCACAAAAGGCGGTACAACATTGCTGCTCTTGGCAGAGTCTAACCTTGAGGCTATGATCAGATGATTGCTCTGGCGGTGAAGGTTGTAGGTAAGGATACCAGGTGATGGCTCTCTGCAGATTTCATGGGAGTACGCTGATGGTATGGATGCCAGTACACTGTGCAGGTTAGTGTGAGTAAGAGCAGAGATAATCATATCTCACTATTCATGGGTGTGTACAACAGTGATAACTTTAGGGGCGGTGTGCTCAATAGACTTGCACAAGACACCATTCAGACTTTCATACAAGTAGATTATCAACCTGGGAAGAATAGAAGTTGAATCATTTCTAGGTGACCTAATCTTGAGTTCAATGATGTTCGGCTAGACTGATATACAAGGTTCTATCATAGGATTGTAATTTAATTAGTTTTTTCACCAGCAAAAAAAGACCTCAGTTTCATATTAAACAATAAATAATCTCTTATCAAAAACAAAAAAAATATATAACCTAAAAAAAACAAATGAAAAGAGTCATACCATGAGTTCAGCAAAGTGGGCTTAGCCAGGAATTTCCGAAGGGCAACGCCCCAAATTTAATAAGCTGCCATTTTATTTGAGCCCCCAAAATGCTGAACCAAAAAGGGGAAAAATATGAAAATTATGGTATCAATTCTAAAAAAGCTGCCATTTTATTGCTCATTCAGCAGAAGCCAAGAAAATGAATTAAAAATGTGGAAAACTTTTATTACTCAAAAGTCACTGTGACCACCAGCTGAAAAAAATAACTATTTAAATATTATAAAAGCAAATATATCTCACTAATTTATGACATGAAACTGAGGTCTTGATAATTTCTTTGAACAATTAAAAATATTATTGGCAAATGAGATACTGTATTTATGAGATCAACTCAATTCCAAACTATTCAAAAAGTTTTGTAAGTTAAATAACAAAGTCAAAAATTATATATTGACACAGAGCAACTACAGTAAATGTATGATTTGACAGGAATTGATATAATCAAAGCTTCTAGTGATTTGAAGCTTATGACATTATTTTGTCATGCAAAATTTGCAGACTTTTGAATTAAATTTCCCACAATTATTTTTGGCATAGTCTGTTTGAAAATGGATCATTATATTACAATATTTACCAATTTAGTATATTACTGATTGACTAATGTTTGGTATTAATTCGGCTGTGCAGAATCATAGAATATAATACACCAAAAGTGCAAACAAATCAATGATTACAAACAAGGCAAATGTGAAATGAAAAATCAATGAATAGAAGACAAGGTGAGCCATCAGAGAATGGCATTGAAACACCATACCTCACAATCAAGAAACAATAATACAATTGAATGGAATGAAACTATTAATACAAGTAAAACCAAGAGTTGTTTTACCATGAATGATTATGTTCAAAGCACTTGTATTATATGCACAAGCTGTACAAATCCAAAGAGTCTCATTTGATCCAAAATCAACGACTGTGGTATATATTATGCTTATATATACTTTTAATTTGGCAAAGTCAATTATCATACATGTAGTTGCTCACGGTTCAATTCAAAATTACGAAGAAACATTTAAATTTTATTTTTTCATTCATTATGGCTTATTTACTTCTGCTAAGAAGTTTTTTGCTGGTGAAAAAACCTCATCTTAGGAAACAAGATAAGACTAAAATCCTTATAATAAACTTGACTAAGACTAGGAATAAGACCAAGGCTTTACTTATCCTCCCTCATCATTAAATAAAATAAACTTTGATGTAAAATTGATAGAGTGGATTTGTTATCAGCACAGGGCCGTAACCAGAACTTTTACAGGGAGGGTGCACATCGAATAAAATCGTGCCATTGATTGTTTCTTTTAACAAAGCAGAACCAAAAAATAAAGGTGACCCAAAGAAAGCAGAACCAAAAAAGGATATGGATGAGCGGACCTTTAGCTTTGCTCCCCTTGCTCCCCCCTAGTTACGGCCCTGCAGCTGGAGTAACGGTTACTCACATGTTGATGTTGCTGATCTGTTCATGTCTTGGTCCAAACAAAATGTGATTGTACAACTAAATCATGCATTGGGCTCCAAATACCAAATCCACTCTAGTTATTTCTAAACTAAAGTTTTCTACGAACAACTCCCTCAGCACTGATTTTCATAAAGTAACCTTCAAACTTGTTCTATTTTGTAATGACATCACCATGCAGTAAGCCTTACTCTCACACAGCAGGCATGTTGAACGGAACGATAGATTCCTCAACACAAAGCCTTGCATTCAAGTTCTCAAAAATAAATTGATGTGCGTTAAAGCAAAGGTTTATAATGTCCTGAGAATAAGCATGACAGCTTTGCATGAATATAGGCCCATGAACCCTGCAAACACTTGTTTTACATTAGGAAGAGAAAGATTGCACATTCAAGATTTTTTTGAAAAAATACATGTGATGTGATATCATTATGATATAGCAACATGATAATCCCTGTTCCCTTGAGATAAATATAGAAAAATAGGCTCAGCCCCCTAGCAGACTCTGAATACATTAACACTTAATGGAATAAATTATAGACCCATTCCCTTAGCAGATTCTGAATACATTAATACTTAATTGAATAAATTAAAGACCCAGTCCCTTAACAGACTCTGAATATATTAATTCCTAATTGAATAAATTATAGACCCAGTCCCTTAGCAGACTCTGAATATATTAATACTTAATGGCATAAATTATAGACCCAGTCCCTTAGCAGATTGTGAATACATTATAGACCTTAGTCCTCTAGGGAAACATAAATTAATTGTTGAAGGGTACAGAGTCTAGGTTAGCTTTTCATATTAAATTACATGGTGGTAGTTTCCTTTTCGGGATAGACCAGCTCATTTTCCACAAGTTAGTAGCCTAGAAACTTCATTTTAGTTTTCGCAAACCAGGGTTGATAATCACGTACTCTTTAAGGAAGTCTGAATACCGCCTTAAGTCTATTGATCACATCCTTCTAAGATATACATCACTGCTGTACAGTAAAACCTATGGGTAGTGAGGTGTGGTTATCTTATAAGTCTCTTACTTGCACTGATCTTCACAGTACAAAGGCTGGCTTACCATCAAGGTACTCTGATGAGTCTGTAGGGAGTTCAGAGTCTGATATCCTTATCGACAGTGTTCACCATCAGAGCAAATACCTGGTTATGGTTTCATAAGATGGCTCTTGTCGGGACAGTAAGTACTGCGTGGTCCTGGTCTACCGGGGTAGTGACACTTGGTGCTGGTGGGACCTCGGGGAGGTATTTTTTTACAAGTCCAAAAAGGGCGTGGAGAGGGTAAAGATGGAATTCATTAAAAAACACAGGAAAACCACTAAGTCCAAGGTGAAACTTTATTTTTTAAACACAACATGCACAACGAGACAATTTACAACCCCAGAAAGAAGGGGAAATTTTTCCAAGTCAAAACAACTTACCAAGTCAGTCATCATCTTCATTCTTCTTCCAAGACTGAAAAAAGCACAAGTGAAAAAAATTCAAACTCCAATTCTGCAACCTTACCAAAAACTCCTAAGTCCCTTGCTCCTCCCCGTCATCTGCTTTAAAAGCTCAAAGGTATACAAGAAATCCATAACAAATATTGTTGTCCCCTCCCCTCCAATAAGTGCAATCAATCCCTCCCCCTTAATACGTACACCCCCTCCCCCCTTCAAGCATACGCCCCCTCCCCCCAATTGAAGTTTATCCCACCCCTCCCCATTGACGTTTATCCCCACCCCTCCCCAATGAAGTTGATCCCCACCCATCCCTATATAATAAGTTCAACCCAGTTGTAATTGACCACAAAAATTTTATTTTTCAAAGTGCCATTCACTTTCAATTTTTCAAAAATGTAGTTATTATAGTAGTAATCATATAATTTGAAGGTTACTACTATTTAAGTAGTTTTGTCAAACGTTTTTGAACTTAGCAGTAATGTGTCCGATTCTCATAAAATCTTTTTGTATCTTTGATTTTTCTCCACCCCCAAAAAGACCAGTTTGGTCCTTTGCAGTTCAATGCATAGAAGAGTGATTTCACTTCAAGAAGTCTCTTAGAGGCAAACAAAGTATAACAGCAAATGTTTTGAAAGCTTTCGCAAGTCTTGTATTACTGTCATGTTAGAATGACAAAAATATAACACGAATGCCAAATGGCCAAAACAAATTTGAAGTAAAATCACTCTCTTTTTGGTCAATTACAACTGGGTTGAACTTTATCTCTCAAAATCAATGATGGACACCAGACAATGTAAGTGTGTTGTGTTGTTATGGAGCTTGTGATCATTCGTTTGAGGCATGCTAGCAAAGCTTGACTAACCCTATTGCTGTAGGCAAAGATGCTACAGAATTTTCACAATTCATTGGACTCCGGAGTAATTGTATCAGCTTTTATCTAGTTTGCAAAATATTAAAATTGCAATCAATGAAGTCCTTCATTAGGAGCAGCATACTACAGTGTAAAAGTATGCAGTACTTTCAAATCACCAACAAACTATTTTCATTCTTGTTCATAGGAGTATTGCTCTTTTTCTGCAGTGTACACATAACATGATTGCAGTCATACTGAGATACACACAGTATAATTTTCCTCTAATCCAATCTAATTAACCTTCCTTGGTTATTTGTAGAGTGCAAACAAACAAAAAAACAAACAAAAAAAAAAAAAAAAAAACAAGCATAAAAATATATCAGCAAATTATTTATCATTAACAAGCAAAATTCCTTTCTGTGAACTTTGAAGTAATTTTACTTTGACCAAAATTTATAGAGGAAATTGTTTGAAAATTGAAATAAAAACGTTATTAGTGTTTGCCCCCTACCAAGGATTTGCAGCATGCCTCAAACGAATGTAATGTGTGGTATGTGTAGTTTCACCCTTTCCCCTTGCGTCAATATTTTTATTTTTCAATAGTCACAGGGAACATATTGAATAGTGAGGGGGGTGGGGGGGGGGGTAGAATTTGCTGGTATGTCTCTATTACTCATTCTCATGCAATCAATCAATAAAATAATGTACAACATAAAAACAACCTGAACAGGAGATGAACTAGAGTGACTGCAACAAACTCTGAATTGGAATAACAATAAGGTTTTTCACTTTACCCATGAATAACAATTTGCATTAACTAATTATGCCTTTTTTATTAGAGCGAAGGCATTTAACCCGTGAAATAAAAGATACTAGTCAACGTTTAATAGTCAAAAAGACACAAAAGAAAACAATGTAATTAGGGTCTACTAAAGTGTATTAGTCTAACATCTGTTTCACAGGTTTAATGACTTCACTCTATTGCACTCTTCTTCATACAAGATTGTTGAAGAGAAATGAAGTACATGTAGATTTGAAATCTTTTTCTCTCTCATTTTTTGTACACCTCTAAACATGTTTGTAATTTCAATTAGTTTGCTGCAGTCAATCTTCAAGCTTATTTATAAGTCAAGTTTATTATGATTTGATCATTAAAACTTGCAGTGAATGACCAGCTGAGCTTGTGACCTATCTCACCATTGTTCATGATCCTCATGATAAACATTTTTTGCAGTAGTTGGTGTTGTGACAAACAGAGACAGTGACCAAAGAGTAAAATTATTGGCAACCCATACTAAAGGTTTAAACATCTTTCACATCACATTCAATGCCAACACTCCCATGACATGACCCCATACTAAAGGTTAATGTATCTTTAACATACCACTCAATGCCAACACCACCATTAAATGGACCCATCCTAAAGGTTAGGTATCTTTAACATGACACTTGATTCCGACACTCCCATTACGTGAGCCCATACTATCAGGGACAAATCTAGACTTGGTAAAAGGGGTGACTAGCCAACCCCCTCTTGCACAAATTTAACAGTATATCAACCCCTTTTTCCTCTCTTTCCTCATAAAACCTTTGAAATAATCACCCCTTGTAGAATACCTGGATCCACCCCTGACCATAGGTTAATTCATCTCCCACAGCCGACACCCATTACATTACATGAGCCCTTTTTATAGATCCAACTACAACACTCTGTTCTCAAGTCTCTCTAGCACTGTCACTACACCTTCAATATAAATCATTATCACAAAATGTTGCTTTCCTTCACTGGTAACTCAATAGGAACTCTAATCTATTAATGAAACCTTACATTCTGTGTTGACGACATAAAAGGAATGAAAAATGCCAGATTCTTAGCTATATAGGTTGTATAATGAAAGCACTATATAATGCCTCACCCTAACCCTAATGGAAAATAAAATGAAAATTCTCAAAAGTTTAATGCAAGTGAATGTGAGTGGAAGTGAAATGTGCAAGTCCAATCAAAAATCAGTCAAAACGATCTACCTTAACAGTACAGTGCTCACAGCTTCTTAGAAAAAAGAATGAAAAGAAACATGCAAAGCATTGTGGGAATTCTAAAGGTGCCTGCAATTCGTGTCCTTAAATAAATGTCTCATCAAACTATTCAACAATTATTCGTTGAAGGCGGAGTGAATATCGGGGAATAATAACCAGAATGAATTTGAGGTCATTATTCCCGATATTCACTGAGTCCGAGGTGAATAATTGTTTTAGTATCAATACACAGGTGATTCTTTCAAAAAAAGGAAAAAAAGAAGATAAAAGCCCCATTTGAAATTAGGAACAGCAACAATGGCTGGCCGTCATTTTGGATCATAGCTAGAGGTGATTATCATGTGATAATCTGAGTTTCTCGACCAATCAGTGCACAAGATTTTCAATAATCACCTGTGTATTTATACTATATTTTGATAGTTTCCAAAGTATTTAAATAATAAATGATGGAAGTTAACAGCATTTCAAAGAGTGGCTCTCTCCCAACACATTCAAATTGGTGGATAGTAGAGGTTAGTTTTTGCAGAGGGAGAAAAACCACAGAACCTGGAGAAAAACCCTCAAGGCACAGAAGAGAACCAACAAGCAACTCTCCTCACATATGAAGCCAGGAATTCAAACAGCCTTTTGTTAATAACAATGAAAAATAAGGATTCCCGAAGGAAATTGATAACTTAAAACAATAAAGCAACACAATTGAATATTCTAGACATTATTGGTGCCATTAAAACACATTTATTAACTGTGCCGTCAGTATGCAAACCTCATATTAACAGCTGCAGTAATAAAAATTGACGCTGTGGTTTGTTCAATCAATCAACATCCAATACCAAATACTGAATAATATGAAAAAGTAAACACTGAAAACAGTTAACAACAATCACAGCCACAAGGAAGCCCCTGTGTGTTTAATGGTTGACATCAATGTTGGACAGTCTTTTTATCATCAAAGCCAATTTCCAATTAAACAAGAATTGCATTTATTATCCATGAATGGCCTTGACATTATCCAACACTGATGAAAACCAAACACATTACAGGTAAGCAACAAGTAATAGATGATAAACATCAAATGTACAACACATAAGTAGCACCTGAAAGCAGCTGCAACATTACAGCATTGGTCCTGCACTTGTTGCCAATTATTGCAAGAATTCATATTTAGCACCTCTTGTGACAGTATGGAAAAATCCTCCTCAACCCTTGGGTATTGTATGCATCTGCAAATATTACCCTCTGATGTCATATAGGACAATATTCTTGTGTCAAAGATAAATGTATTTGCACCAAAACTACTGCCATGTTTATGCGACCTGAATTAGAATTTAGAATCAATTTTTGGAGGGAGGAAAACTTGCAAACCCAGAGAAAAGCCCTTAAAGCACAGAAGAGAACCAACCAACAAATCTACTCACAAATGATGGGTCTAAGGATAATATTCCAGGTACAAATCTAAAGCAGCCATGAAAAAAATTGAATGCAATATTTTTGTCATGGTATAGTAATATGGCTGGCCCATTTTCAGTACAATTTATCAAAACTAAAACAATTTGTTTGCTCATGTGATACACCTTATGGCTTTTTGATTGTGACATTTTCAAAAAACAATCATGGACTAAAGAATCTTGTAAAGATAAATATTGCATATATCTTAAGTAACAGGAGCATGATTATCTAATGCTGGTTACTAGGCAACTGACCTACGACTTAACACAATTGAGACCAACATCTTTAAATTATAGTCAAGGCAGAAAAGCCAGTAAGATGGTTTCATTATCAGGGGCAGCAACCAATATATCAAAAACAAACAAAGGCTTTACTGCTGGGTTCCACAAAAAAATGTTATAGGATACTTTGTGTAAAGGTTACCAACCCATCTGTGGTTGGTGTTCAATTCTGATATACAAGAATACTGCCAAACTACTCTACAGTCAGATATCTGAGAATCATTCATAGCTAACTTTCTCAAAGATATTTAAATCCAAAACTGTTTAGGTTTATTATATAGATATTGGGATATTAAGGTTTCATTAAAATCACTGGATACCATCACAGTCAGGTTCGTAATTTAACACAGTGCTGGACAAAATAATGAGATATAAAAAGAAAAATGTTACAATGAAAACATTGAAGCTTGTAGGAGTCCACAATACATGTTGTAATATATGCTTTGTTTAAAGATTATCAACCCATCTGTGGTTGGTACTCATCTCTGATAAACTAACACCTGTCTACAGTGAAATACTTACCTCTGGTGTACTTCTAGATTCAATCAATACAGGATACAGGTGAGACACTGGTATAAGATATATTACAACACTGATAACTATAGAATCTAATAGAAACTGTTGTATAGACATTGTAAGGTCTATTCTGGATGATCAACATTTGGAAGGCAAATACTTTTCAGAAGCAGGTAGGTATAATGCATTACAAGAGTAGCTGAACTGAGATCAATATTGCCTTACTCTCAATAGAAATTAGGTTTTCATCATTGGCAGATTCATAATCTAAGACATTTATGTTGAATTAAGTATAAATTAAATAAATACTTTAAAAATATTTTAATGCTTTGTCTAAACAAAGAATATAAAATCATAAACTAGTTATTGTTTAATTTGAGTTTAACTACATTTGATATGTTGTCAGATTGTACTATGCATTAAGTTAGAAGTAAAAGAGAATGTTAAATATTCAAATTTTTTTTTTCAAAATAGAAAATATTTTAATTTGTAAACTGTTTTGCCATTTCAGCAAATAAAAACCATATTACATATTGTAAAAGATGGCTTTTCCATTAGAAATCCCTATCCTTCCAGCATGCAGGTTCTCTCTTGTTTCACTTTGTTAACTCAACATTTATGCTCATCTTGGGTTGTCTTTTCCTGTTCCAGCACACTATCACTTGCGGTTTCTCCCATTAGGTTGTCTGGATCTACATTATTTCATCCTCCTTTCATCTTGCAAAGAAAGCACTTCTTCAATAGCTAGGCTTGCAATCATAATTTCACTCACTGTGTTCACGCTTTATTGTCCTTTGGATGTCTGGAACCAATGCATTATTTTCTCTGTACTGTTTTCTTGCATCATGATACACCATGGGAGATTACTTGTTTGATAGGTTTACAATCATGATGTTTCACTGACTTTCTTCATACTCTACTGTTCTACAGTGTCTGGAACCAAAGCATTCTTTCCTCTGTACTGTTTTCTTGCATCATGCTACACTGCTGATCTCGCAATGGTATATAGCACTTGCTGGCACATCTTGCACTTTGATTGGTTGTCAGTTCATGCTGAGATTGGCTGTTTGTTTGCTGTGTCTCATTCTGGGAGTTTTCTTATTGTTGGTATTCACACTTCAGGGACTCCTTTACCACTGTCCCAATTAATGTTATTAGGGTTGAGCTGGATCACAATGGCTTCCTTGACTCTGCGTATGATTATACTGATGGGGGTCTCTATCTACTCATTCAACATCTTCCTAGCCAAGGCAATAACTGGGCTTGTGTGCATGCTCGGCAATCTCTTGTGCTCTTTTTATATTCTTCTTGTGCAGGTCTTCTTGTTTCTTTTATGTAGACTTTGTCACACTCGCTGTAGGGCATCCTGTAGACAACAAATTCTCGTCGGCCAGGAGGAGCTTTGTCTTAGGGGTGCACAAATTAGCTATGTAGTGTTGATTCTGATGCGAAGGGAGTTCGTATGCCATGAAGGCAGCAGCAAAGGGTGTGAGAAATGTCTTGAAAGATCATTGTTCAATGGGCTTACAATCATAGTGTATAACAGACTTTCTTCATGCTTTAATTTCTTTCTAGTGTCTGGAACCAATGCATTCTTTTCTCTGCACTGTCGCCTTATCTTACAGATACTTTGGAAGATCTTTGGTCATTGGGCTGCTTATCATTGGGTTGTCGTAACATGTATCAACAACGTCTTGTTTGTCTCCATTTAGGTTTCTAGAATTACTTTATTCTTTCCTCTTCAAACCTTGGAACTATCCAAGACTAAATTAGTGCTTTTTACATGATGAACTTCTGGTGTAAAGAGTCACTAAAATGATTAAACTAAATATAAAAATTCAGAGGGGCACAGGGGCTAGATAGACCATACTATTGTATTACTTTATATATTTCTCTATATTGTACAGTGCTTTTAGTATTGCGTTCAGGTATTGGCATCAACCATTTCTAATGTTTTGTTAATCCATTTTTGGTCACCGTGAGATGACAGCAGTTTTGCAATTAGAAATAAAGCAAACAGCCCAATACCCGAAACTCACTCATACGAGTCTTTTCTACAGGCTTTTCTACAGTGATCGGTAGTCATCATTTTCCTTTATCTAATTCCATTTATTTTTTATTGTCAATCAATCAAAAGAAATTTGAGGTCTTTGATTGGATAAAGGCAGTGTGCTCAGAATTTGTCTTATTTACACTGTCAAAAGACTTGTACTTCACTTCATTATCATCGTGTTACCTAGCTCATTTAGCTTTATATAGTTATTCTAGGTAACCTCTACCATTCTTTTGAAAATGTACTTTTATCTATATTTTTCTTTATTGTAATCTTTGGTATAAATAAAGCACACTGTATTGTATAAAATCTTAGTGATTTTAATTTCTTGTTTTCAGTCTTAATTGACTTGTATCTAACGGAACTGTGTTCAGGAGCTGCTAATTCAATCACCGTGCTAATATCTTAAATGAAATTATATTATCTTATATTAAGTTGAATTGCATTATTGACAGAAACAACCTTGATTGATGGTTAATAGGCACGCCCCAGAGGTTGGTTACTCCAGCTTGTGTAGTTCCTAAAAACCCAAGGTTATTACTGACATTCATTCTAATTATTTAATCAGCAGTACTGTTTTATATCCAGTATAACATCTTGTACAATGTTCAATACTGAGTTGTGTCAAGTCCATCATATTTTATGATTCTAATGTTCTTTACACATTACTGACATATTTTGTTCAATAACTAAATGTCTCTAATGCCTAGGATATATCCTTGGCCTATGACTAGCTTAGCTCCTATGTCATGGTGCTAATCAAGATATGTATTACTTTATAATCATATGATACTGCTTAGAGCACTTTTTTAGTATGGTCATCTAGTGAAATGGGATACTTTTTTACATAAACATGAAACATTAACGAGTTAAATGTTTGAGTAATGCATTAAACATATATTTCAACATATTATTAATTATTATTATTATTATATATTAATTTATTTGGTTTACACATTTTAAGTTTATCAGAATATTTAGCTTGCGTTTTTCAAGGAACCAGATCAAACAATGCTAGTAATCAAGATATAAACCACAGAGAACACCTTCTAAACACATTCACTTGCCAGACAACAACTTTGCATCAAGACAGAAATTAACCAGTAAAAACCAATCAACACAATTGCCTTTTATACAAGACCAAAAAGAAACCAGTAAATACTAATCAATACAACTGCCTTTTATACAAGACCAAAAGGAAACCAGTGAGTACTAATCAACACAATTGCCTTTTATACAAGTCCAAAAACAAACCAGTAAATGCTAATCAACACAACTGCCTTTTTTACAAGACCAAAAAGAAACCAGTAAATACTAATCAACACAACTGTCTTTTATACAAGTCCAAAAATAAACCAGTAAATACTAATCAACACAATTGCATTTTATACAAGTCAAAAAAGAAACCAGTAAATACCAATCAAGACAAGTGGCCTTTTATACAAAGTACGTGTTCAACAACAAAACAAACCATACATAACAAGATATTTGCATGGAAGTACAGTGCGTCATTTTATCCATGCCTTCAAACAAATTCCCTGGATAAGATCAATATGGGAGTCTTTTAAGACTGGCTTTAAGTTATACATCAAACTCAAAAAAACCTTCTCCCTTTATAGAGGAAAAAAATCCAGTTCTACATCAGGCCAGGATCTTCACACCTTCTCAGAATCAAAGAGACTTAACAGCTGTCTTTTCTTTCAGCCTTTACCTTTCCTTCATCATTAGACTCACAAATGCTTCTCCCTCTATAGATGAAAAGAATCCTGTTCTACAGCAGGCCATGATTTATCAACCTTCTAGGATTCCAACAGGCTAAACAGCTAATGTCTACTCTTTTAGTCTCCGACTTTTCTTCAACATTAGACACCAAAACCTTTCTTCATCTATAGTAGGCCATGATCTATCAACCTGATAGATTATAGCAGCCTAAACAAGTAGATACACAATCTCTGGAGTCTGCTTTTTTATTTGAAGACATTGCATTTACAACTGTATTTAATAGCTGAAGAGAGAATGTTTAGGACATAATTGTCACAGTGGAAAATAAGCAGCCAACACTCACCAAGCAGCTTTAAACATATTAGGCTTCAACAGCTTTCCTTAAGCTGGTAGTTTGTTCTATTGGGAGCTGTCAGTGCACACTTTACGTCTCTCCATTAGTTTGTTGTTTTAAAAATATTCAAAACTGAAGCTACAAGGATTAGAGAGATGATGAAACAGACATAAAAATCCTCAGGATCAAACTGCGAACCTCTATCTCTGAAGGCTGCATGCTAACCAACTGAGCTATGCCTGCTCCGTTACAAATAACACAGCTCACACAGTTCATGCTTTTTTTTTGGGAAGCTGCTTGAAAACCAATACTAGAAAACTTGTAACAAAGACTCGCTGTGTATTTTATTGTCATTGAAATTTATAGCCATTTATAGTCATTTTATACTTTAATTATTTATACTGGGCACTGGAAATTATTTTAAGCAAAAATCAAATTAAATATAGTTTCAATTTTAAGAAAATTAAATTAAATATAATTTCAATTCAAAATATCTTAATATATATTAAAATAAACCTTAAATGAATTTCTTTGAGTGACCACCAGATGATGGTTTGGACTTCATATACAAGATACAGTAAATGTATGAATACATCAGGCAGAACCTTGACTTAGAGCCATTATCTTGTGGTCACTCAAGTGAATTAAGGTAAGGTCTATTTAATTATTTTAAATCTGAGCAGTAAAGAAATGTTAGCATGTGTCAAATTATTTGTAACTCTACTAGAAGAATGGACGCCAAGTAGAGTTAACCATTCATTCATTTTAGCATGTAGCCTCGTACTGAAACGTAACAAGTGAAGCACATCTTGGAAGTGAGCTATTCAACTACTCTTATAATGTCCTACTTTTCCTGCTTATAGTGGAAAAAGGTGTATGCCCTGCATTGATCTTTGTATCATAATAGACCTACATTTGTCTGTACAATAGTCTCTATTATATTCTAAAGTATCAGTGTTATAACGTATCTTAAACCGGTTACTCACCTGTATCCTGTATTGATTGAATCTAGAAGTACACCAGAGGTAAGTATTTCACTGTAGAACAGGTGTAGTATATCAGAGATGAGTATCAACCACAGATTGGATCGATAATCTTTAAACAAAGCATATTACACATGTATTGTGGACTCCTACAAGCTTCAATGTTTTCATTGTAACATTGTCCTTTTTATGTCTCATTATTTTGTCAAGCACTGTGTTAAATTACGAAACTAAATGTGACGGTATCCAGTGATTCTAATGAAACCTTAATACCCCAATATCTATATAGTAAACCTAAACAGTTTTGGATTTAAATATCTTTGAGAAAGTTAGCTATAAAGATTCTGAGATATCCGATTGTTAAGTAGTCTGGCAATATTCTTGGTGCAAACATTTCAGTCTTTCATGATACACCATGGCCATAATTTATTGCAATCAGCTGTGGAGTCCTATACAAATCAATTCATGCGTCACCTCTGAGGACTGACCATCATCAATAAGTAGTTTGGTTAGGTCTCTGCCGTGATCTTAGAGTTATTCCGAGTTCTCCAGTTTTCTGACCTGTGAGTTAGCCATGGCCTAATTGCTAGTTTTTTTCAAATTATCAACAAAATTCTTTTCTACGATTGTAAAAGGTGCACATGTCAGGAAACTAGTACCCATAGTGAGCTTGATAACAAAGATGGGTTGATTTGACATTAAAGTGCCTTGTACCACAATGAAGCAAAATGATTTCATCAATATTTCAAATTAGTGCTACATGTAATGTGTGTTGTACATAGTAATGTTTTTACTCTATTACCTTTGGCTTATCTGTAACATTTCACATGTGCCTCTTGAATGTTGTTCACTGAAGTGGAGCCTCCTAGAAATACAAAACCAAAGAATTAAGTACCTTGTAATGACATTCTTTTGGGATACAAGCTACCCGTTGATTAACAAGAGGGGGAACAAAGGTGACATAGCAGTAGTACACTCACCTCTGATGGTCAAGGGTTGGATTCCTGGACTAAGCATGACATGTGAGTAGAGTGATGATTGACTATTGCTTTGAGGGTTTTTTTCTCAAGGCGTCTTTACAGTTTGTAAACGTTTCACGACTGGTTTACAATATATTTTTTAGTGGCTAAAAAAAGTGGTTTTCCTATTTTCATCATTCAGTTGAAATTTAGAAGTTAATTTAAAAATTAATATTACAGGGCTTTAAAAAATGGCCAATCAGTTGCCAGCGACAAAACACTGGCCAATTAGGTTTAGCTTGGGTCCATATGACCAACAGGCCATATAAGTCAGTTGCCATAGCAGCAGCCCTTGTTCCAGGTTACCACTGCCTAAAATTCTAGTTTTTATGTTTTCTGCCTTTAAGAGAAATGGCATCTAATAAAGCTGGGTTAAAATATCTGTTTTGGTCACAAAAACGAATTTAATCAAACAATTTTCTGCTAGGTAGAAAAAATATGCAGTCCACAGCCTGCATGTGGATACGGCCATTTTTCAACATCATGAAGATTTCATGACTGGTGACGTCATATGTCACAGGATTGAATGATGTGCAGAATTGTTCAGCAAAGTATGTCTGTCAAGTTTTGACTCACATTGATACATATTATAGAGCACTTACAGTTTTTTATGTGGTCCACTGACTGGTGCATTCATTTCACATGATTGTCAATGTGTGTAAGCAATGTTCGGCAATGTTTGTCTATCCAAAATTGACAGACTGTGGTTAAGTATTTGCAGAGTTATCACAATATATATGTAGTCACGTGATTGGTGACGTCATATGTCACATGATTGGCCACCATTTGTAAGCAATGTCTGCATGTTGGTCCTGTCCCAAGTCGACTACTGTGGTCATATTTGAAGAGTTATTACAGTTGTTTTATCTGTAGTAAACGTGATTGATGACATCAAGTCAGCATGATTGGCCACCGCACAGTGTAGCAATAATCTGGCATGTATGTCCTGTCCATAAGCTTGACCGGACTGAGCAAATATTTTAGAGTTAGTCCAGTTTAATTTGTAGTCATTTCATTGAGGACAGCATAGTCACTGACATCATAGCACCCGTGTGTAAGCAATGTCCGCAATGTATGTCCTGCAAGTTGACTGACAGTGGTCAAATAGTGTATGAGTTAGTACAGTTTTGTATTTAGCCCACGATTGAGACATCTGTTGTCACATGATTGGCCCCTGGTGTAAGCAATGTCTGGCAATGTTGTCGTCCAGTTTGACTGTGGAGCTGTGGTCCTCTATTTGGTAGTATTACAGGTTTTTTATGTAGCCACGTGAGTTTGATGCACATATGTCACATGATTGCGCACCATTGGTGTCAACGTATGGCCAGCAATGTATTCCGTACAAGTTTTGCCTGACATGGTCAAAATTTGTAGATGTTATGGGCAGTTTTAATGTGTGCTCGTGCGCACACACCACCCGATCTAATTGGCCTCCGAACAATAGCCGAAAGCATTTGGACAAAAAGCGTTATGTGTGATGTGGTGTGTTACTTTGGGTATTTCACTCATTCGCACTCAACACGACATTGGCTAACGTTCCTATCTATCGAAACGTATCACAAAAATAACAAAGCAATGGCTGAACAAGGTGCCTGGACCACAATGGTGTTTGTCACTTAGCACCCACAGATTTGTACAGCTCCATACTTTGAATACGATTATACTTCAAGTTTGAACAACCTTCTCACATACTCCTCAGATACATACTGATGACAACTATGGCATTCATTAATTCTCCGAAATTATCATTACTTTGAACTTGAAATATCTTAAACCGAAAATGCTACGAGAAAAGGGAAATCAGTTTGCTGCTTGTGTAAAAAGCATGTGTAATAAATAGTAACACTTGAGATATTTTATTGTAGGGTCCTTGAAGCCCCCACATATATATTTGGGGAATAGAATCGGTTGAGCTGGCACAGCTAATTCAATCACAACCCTGTTCTTGTGTCCGGTGGGGTTACTCCAATGATTAGCAGTCCTTCGAGACGCGAATCAACCTATGGCAATTCGATGTTTTAATTAGCGGCACATGACGCGGATCAGTTGGATTTTTGTTTCGGATATGGGATAACATCTGAACAGGACTTTTCAAGGAACTGATGCACATAGAGATTTGGTAAGAATTTCTTTAAGTAGCATTTTAATTTCATTTCCCTACAAAGCTGTCGGCAGTTGCTATGAACAAGACCAAACTATGCCAACATTTCTAGAAATCAGCTTATCTAATGATAATATAATTCTTAAATAGGGCCTGTACTTTAAGTTTGTTCAGGATACACTGGCAAAGACATGGTATGTAATTGGTCCGAAATATATTCAATTCACCTATTTGGGCTCTGTCACTGCAATATTCACCAAAATGTTGTTACCAGAATAATCCATACCCTCCCCCCCCCCCCCCACTATGTGGCAATGTTTTTTTAAAGACACCCCGCTAGCCCTAAAATATCTATTATTTCTGGCATACAAACTGGTATTGTTCTTGCTGTACCCCCCACCCTCTTGACCGTTTTGTGTGTGTGTGGTGGGTAATGTGCTGGGTGGTTGGGTGGGGGGGTAGGGAGGTGATGAGATGGATAATTTTCGGGAACTATATAATATTGCAATATATTTTCTCCCCCACCAGTGATCAAAATTTATGTCATCTCAAAATCTAAATAGTTACATTGCATGAATTTTTAGAGCTAATACGTTTAAAATATAGCACAGTGATGCAACGCGTTTTCCGCTTGCAAAATAATCTAAAGTCGAAGCCATTGATTAGGCGAGTGT
>WHPX01001162.1:0-418822 GCA_011057435.1 Actinia equina | reverse complement strand
TCTATTTCTAGCATTTTCACACCGCTTCTAGCGACAAATTCCCTACGTTGCACTCCGCCGCCACACTCTTCGCCCCCCTTCGTGGCTCGCTCGTAAAATTCATCGACTCGCCTGCGGATAAACGGTCAGCGGAAAGACCAAAGCAAAACAAGAAAATGTCGGAAAAACAAGATGGTGGGCCGTTTAAATAAAATCAAAATTTTCTCCATATTTCCTCACTGAAACAATATTCTGCCTGTGCTCCCTTGTTTTGTTCATGAGAAATCAGAAGAAAAATAAACTCAAAAATAAATAAAAGAAAGGTACGACTGGCTAACACAGGTAACCCAGTAGTTAGCTTCTAAAAACATGGATTAATAAAATGGCAGATAGTTCAGAGATCAGTTGCGCATTGTAAACCTTACATTGGTTTTATAGCCAAGATTGAACCAGAGAAAGGAATAAGAATGGATAGCCAGAACGCATCTCACGCATTTTCAAATTCGAAAATTCGTTTTCATTCTTACTCCTGGCGCTAAATTAATAATTTCTAGTTTTCTAATGTTCTGTGATCGTAATGCAAAATAACGCAGTATCCATCCGGTCAAAAGTCCATTGTGTCAAAGATAATACGGAATGTACCGCATGAATTCATATTTTTAATATTTTTTTTCTTCAAATTTTCTTCAAAGGCCTTGCCTTAGCTTCCTGTCACTTATTATGATTTTTTGCCGTTTTATCAAGGGACAGATCAACAGGGACAGACGGATTGGGTTTTAATATGTGTGATTGTTTCAGTTATTCGTAGATTTCTAATTGAATTGATATATGTTGTTTCTAAATGGATACTAAATAGTGTTCACTTATCTTTCCATCCAACGATCTTTCTGGTTCGAATCAGCCGTACGATATGAATATATTTACCACGTCACCAACGGTCTTTCTGGTTTGAATCAGCTGTACGTACGCTCTGAGTATTTACCGCTGCACTATCCGTGCCAAGCAGCGAACATTTATCATACCGACAAAGAAAATACACAAGAGTGTGAGACCATTTGTGTCTGAGTGATTGAATGTTTGGTTGAGTGATAGTGACTATTAGTCACTCAATCGATAACTTTAGTTAGTATTTACCTTTGATTTTGTTTCACGGTTTAATTGCATCCGCTCTAGAATAAATAGGAGTCATGGGAAAAATTGCGAGACCGCAGTAGAGGGAGCCGATGGCTACGTATTTTGTCAAACGTTAAGGGAGAAGGACCATAACGACCCAGGCTATTGTTTTAAGTGTCAGGCAATGCATGACTATAGGTATATTAATATTAACATAAAGCTATTTCGCAGTTTAAATGCAAAGCACTCTTTATGAAGTTTGTAATTAGCAAAAGTTTCGTGAAATCGAAACTTTTCAAAAAGTTCTTAAAACGCTGTTGTTACCTCAAAGGGCTATAATTGTAAACGATGAAAATGACCAGAGGGCGAATGGATGTTACTCAGGCGATTAACGCCTTTTGGTTCTTTTTGTCGTGACGATTCACGCGATCATCATGCTATTTCATTAAGGCCGCCCTTTGTCTCTCCTCGCACAATATAAACACTTTTCTTTCAAGTTTCCTAACGTCAGTATTTTTACAAACTTTTTGACACGGCAATTGAATTGTAAGGTTTCCTTCTTTTTCACTTAGATATAGTTTTATATCTCACTGTTTACCGACCAGGATATGGCTGCTTCAGCAACAATAAATTCAATCTTGTTCGCTGTGTTTCTGTGTTGCGTTTTGCAGCTAACGAAAGGTGAGTGTAAAAAATAATTTAGAATTAATTGAATGAGGTGCAAATTACGTGGGTTTGTGAATGTTTCAACCTTCTGTGAACTGATTACGAAGTTAAATTAGTAAACTAATGATATAGATAACGACTAATTAATTTCAGTTATCGCACAAATGTAGGTTTAATCGGGTAAATGTAGGGTTAACTTTAAAAGCACTCAAAATAAATGCCTTGTCCTTGTACGCACACATGAACCAATTATTAAACAAAATCGAGAGGTATTAAAATTTAAAAAATTGTGTTTTTTCAGTTTTCTTAATAAAATTAAACTTTTGAATCATCTAAGTGAGAAAAGTTTTTCAGACAAGATTTGGGAAATTCCTGGGTATTTGTAGGGTCATAAAATTCAGATCCACTCAGAAAACGAAAATATGTACAGTCAGGTTCATTATTCGTTTAAATTAAGTAGTCATCGATAATACGCCAAAACAATGCAGTTATGGATAAATTGAGAAATACTCGAGAGAACATTAAATGCTTTGTTTCAGTCGAGTTCAAACGAATATACAAGTTCATAATTTATATATATACATATATATAATAATAATTGATAGACGTATTTTTCAAATAAAAATTCAATTAATTTGGGTCGCTCGTTTTGTATTCTTCTGAAGAATTTCAAGAATTGCGAAGAAGAATTCAAACTGCGATCCTTTGGATCGACAAATGATGCTAGTCACGAAAGATAGTACTTCAATATCGTATGAATATGATTAAACATTTCTAGGCAGGGATGAATATCGAGTGAAAAGAAGATTTGGAAAACTTGACAATACTAACTAATCGTCGTATGTTGCGAATCCAAAAAGCACAGTTAGTTGCCAATATCGTGTAAATAGAGAATAAGACATGGCCGCTTGGAGATATGGAAGTTTTCTTCGAGTGTTCAATTTGATATCTCAATCGTTCCTTGCGCTCACTCGTGAGATATTAATTGAACACGAGAAGATAACTTCCATATCTCCAAGCGGCCATGTATTTTTCTGTTTATTGTATAAGGGAGGATGAGGGATTCGGGATGGGATTGCGTGACCGCTGGAGGCGATTCTCAAGCCGTAAAGTGGCTTATATATATACACATATTTATAGTATTTAACTCACATATCTATTTAACCGGTTCCAAAGTATTTGGGGATTTTCCATTTTAGAAAAAAAATGAATTAGAATGGTTTTATTAGCCAAACTAGCATGCCAATGGATGAACTGCCATTCATTGTTTGATGATTTTTTTAAACACTAGCAAACTTCAGCGAAAATTCAATTTTTTTGGTTTGAAAACCTAAGAGATGCACTTTGGAAGCTACTTCAATAATAGGCAATACGCAAGTCTGGTTGTCCTTTACTTTAATCAACAGGCAAAATATCTGTGTTTACAATATGTACATTATGAAGGCATGGATAAGTATAACAAAATGAAGGGTTTTTCAGTGATCGCTTGCCATTGTTATTACAAAACAGTGTGAGAAGACACGGTTCAGTGTTTTTTGTAAATGCAATGTTAAAACTGGCTTAAAATTAACACTTTTAATCCTTCACGTCCATCTGTATGCTTTTTATCACTACCAATCTGTATAAATCCTCCTATACAAGCTATTTGGCATTATATGATAAATTTTACCACCACATGGCTCAAATTTTTGAGCATACTCAAGGCATCATTAAATTAAGACAGTAATATAATGCATGTCCATGGGAGTGCTCAAAATTTTTGAGCATACTCAACTAGGCACCATAGAATTAAGATAAAAATACAATGTATGTCCATGGGAGTGCTCAAAATGTTTGAGCATACTCAAGGCACCATAGAATTAAGATAAAGATACGATCTATGTCCATGGGAATGCTCAAAATTTTTGAGCATTCTCAAGGCAAACAAATTACTTATGGATTTGGATGTTTACGAAAATTACGCTTTGAATTCCTGGTTATTTTTACTTGAAAAACGAAAGATAAGTACAGATAATCCAATAAAATATCAGGTTAGTGAAATTTACCTTGGATGTCTTTCATTAAAATCCAAATTTTGAAGATTTCCGATCTTTTTAAGGAGAAATCAACATTGCAAAACAGACTTGAAACTGGTTTTTAAAAAAATGGTAAGCAAAATATAATCTTACTTTTACTTCTTTTTTACATAAAGATATTTGGTTATCAAGATGAAGAGTCTTGTTTTTACATGGGCCGTATTTTTACCGCAATGAAAATAGAAAAAAAGAAATGTTCCTGAGATAAAACAATGATAAAATTCCTCCCGAAACTTTCTCCAATAATAGTTGAGTTGTGATCTGGAAGTTTCTTGTTTTAAGTTCAATGATTTTCGCTTTGTTCACATCCTCAAATGTAGCACAAAACCAGTTTTTTTGTTATGAGTTCGCCACTTGAACTCCTTCATACTTCCTTCTATCGATAATGATGATTTTGAACCAAAACTTTCCAGTAATCACTCGTAGTAGTTTTGAAGCTTCGTTGCACAGTTTTTAGTTTGAATGTCTTCAACTCAAAAACCAGTTTTTATCATTTGTTTGATTCGTGAGCCTGTCGCAGCTTTTGATTGGCTAACAGACAAAATCTAGTAAAACTGGTTTTCCTTGAATTCGTGATCGACCTCTGATCGACGTTGCATCATAAGTGATGACTGAATCGTTGAAAATCAGCTGCAAAATGCAGCGTTTTGCAATACTTGAAAGCTACTTTAATCGTAAAATTGAATTCGTGACATTTACCAGAAGCAAAAGAAGGCCTTATCAAGCAAATTGAATGGAATACCAGTGAAATATAATCATTTGAAAAGGAAGATATTCGTTCAGCCCACATGCATAATAAAGTAAACAAAGGTGTGTTTTTCTCACAAAAATGGTTAAATAAGACAGAATCGTTTTAAAGATATCCTTTTTTGAATAAAAGAATTTAGTTGGGCAGTAGTGCATGCTGCACTTCGGAAATCTACAAGTTCTTGTGAGAAACGTTTTTTAGTTTATTTTAGCATTTGAGTGTTTATATTGCACTTTCAATTTACTCCTGCTTTTTGTGTTTACTCAATAAATGTTTATCTTTTCATATCATTGTAGTGCATGTTTTAATATTTAAGCTAGTGAAACTAGTAAATTGATAATTGAGTTTGTTTTTCCAGCATTTTCCGGTGGAATCTTAACTAGTCCATGTAAAAGTTGAAAAAGCCGTGGAAGGGTCTATTTGTCACATCAATAATAGGTTTATCCATATAAAAGTTTACTTTCTAAACCTTTTATTTTAAAATGCTTGGTCATTCTTCTCCACCAGAGTGCTCAAAATTTTTGAGCATTGCCGTGGACAGAATGAATGACAGAAGCATGACCTTCCATCAGAGTGCTCAAAATTTTTGAACATTGCCGTGGACAGAATGACAAGAAGCATGACCTTCCATCAGAGTGCTCAAAATTTTTGAGCATTGCCGTGGACAAACGGATGACAAGAAACATACCTTCCACCAGAATGCTCCATTTGTTTCAATAAAAACTACTCAAATGAAAATTCAAATGACATGATGGAGATAATACCTAAAGTTTTTGTTTCAAAATGAAGTGCAAAACATTTGTACTGAAAAATCAACCAAAAAAAAATCAATTCGATTGCCATGGTTAACATAAACCTGCGATAACGATAACAAATCGCTGCTAATTTTCTGAAATTGAAAATCCCAAAATGCTTTGGAACCGGTTATTTGTATTTATCTATTCTATATATATGTTATTTACCGGCCAGGAGGTCCGGATAGGGAAAAACTGTGCCCGAGGTCTTGAATATACGGACCGAGGCCGTTAGGCCGAGGTCCGTTTTCAAGACCGAGGGCACAGTTTTTCCCTATCCGGACCGACTATAGGACGGTAAATAACTTATTTATTTTTTTCCCGTATTTTTTTACTTCTTTTTAATCGTGCAACGTTGCTGTTATTATTTGAAAAACGTCAAAGATAATGGATGGCAATATTTATTGAAAGAAAAAAATTTGCATACGTTGTAAGGGAAGTAATATCATTAAAAAAATATTTATTCACTGAGTAATAACAATATGATCAAGTTGAAAAATTAGAAAAAGTGAAAGTAATTTATTCACATTTACAAAAAAGCCAATAACATGTCATGTCAATCAACGATTGAGAAACCGTGCATGCGCACTGATATGGATCAAACAACAAGCACAGCAGTGCTACGATGACTTAAAAAAGAGCTTTTATCAAATTCTAATTCGTTTAAGAAATGCACAAGATCACATCAGAAAAAGCTTAACTGCAGATGGGTGCATTAAATTATATCAAAGTCAATGTCTACTGCGATTCAGAGTCATCACTTTCAAGAATTCCTCGCCTTTTGGCTGGTTTTGGTGCTTGCACGTGTTGATGAACGATGTTCACAGTGAATGAGCAGCCTTCAACTCTACCAATGGACGAACCAGGAAAAATACCATAGCCAAATGGTCCACCCTCTGATGACGAACTTGTGGATGTACTTGGCTTGGCATTGATATCTTCAGAGCAAGAAACTTCTGTTGTATTGGCAGCCATCATAGAGCGGCTTGACTGTTTTGACCGACTGAGAGTCAATGACATTTCGCGCTGATGAGTCAACGAAGCTGTGCTGTAAGAGTCGAGGCTTTTGAGATTCTTATGTCCACTCAGCTGGGCTACGTAGTTTGGTGGAACTCCAGCATCCATCAAGCGAGAAATGAACGTTTTCCTTACACTATGGTTGGACACATTACCTTTCAACCCTACTCGTTTGGCAGCTTTCGAGAGAAGATTTCCAATCTCGTTTTTACCGAGTGGAGTTTTGCAATACCAAACATTTGAATTTTGCATTCGTTTATGCTTGATAGCCAGGTAAAACGGAGAGTCTGGATGAAGCATTTCTTGTGGTCTGTGGCTACGGAAGGCTTTGTAATATTTTACTGGGCAGCGCTCATTATCAGAAGCGTAAGCGTTTGGCTTGAATGCACGATTTCCTTCGCCCTGTCGTGTTTTTGAGCCTCTTTCTGTGCCCCAAGTTAAAACTTCCTTTCCGGTAACGCTGTCAACATTCAGGGAAACATCTCCCCACTTCAGTTTACGGCTTTCATCGCGAGCACGGAAACCAAAATGTAGAGATAGGAGCCACCATACAGTCCTTTGAAGAGACTCAGGATTTTGCTCGCCAAACTCACCAGATGCAAGCAAGAGGTCTTCTTCTTCATCTGTTACACCACGGGCTGCTTGAGGAAGATTTCCCTTGGCCTTTACTTCAGCCAGTTGTTTCTTTTTAGACTTTAAAGCGTCTCTTGACATGGCAAATTCTTGATCTTTAAATATATTGACTGTGGACTGCTTATCATTGAGGTATCTCTGAAGACTTCGATGGAAAGAGGTTAGTGTAGAGGGCTCGTACGCTTCGCCATCTTTCTTTTGTATCTCGATGAAGAAACGACAGATCAACAAATTTAGCTTTTGTGGAGGTATGTTTTCAACTTCTGTAGTTTCTCCCCACTCGGACAAGTATCTTCGCCACACATTTAGGTCATACTGAGTTTTCTTAATAGTATTTTCTGGACGCTGAGTCTGTATGAAACTTTGGACGTCGTCCACTGAAAAACTTTGCTTTTCTCTGGTTTTCTCGCTTTCGTTTTCATTGTTTTTGTAGTCCAAAGGATAATAGAATTCGCTATCACTATGCTCGTCATCAGACATCTTACTGAGATAAACGTGACTGTAAAACAGCGTGTTTTGTAGAGAAAATAAGTGAATAAATATTGTCAGTAAAAACAACAAATTGCAATACTTGTTTTGTTGTTTAGCGGCCAAGGATACCGGACCGCGACCGCGGGCAGATACTGACAAAATACCGCCCGCTCAAACAGCCAATCAGAACGCACGATTTTTTAGGATACCGGACCGGAAAAAAATAATTATCATTATTTCTATTTATTTGTACTTGTATTTTATGAAAGTGCTCCAATCGATAGCAGAGCTTTTTATTAGTTCTGAATGAGGGACTACCGTGGCCGCTTTATTTATTTTTAGTGCCTACTACAAAGTAGTAAACATTATTGTTATCGGGTTGAGTAAGTAACTCTGTCACGCGTAACTATCAAGTAAATAAACCCCGGGGGGGTTCTCCCTTTGTTCAGGTGGTAGGGGTGATCGGCGCTCCTTTTAGGGCTGAAAATGTTCCCTGTGTGGAAAACGAGAAAACGTTCCTCAAAATATGACCGCCATTTTGTTTCAGTCACGCAACAGTTGTACAAAATGAATCGGCATAACACAGGAAGCCCAAATTACACCGATGTAAATGATTATGAAGTATTCCATTACTTGTCTTATACCTGTTAACCGCCATAATTAATCACACATAAAGTAGAAAAGACATTACTAATGGACAACTGATCGCTACCCTCAGTCCGTGCAGCATAATCTCCAGCCAAATATTTCCCTGTACGGCCCTCCCACACGGCCAATAAGTGCTCAATATCAACATTCATACTAGCAAATTGTGACCAAGTCAAACGGACAATAAGGCCCCGTCCACACTATGCCGGATAAATTTGAATTCGCGGCTTTCACACCCAAACTGAAAAAAATATTTCCGTCCACACATGAAAAAGGGATAAAATGTTTCGCGTTCACACTAGTCCGATCAGAGGCGGTAAAAACGCTTCATTGCACATTTAAGCATGTGCAACGAAGCTGAAATTGAGCCCGCGGTGAATTTTTAGCCTTCCCGCCATGTTCCCATGATAATCATGACTTCATCGTATTCGAAAAATTTCGGATACGAAATGTTCTCCGTCCACACTAATACGGCTAGCCGGCGTTTTCAAATTGTTCCACTCTGAATACCGTTTTCGAAAAAAAATCGTTTTCGGTGAAGAATTGCTCGGGATTTGCCCGGACAAGTGTGGTCAGTAGGCCTAACCGAATGAATAAAAATTCGGATTCAAGTTTATCCGGCATAGTCTGCACCCTGAGTAACTTAAAATGACATCTCTTGCCCTGAGGGAGCCCAATTTAGATTTAAGTGAATGGTGAAAATAAAATCGGAAAAATTAAATAATAATCATTTTTTTAATGCACGATCAAGATTACGTCCTCGTAATGCGAAAGAGTAAAAAAAAAATCAATAAAAAATGCACTATAGAACATTTTTTTACTCTACAAAAAACTTGATCAAAATAATCCCTACGATTGGGGATTCATTTATTTAAAACTATTTTGGCTCTTCTTCCAAGATTTCTATGCGTGAAATTTTCGTGCAGAAAATTTTTCGCTTGCAGCTAAACTGATAATTCATTCATTAAAATATTTTCATTTACATCCAGGACTTCTAAAACGAAAAGCATAAAAAATTTAGCATCGATTTTTGCTTACCAGCTTTCATGATGATGCAGTTTTGTCCTGAAAAAGTCCGGAAATCTCCAAAATTTCAAGTTAAATGAAAGACATCCATTGTGATTTTCACTAAACCCGATATCGTGTTGAATTCATCTGTAGTTATCTTTCATTTTTCAAAGTAAAACCAACCAAAAAAGCGAAAAAATGTCGACCATAGAAGACTTTGTAGAAGGAATTTTCATGAACAAAACTAGCCCTGTGGGGTGGCTTGTGGTGGGTCGTGTACACGTTACAAAAATCCTGTGCGGGAGAGTAGTAAGGTCGAAATTTGTTCTCGCCCAAGTCCTACGCAGGTAAGAACCTTGGCATAAAATGGCAGAACGTTTTCTGCAAGCGAAAAATTTTCTGCACAAAAATTTTACTCATGGAAATCATGGAGGAAGAGCCAAAAGAGTTTTGAATAAATGAATCCCCCATCGTAGGAATCATTTTGATCAAGGTTTTTGTGGAGGTCGAGGTTTGAAAGACGATGAAATCGTGGTTTAAAGTGAGTTGTTTGTTCATATATGGCGACTGAAGTTTCCTCCCTTGTCAGAGTATATACAGTCAATTCAAAAAACGTTGTCGTCGACCAACTCAAGCCTACGCGACTGTACCGAAAGGAACTCTGGGTAGTAATCATTGAAGCCGAGTTGACTCCATAATTTTATCTGACTAGTTATGCCTGGTTTAAAGCACGAACCTTCGTAGGCGTGCAGTAAGTGTTGAAGAAGACGTTTTTTTAATGCCTTCATATTTTCGGAATTGTGAACTGAATCATAACTACTTTATTTTTCTTTCCTTAAACCCGAAGACATGCATTTGGCGGATTGAATTGTTTCTCTCCCTTATTATCTTTACTACTAGCGGGAACAATTAATTCAGAACGAATATTTAACCGCTTCAGTGAATTTTACCCATATTTCTTTCGGTCAAGTCGCGTAGGCTTGAGCCGGTCGACGACAACGTTTTTTGAATTGACTGTATACATGAGATCAACATCAGATACCATATGGGAATTATATAGGAAAACAAAGGCGCGCGCGAAAAAAAATGTTCTAGTGCATTTCTTATTGATTTTTTTAATCTTTCGCATTACGGAGGACATTATCTTGATCTCGAATTAAAAAAAAATTTTTTTTTTAAATTTAATTTTTCCGATTTTATTTTCACCATTCACTTTAATCTAAATTGGGCTCCCTGTGCTCTTGCCATGGGTTTCTTCTCACGACGAAAAACTAAAATTTTCACTAATCTGGTTTACAATATCTGCACATCAGAAAAAATCTGTTAACATTTGGTCAGCTACAATTTCAAGCTTACGCCCCCTCTTGAGAGCCCATACAAATTATTTCTCAAAAACACGGTTTTTGGATCTTTTCTCAAAATAATGATTATCTAGATAAAAAACAGAAGTGGATTCTGTTAATTCAACTATTCAAGGACTGTATTATATGGTTTAGATTGAATTTTATTGAAAAAACCACAGTACTTTTTGAGTTGAATGTGCGCTATTGGACGTATTTTACAAGAGAAAATGTATGACATAACCGGGGCCAAGCTAGGAAATCGTCTCTCCTTGATATAAAACAGAACCTGTCAAAAAAACAGAAGTGGATTTGAAAACCCTGGCCTTTCCTGGACATTTTGGTATATAATTCATAGGAATTGTTAAAATTTAGAACCGTATTTATGCTGATTTTATAAGCTCATACTATCTGTTGGCCTATACATTCGCCTCTTATGGTTTCTTAGGTTTCGTAGCCTCGAAAACACGCTAACTACTAGTTAGCGAAAGAACAGAAGATTTACGGGTCATTTAGGATGTTTTGTCACACAGTTCACTCGTGCTATATAACTTAACTTTTAAGAGCAACCTTTTGCTTTGGAAAGAGGGGAAAAAGACCGAAAAGAGCAAATATTCCAAATGTATGGGTAATGTCGAGTCATATTATCCTCAAATACTTCAATTATTTGGACTTTCAAAAATTGGGGCGTTTTCATCCAAGTGCTTTATGAGCGCCTTTTTTAAAATAAAGGTTTCATTCATTCATTCATTCATTCATAAACCATATCACTGTATTTTTTTCAAAACAATGGAATTTTATTGTAGAAAACATCCCAAATACAAAGTTCAATTCGACATAAAACCGAGAATTTATAAATACAGTCTCTAATAAACAAACCCAAATCAAGTTCAACTCTACGGGACTGTTCAGTCTCGCTTTTTCTATGGCTGTCGATCAAAATATCTTGAAAACGGACTGAAATAAACAAGCTAACGACAGCAAACCTTAACAAACAATCGGTCGAGTCTCCTTCTCAGTAGCCTGCGTCACATCCGGAATTTTCTTCGTAAATACCGTCTGCGAAACATCGCCAGAAAGCTTGTTCTAGACCCCCCGCAATTTGCGCGATTATATATAATAGATTCTGATTGGCTGTTAGCCATTCTAACGTGAACTTCCATTGGATAACGTGAACTTCCATTAGAACAAGCTTTCTGGCGGCGATGTTTCGCAGACGCTATTTACGAAGAAAATGACGCAGAAAGTGACGCAGGCTACTTCTCAGTTGTGATAAGATAACTGAATGAGTGACAGGTCGTTCTTTTTTTTTTTTGGGTGCTTGCATCTTTCTCCTCCTCGATAAAATCTATAACATTTTGTAAATCAAATGTGACAAACCTTTCAGCCATGTTTTTGAACTTAATTTTCGATAATTTTAACAAAATTATCAATGCAGTGAGCAATGTTTGCAACCACATACGAGACAAAGCTGCCAACCATTGTGATTTTTCCGCGCCTGTGACAGACAATGCTATACTCGCCACACTGGATGTTTGTTCATTATACACGAACATTCCTCAAGAAGAAGGCATCGAAGTGGTTTGTTCACACTACGAACAGCATTATGAACCAATTGAAACTTAGCAATTCCTGTAAATTATCTAAGAGAGCTCATGAGACTGATTCTGAAAGAAAACTCTTTCAAATTTAATGACAAACACTATCTACAAATACACGGTATAGCAATGGGAACTAAAATGGCTGTTGCTTTCTCTGTCATTTTTATGGCACCTTTAGAAACAAAGCTGTTATCTAATAGTCCCTACAAACCTCTCGTCTGGAAACGTTTTATTGATGCTGTGTTCTCCGTGTGGACTTTAACTGAAGAAGAGAACACAAAATTTGTCGATTTCGCTAATAATTTCCACAACACAATAAAATTCACTTTTGAAACATCATCACAGAGCGTAGCTTTTCTCGACACTACACTTCACGCATTTTAGATGTGAAAACATATTTTAAGCCAACCGAAACCTTCCAATACACCCACTTCTCATCATGTCACCCTCTTAGCGTAAAAAAGGGTTTTGTCAAGGGAAAAGCTTTAAGACTACTACGTAACAACTCCATAGCCGAAGCTTGTGAAAACGACATACAAAGCTTCACCAAACGCCTCCACAATCGAGGTTATCCGAAAGAGTTTGTCACAAACATCCTTAAATAAGTTAATTTTATTGGAAACAAGAGGCGCTTAAAAAACGAAACAAAAAATCGCAATGCTACCATTCGTCACTATGTACAATCCAGCCGTACCGAACATCAAAAACATTTTAATGAAGCATTGGCTCCTTATTACTGGCAACCAGAACCTTAAGAGGATCTTTCCTGATCCTCCTTTCGTCTCTTACAAGAAGAATGAATCACTTAAAGACTCGCTAGTCAGAGCGAAAATCCCGAAAAGAGACTAGATATAATTCTAACGAATTTTCGTAGTGTTTAAACTCATTGAGCATAGTGGCAGGGCAGTGGCAATATTATAACATACAATATTATATTACAAGATAACCGCAGCCATTTTTATAGTGAGTTTTATCTGTTTTTTTTTTTTTTTTTTTGAACAAGCTAGGCACACAGGTTTATCGTGGAAAGTATCAAGTGTTGTTTAAAGTGTATATGACACGAAAACATTCCATCATTTAAAATGTATAGTTTGTTAGTAATAATAAATATATCGTAACAAAATTTGTTTCAAAAGCTTATTTCTTGAGATATTTGCGAAAGTTAATCCCAATTTGTGACGTCATTTTGTTGACACGTACTCTAGATTCAGTAGTAATGTACTAAAAATAAATTGTAATTCATATAAATTAACAACAAAAGACATATTTTAGTCAGCTTCATTTGATAGCTTACGTAGTACTCTTCCAATGTTGGGAAACTGAAAAGTGTACTACTTGAAATTAAGATTCTATATTCAAACATATTTCATGTATTTGCAACTAAATCTGGAGACTTGTAAACAAAATGACGTCACAACTCGTGCTAAAATTTTTTGAATTTCTAGAGAAATGCGTTTTTGGAACAAATTTAACCGTGATATTCTTATTAATGCCATTAAACTACACATTCTTAACATTAAAATTTTTTCGTGTCATATACACTTTAATTTAAGTGCTTTCAGGTATTTGCAATATCTAGAAAGAATTTATCGCAAAAAACGACCACTGAATTGGCGTGGTTGTGCTACACGAAGCATGTCAACAATGCCGTTTCATGAACGATTGTTACAGAACCGATGCGATGTGAAACTTACTCAGATTGTTACAGTGACAACATTTGAGCCCTTTAAAGGGATAACTGAGCTCCGTAAGCAGAATATTAAGCCCTGAATACCTGCAAAAGAATATTCTACATATACATGATTCAAAAATGTTGCTGTTTATCTATCAGCAGTAGACACATGTACTCATCGAGTACGTATTTTACATGTGTTGAAATACGAAATTTCTCAGTTGTAGAAATCTTTGTAAACAACTATAGTTTATTATATAATAAATATCACTAAACATTGATAGGTAAGGGGTAAATATCGAGTGAAAAATATCGGATACTGGAAGGATATTCATGTCGTTTTGAACATCGTTTAAATATCATTAAACATTGATAGGCAGCAGGGGAAAAATATCGAGTGAAAAATATCAGATACTAGAAAGATGTTCCTGTCCACTTCAATGTCGTATAAATATCATTAAACATTGATAGGTAAGGGGTAAATATCGATTGAAAAATATCGGATACTAGAAGGATATTCATGTCGTTTTGAACATCGTATAAATATCATTAAACATTGATAGGCAGGGAAGAAAATCGAGTGAAAAATATCGAATACTAGAAGGATAATGAAAACAATTACTAGAAGAAAAAAATAGATAAAAAGTATGAGAAGCTTCGTTTTTTTTATGACGACAATCTCAAATATTATCTGATAAGTAATGTTTACAATATGAGCCGTGTTGTATCGACCAGCTCGTGATTGTATGGGCGATACAACAAGGACGTGAATGTTGTAAACAACTTGTGAAATTCCGTGAATAATTCTTAACTCCTTTGGGACATTTTGAATTCATATGCTAAATAGATACAACCACTAGGGTGATTTTCATAAACCTGTGAAACAGATATCATTTAATTGGTGTGTAATAGTGAAATGACAACAAAAGAACAGAATGGAATTAGGGTCTATTAATTTGTATTAGGCTAGTGTGTATTTCACGGGTTTATGAAAACTACTCTAGTACAGGTATCAGAACAGTATACGTCCACTAGTGATTTATCTAATAAGCATTTTAAATGTAAGGTTTGTATCAGGTTTACATGATATTCATGTGACCTAATTTCTAGAGCTGTATTGGCTTAGGCCCTCATATTAAGTATTCATGAATTTTACAACATCCAATAACAATTGGGTCAGAAAAGAAGAGAACGGGAGATATCTATGGATGCTAATGAGAAATCTTTTGTTAAATGGCACCAACATGGCCGCGATGACGTAACGTGCAATCGAAGAATATTCGTTCGTTCGCTCGTTCGCTCGTTAACGTTCGCTCGTTTGTTCACTCGTTTCGTTCGTTTGTTCATTCGTTCGTTCGTTCATTCGTTCGTTCGTTCGTTCGTTACTTTGCTTCTGTCTTTCTGTTTTTCTTTCTTCCTTTCCGAATTATATGTTTTTGTATTTGAAGGTAACATGCCAATTTTTACTAATTTGTTCTTTAATTTCTTTCCTAAAGTTTCCGCTAAACCAATAGTAGGATTCACGTCAACTGAGTCAAATAAAGTTGAAACGTCAGGTTTGGTTACCATCAGTCTTCAAAGAACTAATCAAACAAACATAGAAACAACAGTGACGTAAGTGTTTTGCTATTGTGTTTTGCATCTTCTTTTCCTCATTTAATTTAGTGTCCCCATTGTTCCCTCCCTCTCTTCCTTCCTTCCTTTAATCTTCCATAAAAATTCGTTTGCAGCTCAAGCTTCTTCTTCTTCTTCTTCATCTTCTTCTTCTTTATTTTTTTGTATTGTTTCTAATATTTCTCTGACGAACATTTAAAAACAAATTCAAGATCATTAATAAACTTCTTTTTCATGTTTACTTTCTTCTTCTACAGCTTAGTTTTAAGCGGAACCGCAACCAAGGATAGTGATTACGTGCTAATACCAGGATCATTGGTGGTAACTTTTCCGGCTAATGATGCATCAAATCAAAATATCAATCTTTTTATACTCAATGATAAACTTGTTGAAAAGGGAGCTCGTGAAACTATTATCTTTACGATTCAAAACGATAATGCTTTCGATGGGAAGGAGAACTTCACGAGACACACAATCAACATTGCAGATGATGATGGTAAGTAATCAAACTTCTGCATGGAAAACTTGTGGATTCCTTCTGAATCCTACTTGCACTTTTGAGGTATTGGGCTCCCTGTGCTCCTCTTACGTTCCGTTGACAAAAGCGTTGCGTTATGAGCGTTACATTACTCATATGACTTGACCTCTCAATGATGTCCCGTCTGACTTTTTTACATGCATTGATTCACTCAGAAACTATTTACTTACTCTGTGAAATAAGCGGATTATAAAAATTCGTTTAGAAATGTTATACCCTGACTTGTCTTCATTTAAGTGTGTATAATAAGACTGACAATTTAGTTGTTGCTCGCTGACATTTCTACATAAATCCGAGGAATTTTCTTGAATGCCGTAAAATAATTACTTTATGACTTTTACAAATTAAAAAAATACTTCTAAAAGAATAACATGTAGTCTATAATGGAAAAACGTTACGCCCAAGCTAAACGAATGGGTCTATAAATGATATATGGATGATTATATTGAGTACCAGTAGTTACAGTACCTCTCTAATCGAAATCATGTTTTCGCGGCTCACACTTTTTGACATAACTCTTACGATAAGTCCTATTTTGTTTCCATTTCAGTCAATATTACTTGTCGAAACACTCAGATCAATGAGTCTGCGGAAACAGCTAAAGTCCAAATAACCAGGTCCGGGTCATCACAAGCCTTGAATCTTACCCATTCTATCGGGTAAGTATTTTAATACCGCAGTAAAAAAAAAGACACTTGATAGACTTGTCACTATCACTTTATGGCGATATGGTGTTGTTTAACAAAAGATTTGTCATTAGCTTAATTTGTTAAATACTATTAACCTTTATAAACTTTCATGTCTTTGGGAACGTAACAAGCAATTTGTTTAAAAACGCAATAGAAATTGCAATACCTATCTATTTTAACATTCTTGGGTGTCTATTGAATAAACAGGAAATGTTTAGCGTAGAAATTCCCCGTAGAAATTGACAGCAAAAGGAAAAAATGATAATAGCCATATTTCTCTCTGTCTTGGATTATTATCACGTGATGTGTATTGTCTCTTGTCAAAGGTCATTTTTTGAGGGCTTAGCGACGGAGGAGCAAGTAGTAAGAATAGACCAACTCAGAGATATGCTTCACTTGTCACACCCAAAGGGCCAGTGCGCGTGCTGATTTAAAAAAATTAAATCCATACATCATGTTTATTAATAATTGTATATCTATGAATCAATCAATAGTAGCTATGTAGAGTTAAATAACAAATTAATTTTAGAAATATGTATATGTATGAATATCAACTCGATGATTGGTTATCTAGCTTCAAATACTAACAACTAGACTAAACAGTTTGCATAATAACCGGGACCCACGACAAAATTTAAGATAAAAAAAGACATTAACCAATCAGGAGATACCTTATATAGTTCAAATATACTGCTTAAAACAACCATTCCTGTTCGATAGCATTACAACACATTGCTTTGTTAATGCGAAAGGCATTCGTGAGCCTTTAACGCTCATATGGACAGATCTTAATACGTGCTAAATTGAATAAATTATTTTCTCCTGCCACGAATCACTGAGCATTATGAACGAAGCATCACATTGAAATCCTGCCTCACGCAGAATATTCAGCAGCTGAATCACAAGTTTTCAATGAAATTATTTCTTGCTGACAGCACATTGTTGGGTGGCAAGCATTCCAAGAGAGTCATGACAAAAGCATTGTGGTCTAGCTTCGGGTGATAAATATATTTTGTTCATCATGCCTTATATGGTGTTGTTTGTACTTGATCTAGACCACAATGCACCCTGTTTATCGAACTCAGAAAAGGCCTATGTTACGTGTGTAGTAATAACAATGGATGGTAATAAGAATTCCTTTTTCAAATACTACCAACATGGCCGCAATGACGTAACGTGCAATCAAAGAATGTCAGGAGCACTTAACAAAAATTAAGGACTTTTATTAGCTGATTGTAATCCTGCAATTTAAGACTTTTTTTCACAAATATATTTTTCTTTCTTACTAAGATGCTCCACGGAAGATGGCAGTGCATCGGCACCAAGCGATTACACCTCAGAAGAGTTTGCTATCAGCTTCACAAGTTCCAACAATGTTCAACAAATGAGTATTCCTATCATAAATGATTCTATTCCCGAGGCAGACGAAAATTTTACAGTCAAATGTTTTACAGGTGACGTAAGAGTACAGATACAAAGCTCTTGTCAGGATGCTTTGGTTACCATTCGAAACGACGACAGTAAGTTACCATTTTTAGATTTGAAGGATATAATTAAATACTCGTTTTGGGTGCAGTAGAAAAAGGTGCGGCAAACTCGTGACTGTACTGTGGTCATATCTAATTTACTATATGATATTGTGTACAGCAAAAATGCAACAGGATTGCGAAAGACACCCTTCAAAATCCACGGGGTGGTTAATTATCCATGACGCAACCCTTGAAAAATGAAACATGGGTTTTAAATAAGCAATCTTAAACCCGGCTGATCGGTTAGTTATCAATGGCGCAACACAAAAAGCGAAACATCTCTACAAAGATACCCTCCAAGACACGTTCGAACGCCAGTTGATTGTTCAGTTCAGAATTTTTCCACTAAGTATACATCAATGTTTATTGAACAGTGGAGATATATAAAAGAACCATAGATTATTAATAGAGGAACCATAGATCCTTAGAATATCAAGATTGTAGGTTTTTCAAAGTGCTTATCATGGATTTTCCAAAAACATATTATGTAGTTAAGCATATATACTCTCGAAGAAACTCAAATGTCTATCCATAATAAGTCCATATATAATGAATGGGTATCACAATTTTCCTTTAAGACCGTAGACTGCAGCGGATAATAAAGGATTGGTCATTGATTAGCGTGCTTTCATTGAGTTTTGGGTGCACGCGGGCCGGAGTTAGTTTTGAAGACGCTGCTTCCTCCTTACAAGACAACTTCGAACATCTACCGATAAAGGCCTTCATTCATGTGGAATATTTATAGGTTTATGCAAAGCTTTTGATACAGTAAACCATAAAATACTACTGGACAAGCTAGCGTATTATGGTTTAAGAGGGATAACTCATGAATGGTTTACTTCATGCTTAGCAAATAGAAAACAATTCGTTTGCATCAACGGTGTCAATTCAAATTACAGAAACATTTCATGCGGGGTACCCCAGGCTCAGTCCTTGGACCGCTGCTATTTGTAATATACATGAATGACTTTCAAAAATGCTCTCAACTATTTGACTTCCATCTCTTCGCTGATGATACCAACTTGTTCATGAACAATAAAAAATTACTAGACCTAGAAAATATAATTAACCAAGAACTATTACATTTTTGGTAATTGGTTATCAGCCAATAAGTTATCTCTTGATATTGATAAAACTAGTTATATAACTAGTTTTATCAATATTAAGAGATATATGTGCTATTTCACCCACCACCTAAGAAAATACCATTTACTTGCAATTGAAAATCTTCAATTGATGGTTTTCACGTTGGCCATGTTGGAGGACTTGACTTGTCAATGAATTCTTTTGTTATATCCTCCAACATGGCCGCCGTGTCTTTTGTTAATTAATTCTCTTGGGAATAGTTGAAAACCATCAATAAAAATATCAAACAAGACTTAACTATAAAATATTTAGGTATCATTTTTGATCGTAAGTCTCCAAAACCGTAGGCATATTTACAAGAATGAGACATTTTGCCACAACTGAAGTAATGATACAGCTGTATTATAGCTTAATGTATTCTCTGATTATCTATGGTATCTCAGTCTGGGGCAATACTTATAAAACTAACCTGAAACCATTAATCACATTGCAAAAGAGAATTGTACGTGTGATCACTTTCTCGCCATATGATTGTCACTCACAACTACTATTCCTTCAACTAAAACTATCAAAATTCAAGGATATTATATTCGCATGAAATGCATTTTTCATGTTTCAATATAAAAACAATCTCCTACCAAAAGCTTTTGATAACTATTTTCAGTGTGTCTCCTCAGTCCATAAGTATAACACTAGATTAGCTTCAAAAATGACTTATTGTACTCCTGCTGTTAGGACAAACTATGGCAAATTCAATTTAAAATACTTGGGCCCCAAATTTGTATAGGAAATCGCACGATCTCGAGTGCAATTTGGAAATTAATAGACACGAGTAATGTTTAGAAAGTTCTTGTAATTGCACAAGCCTTTAGGCGAGTGCAATTGAAGAACTTTCAAAACATTACGAGTGTCTATTAATTCCAAATTGTAGGAGAAGATCGTGCGATTTTTTGTTTATAGTTCACTCAACAAAATTTCAGTAAAAAATGCGAAGAGACGCCGTTCATCTTTGTCTATTTGGCGGCCGATTTTCAGCTCATCGCGCAACTGAAATGCATAAAAAATATTAGTTCTTACGGCTTAAAATTTTATTTATATGTTTTTTAAGTACAAAATGATAGAAAATAATTGTTTTGACATTGTTTTGTCCGTGTTGCCATAGCGACTTAATTCGGTACTCCTACGGAGTACAATTAACGCTCTAATTGTACTCCTCTCGACCAATCAGAGTCGAGTAATTTTGTTGAGTGTACTATAAGGAATAAAATTGATGAAACCCTAAAGCTCCTACCATTTCATTCATTTAAACATAAAATCAAAAGCATACTCCTTGATAGCTATCAACAATGGCCTATTGTTGCTGGCTATTAAGAGTATTCTATATTACAAAAACAAAGTTGCAATATGTATTACGTTATCAATCCAATCATCCAGTATAGTCATAAATTTATTGATATATATATTTTTCCTACTTTTCTATTTCCATTTCAATTGCCATGTTAATTAATTACAATAACAAAATACTTAAACTTATCTATAGTCCAACTCAGAAACTGAGTGTGGCTACAGTTAAGCCGATCTTATAAAATGTGAAAAAAAACAGTTACCGGTTGCTCAGCTCGATTAGCTTGCAATACTGAGAAGCTATTACCTGAATCTTGGTTAAATAATACTGTTGTAAAGCATAATTATATATATATATATATATATATACGTTTATAGAATAAATTAAATAGTACGCACGCTGTGATTGGTTGATAGCCATGTTTGCATGAGGGTATGTAAACACAGTTGTGACGTCACAACTTTCGTGTTTTCCCGGTACAGTTTCTTTCGAGGAAAAAAAACGCCCCCAAAAGTGTATTTTGAAGACGAAGTTCCAAATTTTGACTTGTGTCAGGGCCACAGGCATAACCCTATGGTCTCATGCAGGTGTTTCTGATCGTAATATCGATCATGACAATCTCTTGTTGTTCACCGTAACGAGAATTCCCTCAGGAGCTACAACACACGTCCTTCGTCAGGACAGCTTCGGTTGTTCAGCGACGTGCTTTCTCACGATTTAAAATGCACCGCCCGATAAGGAATACAAGTATTTCAAGGAAACAGTCATCATTTTTCCAGCGATAGCTCTTCAGCTCCACAAAATATCTTCTCGAGGCAAGATGAAACAATCAACTTCGCTGCCATGTATTCTGGCTGTCAAATTGAGCAAAACCACGTTTCTTTCAACCGAGAATTCCAGTCACAGTGACACTCAGTTAGAATTTAGATTTTCCTATTTTAGCGTATTGTCTCAGTAGCATCTTCAGCTTGTCCCTCGCTCACGAGAACAGCCCAAATACCCATTGTCTTAAAACTTAAAACTTGCTCTCTTATGAAAGCAATCAAAGGGGGTATAAGTCTTATCTATCTGCCTTTAATTGAAATAGCTCGGGCAAGATGCAAAACGAAACGTTTTACCAGATCCTGTAATGAGTAAGACAAACGAACACATCTCATGTTCCGTTGAGAACTTCCGTGATCTTCGAAAGTTTTTTCTTTTTTTGCTGTTGTTGTTGTTGTTGAAAGGAAGTTTTATTTTGCTTTCGAATTCCATTTTCGAAAACATAATGGCGTTTATCATTCAAAAAATTTTTAACGTCGTTTTGATTGGCCGAGACAACTACGAATAACACCTACAGCTAATACTCTGCCCATGCGCAGTAACGTTGCAATTGTCAGCATGGCTCGCTTCCCTGTGACTTAGTATGCTTGATAGACAGTAAAAACAGCCCAAAACGAAAAAAAAAGAAGGGGGGAAATAATTTGAATGATTGAATAATTATTAAACTGGGTTATAACAGAATGATCGTGATTTGATAGTGGTGAGGAAGCCTCTCACCAAGGCGACCCACTCGGGTTCCAGCCTCGCCGAGCAGCTCGGTGTTGTAAGTAAGTAGAGTTGTTTGTTGATTCTCTCCCGTACTTCGAGGGTTTTTCTCCCGGTTGTCTGGATTTCCTCCCTCCGCAAAAATCAGCTATATATCAAATGTTAATTTGATCCTAGGAGATATTCACGATAGGGCTAACCTCAATGCGAATAAGCTTTCTTTTCTGTCTGAGCCAAAAACCTCGACATCTAGTTATGGTCTGCCGCGCGCTTGCTTGCCATATCACTGTGACGTCTTCAAAACGTGTTCTTATGTATTAACGACACACACGCTTTCTTCTTTACAGCCTACGTATTCTTCTGTCCTGGTGATTTTCCACAAAACGTCGGCGAAGAAGACAATCGTTTTTGGGTCGATATTTGTCGTGTTGGTGTCCTGGATACATCACCTACTGTTAAGTGAGTGTTCAAGTGTACAATAGACATTTCCCGAGTTTGCTTGGATGACTACGAAACAATAGCTTGAAGTCGAGATTGAATATGATTATTTTATTCACTAAACCCACAGGGAGCCCAATCTAAATTAAAGTGATTGGTGAAAATAAAATCGGAAAAAATAGATAATTTATTATTTCTTAAATTCGAGATCAAGATAATGTACTCAGTAGTAGTGTATGCGCAGTACGGGCCGGATTTTTAACGGGGAAGGGGACGGGGAAGGAAGGGGAAGGACGGGGGCATTAATTATTCATCAAATATTAGCATAAAGCGACGGGTAGAGGATGCTAAACTGATGTAATTATTTTTCTTTTTTCTACAGATTATGTACAACAAGCGAAGGAGGAAACAGCCCATCAATTAAAGCAGAATGTAAAGATGTGGCTTTTACAGTAAATAGCGACAGGGTACCTGGTACTATTATTATTATCAATGATAATATAGGAGATACAGAAATCCAAACGTTTGAAATCAACTTGAGAAAGCCGTCTGGTTCTGATGACTTCAAAATTAACGATACAGCCAGTTATACCGTCACTATTAGGGACAACGATAGTAAGTGTGCCAGTGTCTGACGACATAAACTTTTTATACGCAACTTGAAACATATGTTTAACTGTGCTTTTAATATCCCTTGATGTACTAGAATTGTTATTCGGATGAGCTGCTATGATTTATGATAATTACATATATAGAGATTACTTCATGGTTAGTGAGCGCGTACGGTTTTTATTCACAACGAGTGAATAAAAACCGTACAAGCGAACTAACCATGATGTAATTTATTTATTTTATAAGTACTGAGATATTACAAGAAAACCAATGAAAAAATAACCTAATGACTGATACACGAAAAATATAATACTTCCTTTTCCTTTCTGTTTGAGTTGCTTTGATGGCAAAGCTTTTCGTGTCTGTTCAAAGTCAGCGTCTTTGATGATGCTCACCCCATAATTTTTCTTCTTTAGATATCGTTCAAATCTAGCTATAAAAGCCTGTAAAGAGCTTGGTTCGTAGTCTTCGTTGGCTGGTTCTTTCTTACGGGAACCGAGGACGAATTCGCTGAGGCATTCGTTGAGTTCTTTCGTAGGAATCTGTTCTATAGCCCTTGTCTCTCCTTTCGTTTGTAAAAATTCCCTTAGGAGTGCCACATCGTTCTGTGTCTTTTTTCTAGTGTTTTCGTTTTCCTGGCTCTCAATAAACTCAGTGATTGAGTCGATTTGAGCAAATCTTGAGCAACAACCTTCCATGTTTAAGAACTTTTGACAACAAACACTCAAACGCAAGCTGACACTTTCTGCATGAAGCGCGGGAAAACTCGATACGATTCTTTTCACTAGTGAAAAATATCGTATAGCCAATCACAGTGCTGATACGATGTTCTTCACTAGTGAAGAAAAACGTATAGCCAATAGGATCGCTTCTCGTTTTTGTGATATGATTTTTATCAAATAGCTTGCGAACATGTAAATCTCAGTACTTATATAATAAAAATATTTGGTGGTTTTTAATTCGTTGGCATTACAATATCTGCACATCAGAAAAAATCTGTTAACATTTTGGTCAGCTACGATTTCAAGCTCACGTCCCCTGATGAGAGCCCATACAAATTATGTCTCAAAAGCACGGTTTTGGGATCTTTTCTCAAAATAATGACTATCTAGGCAAAAAACAGAAGTGGATTCAGTTAATTCAACTATTCACGGACTGTAGTATATGGTTTAGATTGAATTCTATTGAAAAAAACCACCGTACTTTTTGAGTTGAATGTACGCTTTTGGATGTATTTTACAAGAAAAAGTGCATGACATAACCGGGGTCAAGCTAGAAAATCGTCTCTCCTTGAAGTGGATTTGAAAACCCCGGGCTGTCCTGAACATTTTGGCATATAATTCATAGGAATTTGTTAAAATTTAGAAGCTCATACTATCTGTTGGTCTATACATTCGCCACTTATAGGTTTCTTAGGTTTCGTAGCCTCGAAAACAAGCTAACTACTAGTTAGCAAAAAAACCCAGAAGATTTACGGGTCATTTAGGATGTTTTGTCACGCAGTTTACTCGTGCTATATAACTTAACTTCTAAGAGCAACCTTTTGCTTTGGAAAGAGAGGAAAAAGACCAAAAAGAGCAAATATTCCAAATGTATGTGCAATTTTTTCCAATGTTACGAATTATATCAATAAATACAAGCTGAATAAAAACCAACAAACAGACAAGAAAAAAAACAAAAAAACAAAGAAACGAACGAACGAACGAACAAACAAACAAACAAACAAACAAACAAACAAACAAACGAACGAACGAACGAACGAACGAACGAACGAAAAAACGAACAACCGAACAACCGAACAAACAAACAAACAAACAATTAAACAAACAAACAGACAGACAGACAGACAGACAGACAAACAAACAAACAAACAAACAAATTTAAACTAAATACTACAAAAAAAAAGGGACAAAATTCAAAGAGATATTTAACAATTATATTGAAGTGATTATCGGTGGAATATTTAGCGAGCAGCCGTGATCGCCCGGGTCGCTCGACCAATCACAGCTGGAGAAACTCTGTTTTCAAATCTAAAATTATACTAAAACTGACCATTTAACTTATTTCCTTTTGTTGCTTAATGTTTTTAAGCAATAAATCAAACCCAAGATAACTAATAACGCTCATTTATTCTAGATACCTTTTATCTGACGAACGTTACTGAGTTATCGATGACTGAAGGTACTGGATCACCTAATGTTACTCTCACTATCAAAAGAAATGGAAGAATATCAGTAGCTTCTAGTGTCAGGTAATTAAACCAAGTGCTTTGCACATAGGATGGATAGGTTTGTTTTTTTCCTGACTGCATTATGAATCAGTAGGCAGAAAAGGCTCGAAAAATTGAATTCAAAACTATAAGCGGAACAGAAGAATGTAACAGCAAAAAAAAAAAAAAAAAAAAAATCTAAACAAGCAAAAACTACACAAAACATTAAATGTTATAGTCATCGCAAACGGTACCCTCATCATGCATCATCATTATTGTCACATCTTCCAATCACCATCATGATTAACATTATCACCATATTGTCATATTATCATCGTCATCATCACTGTATTGTCATTATCATCAACACGGTTGCATCTTCATCATTATTATCCGTTTATCATATGAATATCTATAACTCATCATTATTCCAAAATCATTATAATGATTCATCATCATCATCATCATCATCATCATCATCATCATTAACAGATATAAACCATCATCAATAAATATTATCTCTGCACAGAACGCATGTCGACATTCAACCCTTATTTCTTGAGTGTAGCAAATAAAAAAAATTATATGTGCTAATTTGTTTTTTTTTTAAATCAATTTTCAATTGCCCTTAGAGTACGACTCATATTTGACACAGCTCAGAATGCAGATTGCATTGGTCCAAGCACCAATGACATCCAATTTGCAGCAAATGAAGACAACAAAACTATAACAGTCTGTACAGTGGTGGATGACAGACTGATAGAAGACGACGAGACTTTCAATGTAACGATATCAGGACTGTCTTCAAGCAATGTTGAGAGTGGGAAATCTGAAAGAACTGTCAAACTGATAAGTGATGATGGTATGAAAAACAATAATATTTATATCATATTCAGTATGCTTTTTTCTTACTTTTTTAAAAAATCTTTTAAATGCTCCAACTATTCAATAAATCACTCTGTATTTCACTTTATAGAACGAGGCATGTCATAATAACAATCGATTAGTCTGTATATTTGACTTTATATAACGAGAAATGTCATAATAACGAACCATAAGTATGTATTTGATTTATAAAACGAGACTCCATAGAAGGAGATTATGAGGATATCTTGAGCTGCATATTGACGAAATGACATCCGGTGAGACGGATCGTCAAAGGTTATGACTACCCGTCACGATCCGTCACAATCGACCCGTCACGATCCGTCATGATTTCAAAGGGGGTCTCACTGACCACAGGAAACCCAATTTAAACGATAATGTGCATTCCTGTTGATTTGCATATAAACGAAATGACTTCCGGTTAGATGGATCGTCAATACCACAGGAATCCAAATGCTAGACCAACTCTAGATGTAAATCGCTGAAATGGGCATCCAGTGGTCTTTCACGAAATGACTTCCGGTTAGATGGATCGCCAATTCTTCATGACAATCCGTCTCATTTCGTGTGTATTGGACTCAAATAACATCGTAAGACAAAAATGTAATTTAGAAAAAAATGTCCTTGATTGGAAAGTGTGCTATAAAACACAATCATTATTACTCTAAGGGGAAAATGAAACAACAACAGTTAACAGATATTTTTGTTTTTTTTCGACTTTGTTTTCCTTCGATAAAATAATCCGACTTCGTAATATACATTTTGCGCTTTTCGAGTGAATGTATTTTGGAATAAGCCTTAATATTTCTTTTCAGTGAATGTTACATGTCAAGGTGCGTCGTTGAAAGAAGCCAATGGTCCTGCTACTATGAGACTGGACAGAACTGGAGCAACCGCAGTCACTGCTAACAATATCTCGTACGTACACAGTTATGAACTAATTCTATCAGGTTTTTGTAGTTCGAAATAACGTGCATTCTGGTGTAGCTGCAAACACCATCATATAAGGCATGACTAACTCAAGCTAGACTACAATGCACCATGTCTACAATCTCAGAAATGTCGCTCTTGGCCTTATTATGTTGCTGTATATTTTAAATATTTTTGTTTTCATTTTCTTTAGGTGCAGCACTGCCGACGGTACGGCTTTAAGCCCGTGCGACTACACATCTCAATCTTCAGCCACAGTCTCATTTGCACTCAATCAATTGACTAAAAACTTTTCTGTGGTTGTTAGAAATAACAGAGTAGTCGAGACAAATGAGAGTTTTACAGTTACTTGTAACACTTCTGACGCACGAGTGGTTGTTGATCCGTCCTGCATTGGTATACAGATAAATATCATAAACGATGACAGTAAGTATTGCTCGGTATCTTAGCACAAAATCAAGACACATCTTGTGTTCAAGGTAATCCAAAGAACGATATTGAAGAAATAGAAAACGCGCAGCCCTGCTGTGCGCATTTATAAGGCACGCGGGGGTAGGCGGAACACAGCAAGCAAGTTTTTTCATTTCTTTAATAAAATACAAATTACAATAACTGTTATTTTAGATAGGAATTATGACGCATCTCAAAGTGCGAGCGCATAAAGAAGTGCTGTCATAAAGTACGCACTCCCAACCAATCAGAACGAGAGATTTCTAACAGGTATTTTATAAACTTGATGCTGTGGGGAATAATACGAGCCCAAATCACAGGAGAGAACCAGCACGCAAACGCGTCTACTCATCAAATGGGATGGCGGCATAGAAGAACAAACACACAACACAATAGCAGTGTAAACTTCCGACTCCCCTTGAGTTACCGTTGGCAACTTTTTTAAAAATAAAAAAAGATAAATCTAAGAATTAAAAACTCTGATGGCTGAAAATTGATTATAAATTGTGTCAATGGTTTACTGTCCTGCGAAAAGAATAGAAAGTTGCCTATGTTATTGTATGTGGGACAGGATTTAATCAGAAAAACCACTCTAAATGTGCATGATTGGTTTGCTATTGTCTGAGTCGGAACTTCGAATTAGTCAACACACGTAGCATTAACATAAACATGAAAACAAACTATATTGTTGGCAGTTATTAAAACATTTTACACTGAGCTTAACACAAATTAAAAATTCTATCATTTTTTCAGCCAATGTTTACTTCTGTCCTGGATATTCAACTTCCATTGAAGAAAACGTTGGGTTCTACACAGTTCGACTTTGTCGTGTTGGTGTGCTTGAAGACACCCACACTGTGCGGTAAGGGTTAAGCTTTCCCAATTACATCTACTTCCTCCCCTTTTCGAGGATTTTCTTTAAATGTTCTTGCCTAGAAATATCATTCAAATTTTATATTGTTCAACGAAGAGATCATAAAAAAGGAAGATAAAAAGAGTATGAAGGAAAAAAAAAAAAAAAAAAAGGAAAAAATATAATAAGAAAGAAAGAAAGAAAGAAAAGAGAAGAAAACAAAAGAAAAGAAAAAAGAAAAACTCTTTTAACATCATTTTGTCTCTCCCAAACAGACTATGCACAAGTTCCGATTTGTTTTTCCGATTTGTTTTTCCGCACAATCCAAATATGGAATTAATTATACCATATATGGAGTGAGCTTTCTCTACACCAACTTCGACACTAACATATAAAGAGAGTATAAGAGAGTATATAATATATATTATATATATAATTTAAAGAGTAAAGCTTGATATGAAAAGAAAGGGGAAAAAAAAAAAGAAAGAAGGAAAGAAAGAAAGAAAAAAAAAGAAAGAAAAAAGGAAAGAAAGAAAGAAAACAAAACAAAACGAAAGAAAGGAAAAAAACAACAAAAAAAACAAAAAAAAAACGAAAAACTCTTTTAACAGCATTTTGTATCTCTCAAACAGACTATGCAGAAGTTCCGATTCAGGTTCTCCGCCGCGTGATTATCCATCAATACAAGCACAGTGTGATAATATAGTGTTTGCAGCCTACGACACGGTAAAAGAACTCCTCATTCCTGTGACTAACGACACTTGGGGTGAACAAGAGTACAAAACATTCAACGTTTCCATAAACACTAACGATTCTCGCGTCACCTTCAACGATACAACAAGTTACGTGGTAACCATACGCGATGACGATAGTAAGTACTTCTTCTGTACTAAAGCGACAAAGTAGTGTAGAAAGTAAATGAATATAAAGGGTGCCTTAGGCCCAGGGCAAATGTCGAACTAACCATGAGCTTAATTTAGTCGAACCTATTACATTTGAAATAGGTTCATGCCTAGAACGACGTTTGCTGCAATTGAGAACGACCCTAAATATATCATGCAAGTCGCATCAATTACACCAAAGCCGTGAAAACAACCACTCCCCCACCTTCCAAACACTCATCCCCCCACCCCCCCCCCCCCCCCCCCCACCCCGCTGGTGAGCATGCGCTATACAAAGATGAGTGATGAACGAGACCGAGGAGCTCTGGATACGAAAATAAATTCAAAACTACTCAAACTGAACATGTACGCGTTTAGATAATCCTTGCCACGAGACGAGACTCTTGAGTCTCGTAGTTTTTGTTTTGACTAAACGAAATTTGTTTGCTTGGTTTGTGAGATGCCGACCTGCAATAAATGTGGTGTATCCAAGAGCAACGAACATGAGCCGGGCTGGACGGCGGGCAAAGCGTTGCGCATTGTGAATGCTACGAGAGAGGGAAGAAAATAATGAAAAAAGTATTTAATTGTGGTCGAGCGCTATATTTCGCCATTACAAGGATATGCCTTAATCCGGAAAAGACAAACAAATGTCCGTGCGTTCCCCCGTGCATTTTCATGTCCAATTAAAATTATAATAACAATGGGTGAGTGAATTAAGATCAACATTGGTTCGACGTTTGCCGCCACGTAGGCTCTTAGTCGACCTTCCACCGAACCTATGTTAAATAGGTTCGGTGCGACGTTAGTCCGACGTTTGCCCTGGGCCTTATAGATGGGACTGAAAAACGATTGTGCATGCGCCAATTTGCTTAAGAAAACAAAGATGGCCGCTAGACAGGTATACAAATGTTCATGTTATGATCTTAAATGTCCTTGCGATATATAAAGTTCCTGATAACACTGCTTTCTGCATATTATTATTATTATTATTATTATTATTATTATTATCATATGTTTATTTCAACTTCAGACCTTTTTGCTACATGAATACAGAATATTGCGGGCATGAATAGTTTAAGCAAATATCTGCATGACTGATTTTACAAAGATGTATACAAATTTAACAATTGTACAGACGTTTCACAATCTCACAGTTCTGTGAAAAAACCCATTTCTGACACTTTCTCACAATTTTTAGACCTTCAGTGAGGCCTACATCTGCCAGTTACTAATCAGCAAATCCGTGTGGTACCCACATAGAAAGTCAAATACTGCGTTGACTTGCGTTACTTTATATCCAGGGTACATTCTTTTAAGACTAGATCTTAAGTCAGTATATTTAACAGTTTTCTTTTTATCCCTGTCAGTATCTTTCCTACATTACAGACTTTTCCTTCAAATATAATCCATTGCTTGTCATTCTTGTTCCGCACAAGAATGTCTGGTTTATTTGCACCGCCTTTTGGTGGGCTGTCTTGCTAGATTTGGATATTCCACAGTACTTTTGCTTTATCATTTTGGACAGAGCTCTTTGGGGGTGGTTCTTTGTGCCAAGGTGTTACGTTGACTTTATCATCAGAAAGTTCAAACTTCTCAAGTATCGCGTGATACACAGGTCTAAGCATGTGATCATGTCTTGATGTGTAGAGCGATTGAGCTATGGCCGAGCATTTGCACATGATGTGTGCAATACTCTCATCTCCAGATTGGCATTATTATTATTATTATTATTATTATTATTATTATTTAACTCATTTACCTTTGTTATTTAATGTTTTTAAGCAGCAATAAATCAAACCCAAGATAACTAATAACGTTCATTTATTCTAGATACCTTTTATCTGACGAACGTTACTGAGTTATCGATGACTGAAGGTACTGGATCACCTAATGTTACTCTCACTATCAAAAGAAATGGAAGAATATCAGTAGCTTCTAGTGTCAGGTAATTAAACCAAGTGTTTTGCACATAGGATGGTTAGGAGTGTTTTTTTCCTGACTGCCTGAATCTGTAGGCAGAAAAGGCTCGAAAAATAGAATTCAAAAATATAAGCGGAACGTGTCTCGACCTTGTATTATCTAACTTCCCAAAGAGCTAGAATACAATTTTTGTAGTCAAGATTAATGGACTATCGGACTATCACCTACCAGTATTTGGAGTTCGTTTGAATAAAGACACATCCAATCATCCTAAAATCCCACGAACAATTGAATTTCGCAACATGAAGCGTTTCGACAAATCTGCCTTTTTTTCTGATCTAAAGGATGTACCATGGAGCTCCGTATTTGTTTTCGATGATATAAATCATATTCTGAATGCCTGGGAGAATTTGTTTAATAGTATCCTTGATACTCACGGTCCGTGGAGACTGGTCAAAAAAGTAGTTAAACAGAATCAAGCTCCCTGGATGACTGAGGGTATATTACGTGTGCTTCGTAAAAGAGATTCTCTGCTACACAAAGCAAGGCAAACTTGTAGTGTTGCTGACTGGAATTCCTGCAAAGCTACTTGAACGAAAATCGCTCCAAAATTAAAACTCTTTCATTTGAGCTCAAACTTTTCTGAAATAATCTTTGATACATTAATAATCACTCACTGAAATATCTTTCTGATATTCGAAAGAAAAGTGCCGAAATTTTATGGTTGATTTTCGTCCGCCATTAATTTGATAGTCTCATAGCCGCCAAAGAGTCATTATGTACAGCGGTTTCTCTCTGTCACGTCATACATGCAACCCATTCAAGTTAGCGTCGCTTTGACCGTACATTTCTTGTTCGATTACCAGAAGTTTATTTGATGTTTTAACGCGTTATCGTGAAAAGAATGAAGCCAGCAAACGATTTTTTAAAGCTTTGATGCCTCTTCAAATGGTGGAAAGTGCTTTGGACGCTCTCTTTGTTAATCCAGAAGAGTTAGAACCAGTTGTTTCCAACGAAGAAGTTATCGTGCATAAGAGAGAAGATGAAGCCGAACTAGAAGAAGCAATGCTTGCGAAGAGGTTTTCATAAGAATTCCTTACTTTCATTCCATGATTTATATTTGCTACATACTGTCCATGATATAAGATCTTAAATTTGAAGTTTAAATATATAATATAACAGCTATTGATGTTATGAAAAAATCTGATTGCCTTTTGAATTCTGCTTTGTGATATAAAGATTTGTGACAATTACTTAGATCTATGTGCCAAATAATTTAGAATGTGAGCTTGTAATTCTCCTAGCTGATTTGCTACAGAAGGGTTATTATTTGCTCCAAAATGTTTACTATGCATTCAATAGGTAAAAAAATACGGTTATCTAATATCATCTTTGTGAAAAAAAAAAAAAAAAAAAAAGTCAAAGGTTTCTTATTTATTACTCGCCCAACAGCGGCGTCTGTCACTCAACTCTACATTTTACTTTTGTGTCGGATGTCTCGCGGACCCAAATTGTGAGGTTGCTCTTAGCGCTTGTATGTAAATATACTTTGAAAAGTTGTTATCCTTAGAAAGATTCGAATAAATCCTGAATCTCCCTGTCACTTCGCGCGATGGAGCCGCTAGAATCTCTCCCATGCGTCCTGAACTTTGTTGTGATTCTTGGCTTGCCGAGATGTATTGAAATGTCACAATTATGAACGTCAATATTATTGAAACTGAAAAAAAAAAATTCAGCGCCAAGACATTGTTTGGTAATATAGTAGTTAAGGAATCGAATGAAATATTATATATTTTCTGAAACCAAATAAATCGAGTTTTTCGAACATGGTACATACATTAGTCACCAATGTTTTGGTTTGGGTTGAATGTATGACGTCATATGTTACTCGTGCCAGTCTTCTTGAGCCGAATTCTTCTAACAAGAAATTAATGGCGGACGAAAATAAATCATAAAATTTTGGCCCTTTTCTTTCGAATATCAGAAAGATATTTCAGTGAGTGGTTCTTAATGTATTCAAGATTATTTCAACAAAGTTCCAGCTCGAATGAATGAGTTTTAATTTTGGAGCGATTTTCGTCAAAGTAGCACTTTAAATATCTCAATCAAATCTGGTGTCTTTCCTGATTGTTGGAAGCAGCGAAAGTCACTCCTTTATTTAAATCTGGCGATCGCGATGCTCTAGATAACTTTCGTCCTATATCTATATTACCGGTGTTATCCGAAAGATACTTGAACGTCATGTACACATGCATTTCTACGTTTACCTCAGTGCAAACAACCTACTGTACCCATTACAGTCTGGCTTCAGAAAACATCATGGCAAGGACACTGCTCTTATTAGAGTTATCGACAATTTGTTATTTAATCTCGACAATGATCGTGCAAGTGACCTTGCTCTTATAGATTACAAAAAGGCTTTTGATATGGTTAACAGAGAAATCGTTATACAGAAATTAAAGGCTTACGGAATGTCTCCCATTACACTTCAATGGATTAGCTCGTACTTGATTGATGGGTATCAGTATGTCGCCCTCGATGGCATGGCTTAAGATTCTGCTCCTGTGAGATATGGTGTACCCCAAGGTAGCATTCTAGGCCCGTTGCTCTTTGTCCTTTTTATTAATCATTTACCATTACATGTTCATGGTGCTGACCTAGATCTTTATGCAGATGAGACTACGCTATATACGGCTGATATTTCTGCAATTAACATTCTTCAAGGGTCACTAGCTGTGGCTTTGAGGAACATTGAAAGTTGGACACACCGTAATAAACTTCCTCTAAATGAAAAGAAGACTTAGACATTACTAGTCACTGGTAAACGACTTGCAAAGAAACTGCCCAATGGCTATAAACTATCTCTGAAAACAAGTAGTGGCGTAATGGTAATTAGACATGTATCATCAGTAGAACTTTTTAAAAAGAAACTTACCTGTTCAATTTACAATCCAAGTAGTCAGACCATATTTATGACTTGAGTTATTTTTATTTTTAGTTTATATATTTTAATGTTGGAGCAAGTGTCGTCTGGTAAACTTCTTGGACTTGACATTGACCATGATTTATCATTTAACACTTACATCGATAGGCTGTGCAAGAAACTCTCTCAAAGAATTGGCATATTGAATAAGATCAAACTCTGTTTACCGTTAGACCAAAGACTTTTATTTTACAACGCTTTGATTAAGCCTATATCTAATTATGCCAGTGTGACTTGGCAATCGTTAATTTCAAAGGAATCACTTCTTAGAATTCTGAGGTCACAAAAAAGAGCAGCAGGGTTGTTTTAGATGCTGAGACGAGGAGCTCATCAGTTAAGCTTTTTAATCGTTTAAATTGGATCCCTTTCTACAATTATACCAAATTAGCCAAATAGTCTATATCATTTAAGAGAACCCAACTCAACGTACCTGAGTACCTTATGGATAGTTTGCAATTAGTAAGTTCAAAGCACTCAAGAAACACTAGGTTTAGCAATTGTAATTTTATTTTACCTAAGTTTAAAAGAATTAATAAGGGAGGGAAAACGTTTTTAGTCTCCGCAATTAAATTGTGGAATGAATTGGCACCAGATTTGAAAAAAAAGGCTACAATAAAGAGTTTTAAGAATAAAGTATTTAAAAAATTTTGTTAGTGTATTTACACTATTAAGTGTATATCCCCTTTAAATAAAGTCTTCATTATTTTTATAAGCAGAACAAATAAAAATAACAGCCAAAACAAAACGTAAAAACCCCAAAACAAGCAAAAACTACAAAAACATTAAATTTTATTTTCATCGCAAACGGTACCCTTATCATGCATTATCATTATTGTCATATCTTCCAATCACCATCATGATTAACATTATCACCATATCATCAGATTATCATCCTCATTGTATTATCGTAATCATCAACAACACTGTATCATCTTTATCATTATTATCCGTTTATCATATGAATATCTATGACTCATCATTATCCCATAATCAATATCAGAGTGCACGCACTAAAACCGTAAACATTAAATGGTACTAATTAGTACTATTTCATACAGAATCCTTTGTTTTCTATTGTTTAATTATCACTATTTAATGCTAAAAATTAGTATTTGTTTCACGGATTTAGTGTGAGCACTCTATTATGTCATCATCATTCAATCATCATCATCATTATCATCATCATTAACAGATAGAAACTTTCATCAATAGATATTATCTGTGCACAGAACATATGTCGATATTCGACCGTTATTTCTTGAGTGTTCAGCAAATAAAAAAGATGTATATGTGCTAATTTGTTTTTTTTATCAATTGCCCTTAGAGTACAACTCATATTTGACACAGCTGAGAATGCAGATTGCATTGGTTCAAGCACCAATGACATCAAATTTGCAGCAAATGAAGACAACAAAACTATAACAGCCTGTACAGTGGTGGATGACAGACTGATAGAAGACGACGAGACTTTCAAGGTTAAGATATCAGGAGTGTCTCCGAGCAATGTTGAGAGTGGAAAATCTGAAAGAGTTGTCAAAGTCATAAGTGATGATGGTATGAAAAAAAAAAAAATCTTTTAACTGCTCCAACTATTCAATAGATCACTCTGTATTTCACTTTATAGAACGAAGCATGTCATAATAACAATCGATCAGTCTGTATATTTGACTTTATATAACGAACGTCATAATAACGAACCATCAGTGTGTATTTGATTTATAGAACGAGACTTCATACAAGGGGATTATGAGGATATCATGAGCTGCATATTGACGAAATGACATCCGTTGAGACGGATCGTCAAAGTTCATGACGATCCGTCACGATCCGTCAAGATTTCATATATAAACGAAATGAATTCCGGCTAGACGGATCGTCAATACCACAGAAAACCCAATACTATCAACCTTGGTGGTGAATCGCTGTCATGGGCATCCTGTTTGATTTCTAGAAATGACATCGGTTAGATGGATCGTCAGTCCTTCATGACGATCCGTTGCATTTCTTGTGTATTGGACTGAGATAGCATTGTAAGACAAAATATAATTTAGAGAAAAAAGTCCTTGATTGGAAAGTGTGCTATAAAGCACAATCATTATTACTCTAACGGGAAAATGAATCAACAACACAGTTAACAGATATAGTTGTTTTCCTGCGACTTTGTTTTAATTCGATAAAATAATCCGACTTCGTAATATACATTTTGCGCTTTTCGAGTGAATGTATTTTGGAATAAGCCTTAATACTTCTTTTCAGTGAATATTACATGTCAAGGTGCATCACTGAAAGAAGCCAATGGTCCTGCTACTGTGAGACTGGACAGAACTGGAGCAACCGCATTCACTGCTAATAATATCTGGTACGTACACAGTTATGAACTAATTCTATCAGGTTTTCGTAGCTCGAAATAACGTGCATTCTGGTGTAGCTGCAAACACCATCATATAAGACATGACTAACTCAAGCTAGACTACAATGCACAATGTCTACAATCTCAGAAATGTCGCTCTTGGCCTTATTATGTTATTGTATATTTTTAATAATATATTTCTTCGTTTGCTTTAGGTGCAGCACTGCCGACGGTACGGCTTTAAGCCCGTGCGACTACACATCTCAATCTTCAGCCACAGTCTCATTTGCATTCAATCAATTGACTAAAAACTTTTCTGTGGTTGTTAGAAATAACAGAGTAGTCGAGACAAATGAGAGTTTTACAGTTACTTGTAACACTTCTGACGCAAGAGTGGTTGTTGATCCGTCCTGCATTGGTATACAGATAAATATCATGAACGATGACAGTAAGTATTGCTCGGTATCTTAGCACAAAATCAAGACACATCTTGTGTTCAAGGTAGTCCAAAGAACGATATTGAAGAGATAGAAAACGTGTGCCCCTGTTGCGTGCATTTATAAAGCACGTGGAGGTAGGCGGAACGCAGAAAGCAAGTTTTTTCATTTCTTTAATAAGATACAAATTACAATAATTGTTATTTTAGATAGGAATTATGACGCATTGCAAAGTGCGCACGCATAAAGAAGTGCTGTCATAAAGTACGCGCTCCCAACCAATCAGAACGCGAGATTTCTAACAGGTATTTTATAAAGTTGATGTTGTGGGGAATAACACGAGCCCAAATCACAGGAGAGAACCAGCACGTAAACACCTCTACTCAAATGTGATGCATGGCGGCATAGAATTAGAAAATTAAACGAGACTTACCTGTAAGGTGAAGTTTGATTGAAATTCTACGAGTTATTGGTCAGGAGCGGAGAAGTCACGTGAGATAGCACGCGGCAAGCAAGCAGTCAGTTTTAAAAAAATGCGAATAGACATTTCTACTCGTATTAGGGTAGGGTAGAAGCTGGAAATTATTATTGTCAAAGAAGGGTTGGGCACGTGACTTCTCCGCTCCTGACCAATAACTCGTAGAATTTCAATCAAACTTCACCTTACAGGTAAGTCTCGTTTAATTTTCTAATTCTACTTCGTCATTGGTCTAAGTCGCTACGAAGTCACGTGAGATTTTAAAGCAAATGGCTATGAGCATATTGTTATGCATACGAACCACACGTTTGCTATTACGAACATAAACGAAATTGGTTTAATTAACGTTAACTGATTTTAAAAGATTATCACCAAAGTTGTCTGATTTACGACTTGTAACTGGCTTACAGTAAAACTTCCTAAAAGTTTCAGCATTTGACCAACCGGCAGCCTCCATGATGGTGTGTATTGAGACATTGGCTGCTGTTGCTGCTGATGTTGAGGCTGACCTTGTGCTGTGTCCACTAAATTTAGAAGTGTCAATGCCAGAGTTCTTTAACACCTCTCTTAGCCAGCGACTGATGGTCTCAGAGGAAACAGCCTTAAATGGTTTACAATAACTAATTAACAATTGGTCGTGAGCGCCCCTTAGCAACTTAGTGCGCTCAACATACTCTCGTAAGAAAGTTATAACACACAGTTGGTTGTCCTCATCAAAAGCTTTGAGTTCCAGGCGACCAAAGTGTTTTCCTGGTTTAGAGGTTTTCAATAGTTCTCGTATGTGGAATATACATGTTGTTCCTGAAAGTGTCATCTGTGAGATATTAAGAGCATGTAGAGTTTGGCATCTTTGCCCAGACAGGAGTGCAATAAGCATTGTTATCTTGAGTGTCAGATCCTTCAAGTTAAGCAAGTGTGGAGGTGACAAGGTTTTTAAGTATTTCAGTACTGTAGATACATCCCAAATTTCTTTATATCGTAGAAAGGATGGTCGTATGTTGTAAACTCCTTTTAGAAACTTGGTTACCAATGGATGGTCACCAAAGGTACAGCCCTCGGGTGGTGAGATGACTGTCGACAGTGCAGAGCGTGCAGTATTAATGGCACTGTAGGAGAGCCCCTTTTCGTAAAGTTCGCCCAAGAAGTTTATCCCGTTCGTTACAGAGGACGAAATTGGATCAATTTGTTGTTCACTACAGTACTGTTCCCATCGTGAGAGGTATGATTTATATTGTTTCTGAGTTCCAGTTCGCCAGGCTTGAAGGATAATGTTGGAAGCTGTGTCTGAAAGTCCCTGATGAGTGAGTCGTGTCCCGATAAGTGGCATAACAGAAGAGTCAGTGTCTTGTGTAATGGATGAAGCAGTTGTGGTTGTGCCGGTAACCAAAGAGTGTCTTTTTCCCTAGGTAAGATGACAGGAGATGCAATAAGCATATTAGCTAAGTATGGCCACCATGGTTGAGTTGGCCAGTGAGGTACAATTACAAGGCCTGTAGCTTTGTCCTCGTGTATTTTGCTTAGTACTTTTTGGATTATGCAGAAAGGGGGGAAGGCATAAAAACATAGCTTTTCCCATGATATATGAAATGCATTCACTGCCCATGCCCCTGGATCTGGGTGGTAGGAAACATATTTGTTGCATTTAGAATTTATTCTGGATGCAAATAAATCAATATCTGGGGTAATGCCCATTTTATCAAAAACCTTGGTGGTGATTCTGGGGTTTAAACTCCATTCAGTTTCCCTTCGTGTTTTTCTTGATTCTGCATCAGCAGATATGTTATCCTTTCCTGGGATATGGGATACAGTTAGCCAGATATTGTGTGATATGCACCACTCCCAGATTTCAATAACTAATCTGTTTATATCTATAGAGTGGCAAGTTCCCATTTGGTTTATGCAAGCAACTGCTGTTGTGTTGTCAGCCAACACTTTGATTGTTTTCCCTGTTATTGTTTTTTCAAAGGACTTCAAGGCAAAAAAGACTGCCCTTGTTTCTAGATAGTTTATATGGCTTTCTGCCTCATCTGAGGTCCAGCTGCCACCTGTTGAAGTGCCCCCTAGTGTGCAGCCCCACCCCTTTTTTGAAGCATCAGTGGTCATTGTGAGCTGGGGTGCTTCATGGTTGACTGCATTATAGGCTGTCTCAACTGATTTAACCCACCATTCAAGTTCTCTTAAAGCTTCAGGTGAAAGAGACATTGGCCCATCAAAGTTTCCCCTATTATTTTTCAGGGCTTGTATTTTGTCTAACTCTAGCCACCTATAGTGTAACGGCCCAAACATTACACCTGGAAAGCTGGAGGTAATGAGACCCAAAACCTTAGCTACTGTTCTGATGGTTGGCTGGCTAGTGTCTAGAAGCCTTTGACATGCACTCTTAACGTTTAGTGCTTTTTCAGGTGTGAGGGAAATTTTCATGCAGGAGGAGTCTAACAGGAATCCCAAGAAAACAAGCCTTTGAGTTGGGACTAAAATAGATTTTTCTGGGTGTATAACAAAGCCTAAGCTGTTGAGTAGTGTAACTGTGTCAATAATGTTCTGGGCACATGAGTCATAAGAGTCAGCCTGTAGGTATGAGTCATCAATATAACCCACAGATAAATGTCCCATTTTTCTCAATGTGGAGTATGCAGGTTTAAGCAATTTAGTAAATTTTCGTGGGCAGGGCGCAAGGCCATTAGGGAAACATGTGAATTGATATAAATCACCTCTCCATTTAAATTTGAGGTATTTCTGGTATTGTTTAGCGATGGCAACAGAGTAATAGGCATCCTTCAGGTCTATAGATGCCATATAACAATTTGGTTTCATCATTTGAACAGCAGTCCATACTGTGTCCATCTTAAAGTGGTGATAAACAACATATTGGTTTAAGGATTTTAAGTTTAAAATCATACGCCATGAGCCATCCTTCTTTGGACGGAGGAATATAGGGGAAATAAATTCCCCTTTTTCATGAAAAGACTGCTGAATCACACCTTTCTGAAGTAACTTTTTAATTTCAGAATCAATAAATTGCCCTTCCTCAAAAGACCAGTTCGGTTGGAATGGAGGTGTAATGCGTATCGGAGTTTGTATAAACTCGATTCGTTGACCGGATACGGTCTCAAGAATTTCTGGATCAGATGTCAAGGTTCTCCATTTGTGGAGATGGCGTGAAAGCTGCCCTGCCTGAAAATTTTCTGTCTTTTTCCTGCAGTAATCCACAAGATCTGGTATCATCAAGTCGTATTCGCTTACCTGAAGTTGTGGTAATTCAACAGTGTCTACTTTTTGTGCTGTTGTTCGGCACTTTTCGTGCGGGGGTAGTTGTTGTGGCTGTATCGCCTCTTGTATCCCCGACTGGGTGTCGGGTTCCCTCGGCCTAAAAAAGGCTTGCCTGACTTTGTTTCATGCTGATAATTTCGCCTCTGGTTAGGGTTCGAGCTTGTGGTATTCCCAATCTTGTTTGCAGCTCTAATGTGAGTCAACTGTGTCTGCAGTTCATCTCCGAACAGCAGATCAGTCATCGGCACGTTGGCCGAGCAAAGGTCACTGTAATCCTTGTGTAAGTTTGGTTTTATTTCTTCGCGACGAAGTTGTGAGATTTCGAAGCTCGAGTGACCTAACAGTGCGACGGCATCAGTCGTCATGATCACTAGATCATTAAGCTCCTTGCCTGATTCAGAATTTTTCTTTAAATTGAGGAGAGATTCTGTTAATTTGACAGCTATGTGGCCGACCTTGGTCACGTTCGTTTGTAGGCGGGAAAGTTTGAGGTCTTTACCTCGGGCTGGCCTTGGGAGTTTGCTCCAGATTTCTTCGTTCACTTTTGGAACGATGACCTTACTACAATTAGAAGGTCTGTGATATTTATCACATTTTTCTTTCAGATGATCGTCGCTGAGCTTGTGGAGCCAGCTTGTATTAGCGACCTTTGCTAATTTTTCTGAGACCGGTTCGGCGGTTCGCTCGGTCTCATTTAGAGATTGCACAATGTCATCAAGCAGGCTGTCCTCGCCTTCGGTTTTCGTACTACTATTCTCCGAGTTGTTGTGCCCATCATTTAGTAGGGCTGCGACACTGGCTTCAACACCTGATTCAGGTGAATTTCGTGGCTTTTTTGCGGCAGTTTCTGCCTCATTTAGGCCATCTTTGTTGTGAAGTCGTTTGAGCGATTCGCCCATTTCTGTCATGTTGTCGTTCATTCTTGCTAATAAAGCCATAAGGGTACTTCCTTTTGGTGTTTCTTCTGTTTCATCAGATAGTTCGTCTTGTAGTGCAAGTATTTCTTCATCTGTTGAATTTTGTGCCATAATGATAAATATTCGCTAGAGGTTTGCTTTCGCAAACCTGACTGCTCGATCACCAAGCGCAACTGACTGCTTGCTTGCCGCGTGCTATCTCACGTGACTTCGTAGCGACTTAGACCAATGACGAAGTAGAATAACAACAACACACAACAATAGCAATGAAAGCTTCCGACTCCCCTTAAGTTACCGTTGCTATGTACCACATGCTTAAGCGCCATTACCGGAGCAATTTTCTCTGCAATTTCTCTCGGAACAGTGTTGGGACATAAGTTGCAAGAGGGTTTACACGGTGCAACGGGATCAAAATTTCAGAATCAAAAATAAAAGAAGATAAATCTCGGAATTAAAATCTCTGAGGCTGAAAATTGATTATAAATTATGTCAACAGTTTAATGTCCTGGGAAAAGAATAGAAAGTTGTCTGTGTAATTGTTCGTGGGACATGATTTAATCAGAAAAACCACTGTAAAGGTGATTGGTTGGCTAATGTCTGAGTAGGAACTTCGCATTAGCCAACACACGTAGCCCTGAACATAAACATGAAAAATCCTTTTATGTTGGCAGTAAGGTACAGTTATACTTTCTTTCAGTTATTAAACCGTTTTACACAGAGCTTAACACAAAAAATCATATCATATTTTCAGGCTTCGTTTACTTCTGTCCTGGATATTTAACTTCTATTGAAGAAAACGTTGGGTCCTACACAGTTCGACTTTGTCGTGTTGGTGTGCTTGAAGACACTCACACTGTGCGGTAAGGGTTGTTCAGTATCCTATTACATCTATTTTCTCCTCTTTTCTAGGATTTTCATTCAATGCTCTCGCCTAGAAATACAATTCATATTCAATCCAAATTCAATCAAAGATTTTGTCTCTCCCATACAGACTGTGCAGAAGTTCCGATTCAGTCTCTCTGCCGCATGATTACCCAGCAGTACAAGCACAGTGTGATAATATAGTGTTTAAAGCCTACGACACGGTAAAAGAACTCGTCATTCCTGTGACTAACGACACTTGGGGCGAACAAGAGTACAAAACATTCAACGTTTCCATAAACACTACCGACTCTCGCGTCACCTTCAACGATACAACAAGTTACGTTGTTACCATACACGATGACGACAGTAAGTACACGTTTTGTACTAAAACAAAAAGTGTAGTATAGAATGTACAATGGAAAGAGTCACTATTCAAAGTCATTTGAATATTATAATGAATACCCTAGGAAATTGTAAGTATGTAAATAGACTATATATCCCTCTGCGCCATTTCATATATATTGAAAGCTGCCGAACCCGCGCACCTCCCGCTAGCAAGCGGGACCTAACTCTAACATATCCCACTCTGGGATAACCGGTTCTTTTTTCGAGGCCAGAGTGGGAATCCGCATACCTCATTAATATTAATATATATGGTAGAATATTATACTAAACCAATTTGGGCAAGCTCAGATATTTATCACAGCGAACCTGCCAATCTCAGATATCATAACTCAGTTTCTTTCTCAGTTTCGGATCAGGGTTGAGACTAGCCGAGCCCCAGACCATATCTAGATCTACTCCCTTACACTCTGCCAAGCACGGAATCGATTGAACCAATGATGTGCACGTGAGCAAATTTATTTTGTGCATTGTCTTCACGGCAACTGGTATACTGATTCACCTGGAAGAGTGGACTAGTGGGGAAATTGATTGTAGGCACTAAAAAACGTTGAACTGCCCACTAGGTTGTTGAAACTATTTCTGTATTTAACTTGAATCAGTAGAATTACAATAAGAAGAATAAGTTCACAGTAAGGTAAGGTGGGTAATTTGATCGAATGAATCGAGTGAGTTGAGTGAGTCGAGTGAGGTTTCTAAACAAAAACAAGCAGAATATTACAAACTAATATGAATATAAGGAAAATAATGCACTAGTTACATACCTGACGGTTAAAAGTCCTACATAAATCTATGATACAAAAAAATAAACGAAAAATACTACGGATGATTTTGCACGTGTAAAACAAAACTCGAAAGTCAAAAACTACCGCGCTGGCCTGGGTCTGATTTACCTTTTTTGGTAATTTATGTTAATTCGTTGTTACATACCGGCCCCGAATGAGCGACTAGCTTATTCTAACTAATTTACAACGAATTGCTAAATATTAACGTGTAACGTCTATGATGTGTTCTTTACTATAGTTCATAGCAGTTGTCCTTCCAATAGACACAATTTCCTGACATCTCTTCGCAGGCTTGTTGTAAATGTCTTGACTTGTACTTGTCTCACCATGCCATGTTTGTCAATATAAAGCTCTATTACGATACCTTTTGGCCAGTTTCCGCGATGAACTTTGTCGTCAACTATAAGTACGAGGTCACCGACAGCGAAGTTGCGCTTAGGTAATGTCCACTTCTGTCTGAGTTGCAGTGTTGGTATATACTCATGAATCCATCTTTTCCAGAAGGCGTCGGCTAAACACTGAACAGTTCTCCTTCTCTTCTTATACACGTCCCTCTCATCAACTTCATCAAGGGGAATGCTAGCATTGTTCTTCAGTAACAACAGCTTGTTCGGTGTTAGGGGCTCTAGATCAAGTGGGCTGTCAGATAAAAGGGTTAATGGTCTGTCATTCAGAATACGCTCAACTTCTGCCATAAGTGTTAACAAGGTTTCATTTGTTACTAACTGTTGTTGCAATAACGCTCGTAGGATGTTCCTGATGGATCTGATCATACGCTCCCACACTCCTCCTTGATGGCTAGCTTCAGGTGGGTTAAAATGCCATTGTACTTCATCTCGGCGAAGATGATCATTAATCTTGTCTTGGTTCCAGCGTTGTAAAGCTTCTCTGAGCTCTCTTTCAGCACCTTTAAAGTTAGTTCCGTTATCACTGAAGATTTCCTTTCGTACACCTCGTCTACTTACAAACCGTTGGTAGGCACATATGAATGAATCACTTTCGAGCGTATGAGCGATCTCGATGTGCACGGCTCTAATAGCAAAACACGTAAAGACACAACCCTAACGCTTAACGTGGGAACGTCCTTGTTTCACTGACAGTGGACCAAAGTAGTCTACTCCTACGCGTGTGAATGGTGGATCTGAGGGGATAAGTCTGGCTGCTGGTAGCGAAGCCATTAACTGCACTCAGGGGTATTAAGGCATGGTTATGCTCAAAAAAATGAATTAATTCACTAAAAAATAGATTAAAAATCCTGTATACATCGTGTCTCAAAGAAATCTAGCAGGAAGGGTAGATATAGATAAGGACTTGAATTGTACAGGCGAAATTTGTGGTGGAGGTCACGTGACTTTATTAATTAATTTAATTTATGCAAATAAACGTCTTTCTTTGAAGGGGTGTGAAAAAATATTTGTCCCATTCTAAGTTATAGTGTTTGATGTCCACACACTTCAAGATAAATGAGGCTATAGGTACATGATTAGAAAACACGGTATTGTCATAGCTAACGGGTGTAATTTTGCGTTTAAATTAGATTTGAAACAATTTTCCTTTATATGCCAACAAAACGTGCAGTTTTGTCTTTCTTTGAGCTATAAAAACCAAAATTTCTAATCAGTCACCGGTAGTTCATTGTATTTTAAGTTAAAAAAAAGGGTTAAGTAAGACGTTTGTGCTAAATGTACATCTTTTCAAAGCCATGTATTTAATGCCGTTCCGTGAAGTGCTCGGGCGCCATTTTGATTCTTTCAACACAGCGGCTCATACAAAATCATCCAGCGGTCTGCATACGTTTCCACGGTTACCGTGGATGAAAAACCAAAATGGCCGTCAGAAATAGTACATAACGAAGAGCTTTCTGTACAATTAATAGCTGTTTCTCAAAGAAAATCGTTCTCAACGACTTAAAAATGATTCAACATCTAATATACTAAAGTGGACTTTGTAAACTTAGGATTTTTTGAAGCAGAAACACATTTATTCAGAAGAAAACAATGTGATTGTAAGTATAAGCTGATCGATTTTAACTTGCATTTGAGCGAAGGAAGTGTATTTCTAAAATTTTCAAAGTTTGATGTTAATGTGTAATAAAATCCATATATATCGTGAATTCTGCGCATGTCATTCTTAAAAGGCGGGAAATTAAAATTCATTCAGGCGGGAAGTTTTTATTGCGTTTGTAGTTGTGGAATAGTGTAGTCTTTAAAGCATATATATTCGATGAAAACATAAAATATTATAAAATTTATCAAGTTGAACGACTAATTGTCATGTCTGTGACATTTTTATGTCCAAATACATGTGGATTTGCTAAAGTTGTGGCTTTAGAAGTTTCACGAGAAGTCAGTAAAAGCAGCTCGAAAGAACCGAACGAAAGCCCTACAAGGTACAAAAGAAGAGTGAAGTCAGAAAAATATAATTTATTCCAAAGCTATTTTACTGATACTAGAGAAGTAAAACTACAAGTAAACCCTGCACATTTTGAAAAACATCTACCATCACTAAAGGGTGCATTTAACAAAAGGAACACTAGAAAACTGCACGAAAAATCCAGGTATCTAGAACACTTCTCACTCAAAAACTGGTGCTCTCTCTCATCTTCTCAAAAGAAGGAGCACACCTTTTCAAACTGCAAAGGATGCTCTATCAGATTTGCTGCCATACAAGCACTTTTTCCTGTAGGGACAGTAAGATTATTAGGAAAAGCTCGATTAAGCCCTGTATTTTCAGCAAATACTGAAAGTGAAAAATTGAGAAATCCACAACCTGTGATTAAACCAACACAAAATGATGCAAAGTGTGCTGCCAAAGCTATCTATGATGCAGTTGCTCCTCAATTTGAGAGTATTTTCAAACAAACATTTGCCCAAGCATTGTCCAAAAACACTGAGCTAAACTTACAAAATAAGACACAAGTACAACGTCGATTGGAGTTAAGGAAATTGTACAAAAGAGACAAAGAAACATGGAAAACCATATGAAGGATACATCATTTTTAAGGTAAATAATATTAGTTAATCACATATATAGCATGTAGTTTTGACTGTTTAATAATGATCAGATTAGTAAGCACTAGTAAAAATTACACAATATTCATAATAAGCTAGGTTACATCTGAGTTTATTTATTTTTTGCATGATTACTGGTGTATAATTCTTTAAATGATCATTAGCATCCATGTACAATTATATGTCAGTGAAGCATAATTCTGACTTTCAGTAACTTATAATATTATTTTATTATACAGATTGAAAAGCTTCAGTGGCATTTTTGACATACATGTATCATAATGTGGATTACAATTATCAAAACAGCTATAGTTACTATTCAAAATGGTTTCTTTAAATTATGGTTTCTTAGTAAAACAAATTTAAAGGACAAATTACATTTAATGCAAAAATACAATTCATGAATGCATAATTATTATGTAATTTGGCCTTTGTAGCACTCATCAAGATCATGCATGAATTCTTTTGAATTGTTTATAAACAATTTATGAGTTTTTGAAATGTCAAATAATCATATGCATGATGCAGATTTCAGTGATAAATGTATATTTTTAAACTGCTTGTCATCTTATTACATATCAGCTATAGATTAATGATAATTAATTAATTTGTAATTTTCTATTTTTATTAACTTAACAATTAATTTAGAATAATTAAATTGATTTTCTTTCTATTTATTGAAATACCAGGTGTTACGGAGGGAGACAATCTTTGAAAAGCTGGCAGCGGAGTCGTATGGCTCTTTCATTTAAAACAAAGAAGTCTGCAAAATAAAGAAAACATCTGTTAGAAGTGAAGAACCAGGCATCAGAAGCAAAGAAAAAGAAAGAAAAAGACCATACAGGAAATATTGAATCAATGGAATGGGATAAACAAGGTCTACAGGCAGAGGTGGAAGGCTATGATGATAATCATGAAGTAAGCTGGAGAGAACTAGCTACCCGCTACAATGTGAAGAACAAAAATGGAACATTAGCTGCAAATGGTGGGCAGATTGTTAAACAATGGCTGGTGTCGAATAACGTCGATATAAGTAGATTTGAACACAAAGGCCGTACCAACCCTGTTATGAGAAGGAGGAAGATAAGAGGTGCTGGAGGAGAAACATCTTTACCTACAGAGGTACAACCAGAAGTCATAAAAAGACAACTTATCGAGAAACTTGAATCTGGAGAGTACACCATTGGTGAAATGATTGTCCCAAGAAAGGTAATATTTATTGACAAACACACAAGCTTAAGACAATCAACAAAAATGGAATAAAAAATAAATGGCTAATATATACAATGTTTTCACGAAGGAGGCATACAGTATTACACACTTATTATTAAATACATTATACATTTATATGCATGCAATATAAATCATACTTCAATTAAGCTATTTTTTTTTTCTTTTTTCTTTTTTTCAGTATGACAAACTTGTGTTAAACGAAAAAAAAGAAATCATCAAATCTGAGTTTACTGTCTATGGTAGAAAAATTCCTCTCAAGGAGATAAGGCAAAACATGCTCGAAGCCCACAAGCCATTTCTCAGAGCACTGGAGAGCACTCAACTCAATTATGAAAATCTATCAGAGCAAGATCTAAAGAAAAGGTTAGATGCAATAAATGAGATAAATGAGCTGACTAAAGAAGAAATGAAGGATAAGTTGAAGACAATGGAGAAGACCCGTAACTTACTAGATGGTTGGACAATTCTTCAGTGGCCAATCATGGGTATCTAGTCTGCCTCATCACCTGTCTCTATGACCCAGCTGTCTTCCTAACTAATGACGAATATGCCTTGAAAACTGGCCAAGACCTGAGTGTGCAAGATATCGTTGAAACACCAACGGTACACTTTATAGCTCGATGTGGTAGTGCTGACTGTGAGCAGTTGATGTACTCAGAAACCAGAATGCAGTGTATCGAAGAACTTAAAGAAAATATAACTTATGAGAATATTGAGTATGTTGACAAAATGAGATTTTGTCATGGTGACAGCCCCCTGAGAGCATTTGAAGCTGGCCACCAAAAAGGTGGTAATTATTTCTGCTCAAGCTGTGGGGTATTCTTTACCATGGTCTATGATCTTGACCATGTTTTGAATTGTCAACTGAATTCTCTACAAGACCGGCAAACGAAAGTTCTATCTGGTAGCGTTGCCAAAAGGAAATCCCTTCAGAAAAAAGCCAAGCCACTACAAGATCTCACAAAAAAAATGCTAGAGGAAGAGTTGGGTTCTCGCCGCATATATGATGGAAAGACAAAAAAGGAAATGCAAACCCTACTGACTGATGAAATGTGTGGAATGCAGCGTTTACCAGCTTTGCTGTTTAATACTCCACTAGCTTCACTTCAACACCTTGGACTTGACAAATATGAAATTTTACCAGCTGAGCCTTTACATGATATTGGAAACCACATTAATAATGTCCTCACAGAGTTACCCCACCATCTTTCTCCTGAAGAATCTAAAGTGCTGCAGGAATCCATTGAGACATGCCTTGCCAGCAAAGAAAGCAAAAGGACAGTGGACTACCGTACTGCCCTAATCAAGACCACTGGATATGCACACCAGTCTGGTGTAATGTCAGAAAAAGTTCTCAGTCTTCTCGACTCCTTAGTAGAAATCCAGAGAATCCTTTACCTGCCCGATGAAAACCGATCCCCTTCCATGATACTCCGTTTTTGCAACCAAGTGTGGTACCACTCCATCCTCCTTAAAGACCTAATTGCCAACCCTCAGAAACTTACCCTACGAAAGCTGTATGGTGTCTACTTCCATAACCTGTCTGCGCATGCTGCGACAATGCTGAGAATCATATCAGGCCAGTCTGCACACACCGAAAACCAAGAACGAATTTTCAACCATCTTAAAAGAATTACAAAGTCCACCAGCAACTACCATCCTGGCCATGTGATTCCAAATATGCTAATTCGCCTTAAAGCAGAAAAAGAAATGGGAGATTTAGAAGACTCTGTCGCCATACAGCAATCAACCATCAGTACACTATCAACATGCATGCCCCTGCCCTCAAATACAAAGATTCCTTTGGATATCATTCAAACGCACAGCCTTGAATGGCAAGCGCATCTGCAACAAATCAACGATTTCCTCTTAGAAGGGAAAGGGAAATGGTGGAATGAATGCAATGATGCCATTGAGTTCTATGACATCTCTATCCAGCCCCCTGTAAATGAAACTGGGCCTCCCCTACACCATTTTAGATCCAGCACTCTTGCATCAGAAGCAGCCTACCTCAAGGAATGCTGGTATAGATGCATCCAACAGAACATCCAAATACCCACACACATCCTACGCCTTGACGAAGCTAATGGAACTACTACTGTAATACACACTAGATTTTTGGATAGTGTCCATGATCATGAGCAACTTGATGAGATTCCTGAATATGTTGACAGTACTCATGATGATATCACTGATGATGAAGACAGCAATGCAAGTGAAATGATAATTACTACTACAACCATAAATGAAGAAAGTGGCCAATGCTCTAATGACTGCAGTGACTCTTCTGACCCTGCAATGGACATTGCTGATGATAACATTTATGAAGAACAAGTGATAGACATAGCACCTGCTTCTGATGAAGTTATAGCTTTAGATGATATACATGTAATTACTAGCCAAAACACTGATCCTACACTTAACTCAGCATTAGCTCCTTCTTCTCAAGCACATGAAATAACAGGAGAAGACACACGATTACTGACAAACACTATAGTTACTACAACACCAGAGAAGAACCTATCTAAGTCTTATGACAACAAAGTGATAAGTAGTCGCATCGGGAAAGCAGTACAAGTCGTTCTTGGAGATATAGATGATGTTTCTAAGTTTGAAAATAAATATCTACAACTGAAAAGTGCACAACGTGACAACAGCTATCCCACAGATACCAAAAAGGAGCTGGAATCCACATTCAAAGATATGCTGGCACAAATACAAACCAAAGTACTAGCACAAAGCACCCAAGCAAAGCAAGAACTAAAAAAGTGGGAGAAGCAATATTTTTATAATGACCTCTGTACACCAACATACGAAGTAATGAAGGCAGACAAAACAGCCAGTTCTTTATTACAGAAAATCAAGTATGCAAAAGCCTTATTCAAGCAATGGAAAATTGACTTTTCATAATTATATGAAGAGAATCATATACACCAATTGATTTATTATATTGTACATATTAAATTCAGGTATCCATGCATAGTATTTATGTTAGAAATTAAATAATTTCAATAATCAAAACAATGAACAAAATGTCAGATTTTGATATCAATCCGGCTATATTTATTTATTTTAAATGAGATTGGATGTTTATAATGTATAGTACTTATTATGAGTTTGATTTATATCGAAGTAACTGCATGTATACTGACTCAATCGTTATAAATAAAACAAGTAACAACACATAAGCTTAATAAAGACATTATTAACTCGAGATCCTCCTGCTATATAAAAGGCGTGCGAAGTCGATCCTGAAGAGAATCGACTGTGGAAAATTCGATCATACGTGAGCTATACCTGAAGCACTTTTAACTGTACAAATAATCTTAATAAAATTAAATTAAGTAAACTTAATACTATGCCGTTCGGGATGTTGTAGTCGACTTTCGCTACTTAAGTTAATATGTAAAAATACGTTTGAAGAAGAATGTGTCGATGGTATGCTCGTAAACGACCAGAACGACTGGTTAATAGAAAATTAAAGTGAGTTTTAATGTTAAAACTAGCTGTGATTCAGTGTATTTAAATCTACAAGTTTAAATATAAGTTACAAGACCTCAAGCTTATAAGACTTATAAGCATGCAAGATCGAACAAACACGTATTAAAGCTTACATTTAAAGCTCATAATAACTCACCTTTCTTATATTAGATCGGCTTTCCAATCCACAGTAGATCACACAGACAGTATAACAAAGAAAATCCACACATTTGTCTTGAAAGGACATAATTCCTTTTGATCTAAAACGTTTAAACTTATAAACAAAAATCCCATGCGTTTGGACAGCCTCACCAGCCGCCGACTCGATCCTTTCGCTTGGCATTTCGTTGCTAGACAACAAGGTTCCAGGCCTCTTGGCCGCGATACTCTGCTGGGGGTTAAATTCGGGTCAAAGCCGTGCCTTAATTGCCTTGAGCATACCTGGTCTAGCATTTCTTCTTTTGCAGTCGATACAATTTCCAACCAACTTTCGTACGGCGGAGTAACCTTTCACTATCCAATATTTCTATCTTAGCTCTGAGAGTACTTGAGTAGGACCACAGTGTCCAGCAATGTCGTGATAACTGCGTATCAGAAGTGTGGTTATGTGATGATTGCTTGGTAATATTATAGGATACTTGTTATCGAACGGTAGTTGTGCTCTTTCCAATCGTCCTCCGACTCTGAGTACTTTCTCTTGTATCATCGGATTAAGCTTGCGTAGTGGACTAGTAGTGCTTAATGACTTGTTCCGGTGCTTCATGGTCGACCTTTCAGCTCTTTGACTGGTTTCTGTCTTAAGGACTGCATATTCATCAGCAAATGTCTTCTTTTGGACATGGATGACTATTTCTGTAGTTGCTTGCTTTATCTCTTGGACTGTTAATGGACCTGATGTAGGCTTTGTAGTGAATTTCCTTGACAGGTACTTGTGACACATGTATGCTTTGAAACGGAGAATCCACTCTACTGCCTTCTGTAGTCGATACCATGACGAGTACTGCTTTAGTAGCGATGTGACTTTGTCTTCATGCTGAGTTGTTACATTGACGCGAACGTCTTTCCTTACTTCTGGGTCTTCTGGAGACAGTTCGGTGATAACAGATGGTGATGCTGGCCACGTGCTCTCATCTGACCAAAGGAAGTCTGGACCTCTTAGCCAGTTCTGCAGGGTAGTAATGTCACAATCAGCGATACCGCGGGAGGCAATATCAGCAGGGTTGAGGTTAGTGTTAACGTATCGCCACTGAGACGGGTCAGAACTTTCTTGGATCTTAGCAACTCTGTTTGCAACGAACGTTTGGAAACGTCTTGATTGATTTCTCAGGTACTGCAGAACCGAGGTGGAATCCGTCCAGTATGTTGTACTGTCTACGTGATATTCTAGTTCTTGACTGATAACACTGTTCAACTTGATAGAGACTACAGCTGCAGACAGTTCGAGTCTGGGAATAGAAAGTGTTTTCATTGGTGCGACACGTGACTTTCCCATCGCGAAGGATAAATGAATCTTCCCCTTCACGTCGACGAGGCGTAGGTAAGACACTGCGCCGTACCCAACTTGGGACGCGTCGCTGAAATTGTGCAGTTGAACTTCTTTAACGTTGTCGAAGTCTGGTGGTTTAAAGCAGCGTCGAACACAACTCTCACCTTGTTAGGCTTCAAGGGATGTGTGACAGGATGATGTGGTAAATACCATGTGCGACTGTTGTTCTTATTAGTTAACTCTTGTTCTGTTAGGACTCTTGCGTGGTTGTCCCGCATGTAAGTGTTCATAGTTTCTTTGTATTTTTCTAGGAGACGTGAGTCGCCAATGAGGCGTTTCTTCAGTGTACGAAGTCGTCTTTCAGGGTACGCGCGGTTGTTTGGTAATTTCAGATTTGGATCCTTCCAGGGTATACCAAGTTGATAGTGTCCATTGACTATCTTAACAGATGACTCCATCATACCAAGTGCTTTCTTGTCGTCAAGGGACATGGTTGTAGTCGAATCCGCCGTAGGTTCGTTGAAATCAGCATTGAACATTCGTTCAACTCGTTGATGCAGTAGTTCATCATCTTTACGTAAGAAATTAACAGTCACCTTGTTATTGTCAGTTGTACCGAGTGGACCCATCAGAGTCCACCCTAGCGGTGTGCGAACCGCATAGGGTTGACCTTTTGTACCTCTTCTATACTCGAGAACCCAGTGTGCTTCGGGGTAGTCACTACCGATTAGGATTGTCACTTCTTTATCGTCGAGATGAGGCAGTTCTATTCCGCTAAGGTGTGGCCATGATGCGATGTCGTCAGTTGTTGGAATGTTGTGATTCGAAATGGACAAAATATCCACAGTCCATACTTTATCAAGATCGATAACTTCATCTGAGTCGGTTCCTTTAACGATCAGCCTCACCTCTCTTCCTTGACGGGTTGATGTTTGACCATTTACAGTTGTAATAGAGAAGTTTGTTGTATTACCATGTAATCCGAGTTTGTTAGCAATACTGTCCGAGCACAGCGTGACATCCGAGCCATTATCGAGCAATGCGTATGTATTTATCGGTATTGTACCATCATCATAACTTACAGTCACTGGAAGGGTGCGCAGACTAACTTTATGTCCTTTTGCAGCTGAAGTTGAGTCACAATTACCTGAGGCTCCGGCCCCACTTACTTGACTGGGTTGACTGGGCTGACTGGGGTTAGTCTGCACAACATGAGATGTAGGAACAGCTGCTGCTTGATTTTTGTCGGTTTCGTCCTGAGGAGCTGGATGTAAGAAGGTGTGATGTTTATTGCCACAGCCTGAAACTCTGCACGTATTTTCACTTCTACAGTTGTTAGCAACATGGTTACGTCCGAGACAATTATGACAAAGTCTTGCTTGCATAGTAAACTCCTTCTTTTGCTGAGATGTTTTATTCTTAAATTGTTCGCAGCGTGCTAGCCTGTGTGACTCTGCGCACAGTGGACACTTACTTGTAGACTCTCTTTGAGCAGACACAGGATTAGACTCTTGTTGAGGCACTTTATCACTAAACGTGGTGAGCGTTGTAGCTTTGGCTGTTGGAGGTGGGAAATTTGATCTTCTTACAGTGGTGGTCCTTACACGTGACGAGTTACTCTCTGGACTAGAACCAACAATCATACCGTACATAGTATTAGCAAGAGTAGCTCGTTCATCAACAAACCTTGTCAAATGTTCAAATGTAGGTTCAGTTCCTTGTCTGATCAGAACTCCTGCTACCTCAGCCCATTTACCTTGCAAGCGTACAGGTAAGCGTTTAACTACTTTAACAAGATTATCAGAACTATTGATATCTGCTTCGAATCCCATACTTGATAGAGTTAATTGACAGTTTTGCATTTGTGAAGCAAGCTTAGTTAAGCTTGACGCATCTGAGTTCTTTATCTGTGGGCCATTGACCAGGCGATTAACATAGGCATGTGCAATCACATGTTTTTGGCCATATCTTGAGTGGAGGATTACTTTAGCCTTGCTATATGCTGACTCCTTGTCAGGAATAATAATACAGTTCTTGATGGCTTCACGAGCACGTCCTGTACATTGATGGATTAAATAAGTAAGCCTGGAATCTGCATCTGTTAATTGACGTTCGATGTTTATTTCGAAGTTCTTTATAAATGTCCAGTAATTAATAGGGCTACCATCGAATGTCAAAAGTTCCTTTCTAGGCATTTCAAATCCAATCCTTAGAGACGATGCCATGAGTGACATAGCTTCTTGTTGTTGTTTAAGTAAATGTTCAAAATTCTTTCTTTCAACTGGTTCACTAGCATTAGATTTATACGACTTGTCTCCAGCTAAACTGTCAGCACTTAGTGGTTGATTTCTTTCTAACTCAGTGGAGTATCCATGTTGTGAATGTTGATTAATATAGGGAGTAGATGTTTGTACTTTTGATTGAGGCGTCAAAGGTTTCATAGGCGATAATTTGAAGCATGATGGTTCAAGCTCGTTATCCTGATTTGGGCGATAAGATGAATTAAAATGTCCAATCTTGGTTTGATAAGAGTCGTCAAAGTCCTTTTTATAACGAATAAGAGCGGCATATTCGTCGGAAAATTTCAGTTTTTCTTCGACATCGGCGTCAGATTGTAGTTTAATTAGAATGTCCTCGTAAGAATGCAAACAGTTATTGTAAGCAGTGTCCAATTTCTGTTTAAGGCTCACGACTTGATAATAATTAGCCGAATCGTTCATTACGTCGTTCAGTTCTCTGTAAATTCTATTAAGATGTCCTAAATGACCTGACTTGGACTTCTTTAGATGATAAATTTCGTCGACTTTATGCTGTTCCAAGGTGTCGGTCATCTACATCTTCGTCAGCTGTAGACATGATTTATTTGCACTTGAACACTATACTAGCGTATGATTAATCCTTGGAGACTCGATTGAAGAAGTAAGATGTGGTCATAAGCTTGTTCAAAGTTGATAAACAGAATTGACGAGCTGATTCGCAAACATGAACACCCAGACATCGGCGGCGGCGTGAGAATCCTTTGTCGTAAATTCGTAGCAGAACAAGTTTCAGAAACTTAAATGTAGGCACTAAAAACGTTGAAACGCCCACTGGGTTGTTGAAACTATTTCTGTATTTAACTTGAATCAGTAGAAGAACAATAAGAAGAATAAGTTCACGGTAAGGTAAGTTGGGTAATTTGATCGAATGAATCGAGTGAGTTGAGTGAGTCGAGTGAGGTTTCTAAACAAAAACAAACAGAATATTACAAACTAATATGAATATAAGGAAAATAATGCACTAGTTACATACCTGACGGTTAAAAGTCCTACATAAATCTATGATACAAAAAAATAAACGAAAAATACTACGGATGATTTTGCAATTGTAAAACAAAACTCGAAAGTCAAAAACTACCGCGCAGGCCTGGGTCTGATTTACTTTTTTTGGTAATTTATGTTAATTCGTTGTTACATTGATTCTCTTGCTTGAAGTTTCTCTAGAAAGATATAAAAGTTTAACGACTCATCTAACATGCGCAAACTTGTTTCTTATTTGCAGCAACTTGTCTAAAATGCAGCATTTCGTCTATCATAGCACGAGCAACTTTCAACTTTCAACAATTCGCGTAACTAGCAAGATGTCCCTTATTGGCCACCGTACCCTTTGCTATATATAAACAAAACTACTTGAAGTTAACTTGATTTTCATAACAATTTTACTGAACAATTTTTTAAGATACATTTTGCTTCACGAGAATGTCGGCTACAGTCTACGAAGAACACGATAAATTTGTCAACTTGACGATCAGAAGAACGGGAGCAATCAGTGTGTCAAACGCGTCTGTCATGTGAGTATATAAATAGAACTCGAGTAGCTTAATTTTATTTCACATCGATTTAGCCTACAACAAAACCTACCGACTTGTTTTTTTACGCTGACAAAGAGTTCAAAGCCCCAAACTTCCATTAGACTTAAGTATATTTTTCCTAAACAGTGTTCTACATACATGTATATATGTATGAGTAGAACGTTGACTTTACACCGATCAGGTACAGGCGGATAGGTAGGTGTTTAGGTGTGTAGGTAGGTAGTAGGTAGGAGTGTTGGTGTTAGTGTTGGTGTTGGTGTTGGTGTTCATTACACAGAATTGCCCATCAACTCTGGTCATTTCCAAATGAGAGATATTATTTGAAGAATGGTGGAGCATTTTAAAAAATAAACACTGTAATATCTCAATACTATTAAAAAGATTTGAAAAAGAATTGGAAAAAACGATTAAAAATATCTTTAAAGCAAAATTCGCGTGCATTTTCCCCAAATTGGGTATCAGTCTCCGCTCGGACAGCTTCTCGAACCAGTACCAAAATATATGCTGAGTTCGTGAGCAAATACGTCCGTTTTAAAGCGAGATCTGGAGACGAAATTATGGATATTAAGCGATAAATTAAAGAGGCCAAGTTTCTATGGCTATACAAATCGCGGCAAAAGTATGATTTCTTATGTCAAAAAAAGCACTGGAAAGTCTTCATTTTGGACTGTTTTGCTTTATTGGGTCAAAGTTAAAACTCCTGAAAAATCGCTACTTGCTTTCAGCTTCAAATAGAGCTGGATTTTGGAAGCAATCAAGCAATTCAGTTAATTTGAATGATTTTCTTCACGACGAACAGCAGGACCCGAACAAACTGCAGGAATGATAAATTTCCATACATATAAACACTACGAAACCTGAAATCGACCCACAACAAATCGCATGTTGGCAAATTGAATCACCAAAATAAATGGTAAGCTTATATTGTGTGGTTGTCATTCTTTAATATTCCTATGTTACTTTTCTTGCATTGACTTTCAATTTTCACAATGCGCTTAAACTTTCAATATTATGACTTTGCCTTATAAATATAAATGGCCGTGAGAGGAAAATCGATATTCGGAAACTGGAATCTAGTAATTTATTCTCTAATTTCCCGGATGTGTCACTCAATTCTGTGCGATGTTGGTGTTGGTGTGGGTGTCGGTGTCGGTGTGGGTGTGGGTGTGGGTGTTGGTGTTGGTGTTGGTGTTAGTGTAAGTAGGTAGGTAGGTAGGTTGGTACATAGGTAGGTAGGTGAAATGGTAAGTAGGTAGATAAGATGAGTAGGTAGGTAATGATAATAGGTAGGTAATAAATAACAATAATTTATAAAAAAAACTTAATATTACGTGAATGTTTATGTAATATTTGCACAATACTCCACAATACTTCTACTCGCTTGCTAATACTCCATTTTTACTATAGCGTTAACACTTCGCCACAAACCGCCATTACTCCAGATGACTACACAGAACCGATTCTTAACCACCGCTTCTTTGTTGGGGAGATTGAAAAAGATATCTCAGTAAATATAGTCAACGATAGACTTGTAGAAGATGATCAGACGTTCCAGCTTTCATTGACTGGTGTTGATGGAAGTACCTTGTTCTCGGACTGTAAGACTTCTAATGTAACTATTGTCAGCAATGACGGTAAGAGCCAAATGTATTGGTTAATTTGAACAATATGGATGAAGTTCGTGTCTGAGTGACTTAAAGCTTGCTGACGGATCGAATGATTGATCTTTGAATGCTTTCATTTCAGTGAACATATTCTGCAGAGATCGGAGAGGACATCAGAGGGTTTACGAGAACAGTCAAGGTCCTGTACTCATGGAGTTCACGCGAGAAGGATCTCTGCAATACAACCACACAATGAGGTATGGCTTGCAACATCAAAAATATTCTAAGCAGATTTTCATGAAAATATCGTCACTTTCATCTACGCGTGAACCATATACTCTGTTGTATAAAGTCGATCTCGTTGGAAATGGACAAACGTTGACGTTTTAGCCGACAAACCTTTAAGTTTCAATAGAGAGTTAAAATGTCTAGATGTCTGTTGATGCGAACGACGGTAAATACAGATAGAACCATAAGAAAAGGAAAACAAAGGCGCGCGCGGAAAAAAAATGTTTTAGCGCTTTTTTGATCGATTTTTTTTACTCTTTTGCATTATGGATTAGAGCGCATGCAGTAAAACCATAAAATAAAAACAAAGTTGATACTGACAAAAAGTAGCTATTTAAAGTGACTAATAGTTACTAGAACTCAACCAGAACATTTATTAAACAAAAGACACAAATGGTCTCTTGTGTATTTATCTTTGTATGATCAATGTGCTGGTTGAGTGCTAGCAACTATTCATCACTAAATAGCTTCTATTTGTTAGTATCAACTTTGTTTTTATTTCATGGTTTTACTGCACGCTCTCTACTCAACTTGACCTCAAAAACATCAAAATAATCAAAATAGATTTTTCCCCCGATTTTATTTTCACCGTTCAATTGGGCTACCCAAACGGTTCAGGCAGTGGTAGATCAATCCTATCGACTTTTTTTCTTAATCCTGATCAAAATCGCCTTTAGATAGACAATATGTTGGGTTAGGTACCAGGGGAAGTAACGACTAAAGTTAGCTAAAGACGCCATTAATTTATAACATTTAATATCTTATTGATTGATGATTCTTGACTTCCGTGTTTGGCAAAATTAGGCTCTTTCCAGGCGTATAGGAAATATATTTAAGTTAGAATGTCATGCGATCAGCATAGTTTGGGTTCCCTGTGGCACGTGATCCCACGTCTTCGCGCGTGGAAGAAGACCTCATGGCGCCAGTTAAAAATCTTTTCTTACTTTTTTTTATCCATTTTTCATCAGAAGACGCCAGGATGTAAGTAAATTTATGTTGTAATTTCAAGAAACTTTTCTCGATGATGACTTGAAGTAATTATTTTCTAGGTTTTACCACACATTGTAAGATTCTTTAAATAAAGTTTTGCGCGTTGAAGGACAGTGCCGTCTGAACAGCTCTAAAGGAGTATAGTAGGTCAGATTCACTGTCATTGACTGTTACTGACCTGCAAAAAATTGGAACTCCCTTATTCAAAAAGCACTTTTACTGGATTACTAGAGTTATCTACATTTCCCAGAAATTTCATGGGTAATTTACGACTTATTTGATGGTTTCGTCTTCTCAACGATCACCCTTGTCGTATTTTGCCTTGCACCTGGCGACAAATTAGTGTTCTAACAATATGATCATATTCATATCAATACCATGAGTTCAAAGTAGTTGTAATGGATCCTTCTCAACATTATCTTGAATACGCGGAGGCTAACATGGAAATTTAGATACAAAGAAAACGCCACTAATTCCAAAGATTAAACTTTTTTTTTGTGTTTCCATGTTAGCCTCGCATCGATGGTAATCTTGAGAAGGTTCCATTGTTTTTTCATCTTTATATTTAAAGAATAAATATTTCGTTTGTTTTTACAGACCCTTCAATTTAGCGAAAGTAGATTTAGAGACGGACGCTGGGAATTACCACGAAGAATGTTGACTGTGAATGTTTGTATTTCAGAATCCGTACGCTTAATGGCACCGCCCAATCTGGTGAAGACTACATTGCTATCGATAAAACCTTAACATTCGCACCCAACCAGTCCAGCATAAGAGAAAATGTGGTGTTGGTGAATGATAACGTCCTGGAACCTGACGAGACGTTTAGCTTGTCTGTGACGTCATCAGATGACAGGGTTAACATGATATGTCCTGGTACCGAATTTACTATTATCAATGATGACAGTAAGTATGAGCGCCTTGCATGAGTGGAAAGTTGAAATTTGTACCCAAAGAAGAAAGCTTAAACGTATCGCAGCTGCGAAACAATACCGTGCCACTGGTTTTAAAATTTGTAATGAAACTCTTTTTCTATCTATCGAACAAAATGGACGCCATTTCTTAAATTTTAATTTGTTTTCTTCGTTTCTTCGGCAAAATCTGTATCACTGTAACACTGGTGAACGGTGGCACTTCTCCGAATCCATCCCCCTCTCTTTAGATCCGTCACTGGAATATCAAGAGAGATATCGGGAAACCCATCCGTGCGTTTTTATCTTTTCTTTCGTATCACTTTGTATAGCTTTTATCAGATGTACTAACCAAAGCATTGTGGTCAGCGAGGGTAACAAAACCGTCTATTTTACTTTGAAAAGAGAAGGTGTCTTGAACATAACTTCTCCTATCTGGTAAGACACTGATTACCGCTCATTTCTATCTGCACTTGAATGACTTCTACTTCTAAAGATTTGAAATACTTGTAAAACTTTAAAGACTCGTAAAGCTATATTTTTGGTGTAACAGGTTTAGTACAAAAGACGGCACAGCATTTGATAAATCAGACTACAAGCCACAAAACCAAGTCAACAGAACCTTCCTTCCAGGTCAAGTGTACATGACGTTAAGCGTCGATCTGGTTGACGACGAGTACAAAGAAAATAATGAAAATTTCTCAGTCATCATTGGATCTCATGACCACGACACGACTCTTACGTCAGGAGACAAATGTGAACTTATTACCATCCAGGATGATGAACCAAGTAAGAGCGATTCTGTGATAAGCAAAGTGTTATTCATCTAGACCATTCACCCATCCATCCATCTATGGCTATCTACCAATCTGCTACGTATCCATCTTACCATCTATCTACCCATCCATCCATTACCTTTCCACCCATTTATACATTCATCCACCCATTTATCCAGCCATCCAGCCATCAATGCACTCAGTCAACCACCGACGCATTTATGCCTATTGATTTACCCAACAATCCATCAATCTCATCAATGAACCATCCGTTCACCCACTCACATGTATAAACCTCTACATATATCCTTCCATTCATCCTTCCATTTACCAAACTTCCAACCCACCCACCGATTCATCCTTCCATTCATCTACCCATCAATTCATAGCTCCGACTCAGACAATAGTGAACAAATCAACATTGCAGCAGTTTTTTCAATGTAATCAAGATCTTGTCCCACAAATAACTACAGATTATCCATTTTATAGAGTACTACAAGGATTACGAGGCAGTTTTCTATTGTTTTCACAGGACAGAAACTATTGCCTATTGAAATATTCAATTTTGAGCCCTCAGAGTTTTAAAGTTTGAGCTATTCTAGATAATCTGTTAATCTTGTGGGACGTAGCAACGGTAAGTATGGGCAGTCGGAACCATGAATGCACTCAATCAACCACCAACACACCAATCAACACATGTATTCACCGAACCATCGATCCAATTCATCAAACCATCCATCTATCCACCTATCTCTCCTTGACTAATGATTAATAAACTATATTTTAGATCTTACTGAGGGAATGACAAAGCAACAAGCAGAAGGTAATGAAATATTATATTTCAATATGTCAAAGATTAAAGACGACAAATATGACATTGCCTAAATTATTTCCAGATGAGTTGGTCTACAGAATGAACTTGAGGTCAACCAATCAAAACTGAGAATTTAACATTTTCCTTGATTTTGCCAAGAGAACCCATGAAATACGAATTCTTCACTTTTTGAATTTATCCTAAACGCAAGTCGAACTCATAGCGGATTTCCTTTTCAATCCACAAAGAAATCTACATTATCTATATCCCTGCTCAGAAAATGCTAACGAAAAAAAAGTTGACCCATAATTCGTTTAGGGGAACGATGTCAACTCAGCAGGTCTCGAGACAGTACTTTTTTTATGAAGACTTCTTTAATTCGTTTTTTTTTTTCAGCACTCCTCGCAAGACAGCGCAATCTCGAAATAATTATTGGAGTGGGCTTGGCAGTCATGGCTTTGGTTGTTTTAATAATGCTCATAATTTTCTTTTTCTTGTGGTAAGCACAAAAATCAACTTTATATCTATAAACAGCGTCTTGGGAAAATTCTGCAAACAAAATGAATATCTATATATTATCGATATATCGGGGATATTATGGGTAATTTTCAACTGGTTGAAAATCGCTGCAGGTATTTAAAGAAGTTGATCGTTTCTTTTTTTATTATTTTCTTCTTTGCAGCGTACGTGTGGCATGATCAAGTAGTTAAGAAACACTGAAAAGTGGAATCTATTGACTCAATGTATTCATGCACATCACCACACGTTCTCGGTATCTTCAGGGAATCGAAGACACCATGAAACAACCAATCACTACCCACTATATTGCTTATGGCACATCACGACACGATACCTTTAAGGAAATGAAGACACCATATAAACAACCAATCACTATCCACTATATTGCTTATGGCACATCACGACACGATACCTTCAAGAAAATGAAGACATCATATAAACAACCAATCACTACCCACTATATTGTTTATTGCACATCACATCAACACACTGTCGCGGTACATTCATGAAAATAGTCCCTTTCCCTGTGTGATCTTGAAAGGTAGCCGTGCCTTTGCATCGAAGCGAGACGAACGGTGAGCTTGCAATGATAGAGACCTTTTTTAACACATTGTTTTAACACCTTTCGTCTTACTTCCATGCAAAGGCGCGGCTACCTTTCAAGACGGCGCAGGCAACTGTGGTAATCGTTTGACCACCATTGGTGGGTCGTTGGCACTTAAGGACTTTTTTATAAATTGTCTCAGAAGTCTTAATATTGAGAATCTTAATTGTTTGAAATAAATGCTGGTCCTAGATTTTCAAACTCTAGTTATTTACAAGCTAAAAGTTAAAGTACCCCTAAATCAATATTTTCAGTTTATTGAACGGAGTGAATAGATGAGTGAATGGTAAAATATTTGATATGACTCGAGTGATGCATCTTGGATGCAGCTCTCGGAACCGATAAGCCGTCCATGAGGGGGATAAAGGTCACGGTTCCAGTCTTTCCTCGGCTAGATACATAGATTGTTAAATATATTCTGATTGACAAGCCTAGCACGAAAAATAACCCAAGGTAAAGCATTCCATGCTTTTTTAATATCGAAAGAAGGGCCAAGAACGCAATGGGAAGCTATCAGCATCGGCGCCCAAAGACTCGCGAAGATAAATACGAGAAGTAAACATGTTTTAAGAATCCGCGCTTTTGATAGTGTTACCCTGGTTCGATTGAACTCGTGTGCTGCTTTTTTTTATTTTTAAATTTACTTTATATTCAGTTAACGGCCGACCAATTTCATTAACGAGAATCGCTATTTGACCTGCACTTTCAACCTCTGGACAAAGATCTAAACAAAGGTAACGAAAAACCGCCCCCAAACGCCTGCTAAGCAAGCTATCAACACGATAGCATCATGTTCTTTGCCACGGCGCTTTATGATCCAAAACTGATAGTGCTCTTCCACTTCTTAATATATTAGAAATTCTCACCCTTCAAAATATCTATAAAGTACCTATTCTTACATTCACTCACGACTGGTATAAAAAAAATCCCCAAGTGTATTTGATGTTTTGTTTTCAATATGCAAACAATGTACATTCCTATAACACTAGACATGCATCAAAACAAAATTTACACAAACCAAAAGTTAAAATAAATACTGGAAAGAAAACAGTTCGTTTTATGGTAACAGAATTCTGGAAAGAAATTCCTAATCATTTAAAAAGCCTTTAAGCATTCATTAATAAAAAGTTAAGAAACCATGAGACTCGCCCCAGTAAGGGAATCCGGACTTATGGTGGATTCCGGATTCCAAGCGCTGGATTCCGGATTCCGAGACCCTGGATTACAGATTCCAAGGGTCTGGATTCCGGATTCCAAAACTTTTGTATTGCGGATTCCGGATTCCATATCGTTAATTTTCAGATACTTTCTCTGAAAATTATATTTGATATACTTGCCAGTATAAGTAGAATTGTCTATCGATTAAATCAGCATCCGATGACATATATTCTTGGTGGATATATTACACAGTGGGGGAGGGGTTACATCGGTTCAGTCTAGGTCGAAACGATAGCACTTGAGTGTATACTTTGAATTTCAAAGTAGAGGATTCCGGATTCCAAAAGAGTGGATTCCGGATTCCATCATAAACTGGATTCCGGATTCAAAGGCCTGGATTCCGGATTCCAAAGTACTGGACTCCGGATTCCAAAGTACTGGACTCCGGATTCCAAAGCCTAAAATTTCGTGGATTCCGGATTCCAAATTCCCTTACATGGGGCGAATGAGATCAATTGACAGGAATTTTCATTCCTCATAAAAGTATTTAATACTTTTTGTTTTCCTAACATATAATATGCGTTTTCTTACCTTACCTATTTATAGTGGAGCTCCCGCGCGGGCCGAAGGCCCGCGCAAGCGGAGCCCCATACTTAAGAAAAAATAGTAAACCATCGAGATGATTTTTCAAGGTTTGGCTGACGTCACTTCCGTACGTACGTCCGTCCGTCTGGGCGTGTACACAACACAGGAATCTCGCTTGATATCAAAGCAAAACTACTCACAAATGCGGCTTGATCTCAAATGCACAGAAAAAATCGCTTTAGGACAAGTTATAGACCAAAAACAATTTTAAAAAAACTTTCATGTAGTCAAAGATGGATCAAGAAGTGTTCTTCAAGAATTCAGGTGTGTGTTTTTTAGCAAACAATCGTATATATACATTTTTTTTTTTTGACAAGCATTTTTCTCGACGAATCGAGAAATCAAAGACTTTCTCTCAAAACGTTTTATATTTCTATCGATAAGATTAATTTATTTTAATGCTGGAGGAAATATAACATGAAGAGCATATTACAACAAATATTCGTCCTTTATTTAGCTTTGTAAATCTTTAACAATTCGGTTGTTTTTAACCAGCTATCGTATGTTCAAGAAAAAGCTTGGTTCGCCTCCTATCGCGGGGTCCAGTCGGCAAAACAAAGAAGACTTTTAGATATCTTTCTACACGGATAATTTATTTAATCATTAAATGAAATATAAATTTTTACCAAATATTCAACTGTTTGTTAAGCTGTTCGAGCAAGTATGATTATAAAAATCAGCTTAAATTTGTGTTGTTGAAAGATGTTATTGTATTAAGACCTACCAGACTTTCACTCTAAAAAGCTGAAAAATATTCAAAAACATTTACAAACGCCAATTTACTGCCAAAGAAATGAGTCATTTTGTATTTTGCATTGCCTTTTGCATTATTTTTTATTTTGTCTCAGTTGTTCTTGTCAACTGTTTAAATGAATGTAAGTTCTGTTTTTTTAAGTAAACCTCATTTCTTGCTCACCTTAACCAGTTTTCAAGTCTGTTTTTCGGTCTTGATTTGTCCTAAATCTCCAGGTTTTCAATTTCAATGAAAGACATCCGAGGTAAATTTCACTAAACTTGATATTGTATTGGATTATCTGTAGTTAGCTTTCGTTTTTCTTTAAGTAAAAGAGATTCAAAGCCTAAAACTGTAGGCCTTGGAAAACTTTTTGTCGAAGAATCTTCCAAGAACAAAACTAGCCCCTGGGGGTGGTGGTAAGTTTTGTACAAAATTCCTAAGTGGGAGAGTATACTCGCGCAAAAAAAACAAAAAAAACAAAAAAAAAAACGATGTAGTGCATTTTGATTCGATTTCACTGCATGGTTTTTATTATGGGAGAAATTATCATCATTTCGAATAAAAAATAATTGAAGATTTTTCCCCCGATCTTATTTTTACCTTTAATAATAATAATGATAATAATTTATTGACTTATATTGCGCTGCTTCAATAAAATTATCAGCAGCGTATTACAATATATATGATATAAAATAAATCTAATCTAATTCACTAAAATTATAATATAAATAAATATTGTAATCACAATCGAAATTATATATAATAAAAAATATATATATATACACATATACACACACACTCATATATATAAATACATATATAATAATATTAGGAACTAATCTAAACGAAATGCCAATAAAAATCATAAAAATATAACTATATACATAAAATAATATCATGTCCCAACTTTGTGGATGCTCTCTGGATTACATAATATATTTCAAATCACCTAATTGTATACCAGGCTAAAAACAAAGTTTTCAAATGACGCTTAAATGTGTTAATATCAGTTATTGCGCGCAATTCAAATGGAAGGTCATTCCAAAGTGCAGGCGCAGCTGCAACAAACGCTCTATCCCCTAAGGTGGCCCGTGTGCGAAAACTAGGATAAGCTAGCAATATTCCTGTAGATGAACGCAGATTGTAGTTGCCTTGACTCTTGATTGAAATCAATTCTTTTAGGTACGGTGGCGCGAGACCATGAATGGCCTTAAATGCGAATAGCAGTATCTTAAAGTGTATACGGTACCTAACTGGTAGCCAATGCAGCTCGCGCATCAGAGGCGAGATATGACAAAACCGCGGGGCGCAGCATACCAACCTTGCCGCAGTATTCAAAACTCGTTGCAATTTATGCAAATACTTTGCAGGTAAACCATATAACAAACTGTTACAGTAATCAACGCGTGATGTTACAAATGCATGCACCAAAGCTTTTGTGTCCTCTGGACTTAAAAACTTACGTATGCGGTTGATATTATGCAGATGGTAGAAAGCCGCTCCAGAAACTTTACTGATATGAGTATTCATGTTGAAAGTGCTATCAAACCAGGCCCCTAAATTCCTTACTACTGGTTTTGCTTCGATATATGAGTTACCAACTAGTATACTATCAATATCTACCTTAGCTAGTTGTTGCCTAGTACCTAGTAAAAGAAATTCAGTCTTATCGTCGTTTAATATCAGACGATCTCTAATCATCCAGTTCTTTAAGTCTGTGATGCATGCACGCATCACACATCACTTTCAGTTTCATTCAAATTGTTCTCCCTGTGACTTCCGTATCGGGAGCTCCGCTTTTAGGCTGTGCCTAAATATATATATTATCCTAATTTTGTATTCAATCTTTCTCTGTTTTCATTGCTTCTAACAATCCCATCCTTATATTTTCTATTTAATTATATACTTACTGAATTACTTTGTCATTGCCATTATCAAAAATTACCTTTCAAATGGCTAGAGTCTAACTAGAAAACTCCCCAGTTTATTTAGGCTCAGGCATAATTTATATGTATTGTAAAATAGTAATAATTATCTCGTAATATGTAAATGTAATAATAGTTCATTTTTGTAAATATAATTAATTGTAATAATTGTGCAAAAAATAAAATTGAATTGAAATTGAATTGGCAGCCATGTTAGATGAACAATACAATTGTGAAATCTAATACTAAAATGCTACTTTAAACCTAATTTTTACAATAATTGGCGTCGAGCTTTCGACCTATGTCTAGGCCGCCGTCTTTAGAACTATTAAAATGCTGTTCGTTACAAATGAAATAGCAAACAGAAGGGAGTACGTGTGCGAGACTAAAAGACACACAAGCACAACCAAGTAGATAGCTTCTAAGAACAAGGATCAATAAAATGGGCAGACAGTTCAGAGATCAGTTGCGTATTGTAAACCTTACATCGGTTGTGTAGCCAAGATTGAACCGGCGAGAGGGAATAAGAATGGATAGTCAGAACGCATCTCACGCATAGCTTGTGTACCAGCTATTCATTCTTCGTAAAATTTCGCATTTTCATTCTTACTTCAGGCCCTAAATAAATAATTTCTAGCTGGGTACCACGCGGATTTGATTAGTAAACTGACTGTTGTAGGCCTCACTGAAGGACTAAATATTGTAAGAAAGTGTCAGAAATGGGTTATTTCACAGAACTGTGAGATTGTGAAACGTCTGCACAATTGTTAAATGTGTATACATCTTTGTAAAATCAGTCATGCAGATAATTGCTTAGACTATTCATGCCCGCAATATTCTCTATTCATGTAGCAAAAATGTCTGAAGTTGAAATAAACGTATAATAATTCTTGTGTTATAATCATGCTCATTTAGCTTGGTCAACTTGAGATCTGACAACAAGAAATTGTTCTTATGCATTTGAAAATGTGTAAACAACAATGATGCATCCGAACCATTCCACTCCGTTAACTATATTTAGATATCTGCTGGCATGAATGGTTGTGAACTATCACTCGGCCATGATGCATGTGCCTTTTGAATTGACTGATATTCTCTGACAAATTTTTTTTTTTTTTTTTTTTCATGAAACATAGCTTGTTGCTATTTCCTCTTCACACTCTTTCAATTGTACAACTGGCCTCGCTTCACCACCAGTCCCCGATCACTTATTCGAAATATGAATAAAGTTTAACAATTTTACGCTGAAGTATTTCCATTGTTCAAAAAAATTTACTTTCGTTCCACTTCCCTGCTTTGACGTTTTGGTGACACTGTTTTGGGGTCTAGAACATTCAGTCTTGATCCATTGGTTTGATATTTGTTTAATCCAAGTGCGGTATATGACGACGTCTTATATTATTGAATCAAGCGGCCTCGTCAACAAACAAACTTAGTGCTTATACACGAGATTGTAGTTCTCTTACTTGTACCTACCTGGAAATGCCATCTTTACGAACAGCACCGAACTTGTTTATCTTTGCTTTTCTCTTGTCTTATCCTCTAGGACAAGGTGAGTATACAGCCTTAAGATTCGTAAGTAATGTAAATTTCAATTGATGTATAAGAATGCATTATCTTCATGAAGCTATTAACTCATTTTGTTGAGTAAAAAGCGACTGGCTACATACAGCGACTTAAATTGCAATTAAATTTATCATTACTCATACTGATTTAAAATTGCCTGCTCTCGTGAAATGAAGCTGATAAAATTACGTAAAATATTAACGACGTATGAATAGCAAGCGAGTTAATTTCATGAGTATATGTAATTACCATATTCTGGACGTAGAATGACTAAATTCAGAACCACTGAAAATACGTAGTTTACATGTTAATACAGTCAGGTTCATAATCCGTTCAAATTAATCGTGTTCGTGCTCATAATTCATCTCCATTTTTCATAATATGCAAATTTAGGCAAAGACCTAAAAACAGAGCTCCCATGAAGTGCATTCTATTTTGACACCTATTAGATTGATTTAGCTTGCATGAAACTCAAAAATGGTGTTAAAGCAAAAGAGTCTATTTTAAACTGTTTGCAAAGATTTCATCGGAAGCATCTCTCTTTTAGATCAAATTGAGACCTCAAAAGGTTAAAATTTGATCATGATGAGAATTTTAATGTTTTTTGAGTTTTTGCAACATTTTTTCGCGAGTGATACGAATTTATTTTATTCATCTTGTTATTACATAATGCGATAATGGCGAAAAAATACCAATGAGAATCCATAACAGGGTTGAAACGTGTAAATACTATAACCATGCTCCGGAATATTCAGACATCACAAAGGCATCTTGTGAGCATTATATTTGATGCACTTTAGAGAAAATTAATTCCACTGCTATAAAACTGAAAGTAATCTTTTTGGGCCTAGCGTTACATCACAGATTATTCAGTATTTGGATTAAGATCACTGTGCAAATTTTCATGTTTGTAACCAAAAATTAAACAATTCTGTACCATTTGTGCTCCATATTCGTGCACTATAGGTGTCATTTTGAAAATTTTCGACGAGCATTGCCGCCCTTCGCTGTAAATTGGAATCTCCCCTATGGCCATGTGATGCACAGCATCAATGTCGTAAGATTAGGTTTCCATTTAAAACTTTTGCTTTTGTAACCACATTTTTCGTTCAGCATGGCGTGAAACTATCATGCGGTCAGCACAGCGTCTTTCATTATATTCTATCAATCGCATAAGGCACGTATTTCCTGTCTCCTGCAGAATGTTCAGAATGATAAATTTTCAATGAAATTCTTTATTGCTCACAGCAAATGGTAAAACTTTTTTGGGCCTAGGGATACATCAAACATTGCTCAGCATTTGGTCTTCCATCACTATACCAAATTTTCATGTTCGTAACCAAAAACTAAACAATTCTGTACCATTTGTGCCATATTCGTGACGTCATTTCCTGTCTCCTGTAGAATGTTCAGAGTGATAAATTTTGACCACCATCGCAAGCATTCCAAAGAGAATTAAATGGAAAAAGAAGGTTAAATGGAAACATAATTCTCATGGATTTAGAACTTATACAAAAAAAGATATCGGTTAGTTAAAAAGAAGTTTAAAATATTGAAAATTACGGTGCCAAGCTTTTAGGGGGGGGAAATAATCTCATGAAATTAAGAATGTTCTGGTTTTATCAGAACACCTTCACTCTACAATATGATACATGCATGCATGCATATACACCTATTTCAAAAAACGTTGTCATCGCCAAAGGCGATAGGCGATAGGTCATTCCGACATGGAAATGGTTTCGTTGAATACAAAGGCATCGAATCAGTTTGAGCACGAACGACCATACTTTTGACGAGAAGAAAAAGAAGAAGCATAAGTCATTCCATCTATATTCTTGTATCTTGGAATGACACATATCTTATCGATTTTTGCCAATCGCCTATTATCTATCGTCTTTGGCGATGACAACGTTTTTTGAAATAGGTGTATGTGTATATTGTGACTGAAGTGTAAATTCTGCATTCTCCTGACTGACGACAGCTATTTAAAAAAAAGGTTGCGAAGGTTTTCGTTGCATGCTGCTTGTTTCTTGTTACTTAGTTAAGGTGGCTCTATAGAGTTAACCGTAATTTCTATTTGATGAGGACGTGTTGCGTGTATATATATATTTTTTATTACTAACTCAAAAACTGCATGGTAAAAATATCATAATTGTAGAGATTTTAATTCTAATCATACATTCCTAACTTTATTGGCAAATCATAAACGAATTCGGTATTGTGGAAAACGTTTTCTTCAGCAAAATCAAAATTTCGCATTATTTTAGATTTTGTAGTACTAAATCTTTTATTTACTTACTTTACTTACATTTTGAATAAATAAATTATATATATATATATATATAGACTTAGATTTTTCAAAGTTTTGAAAAAAATTCATAGCGAAAAACTAATCAATAATTTTTTTAATGAAAAATGACATTCTTCGTGTGTTGCTGTGGTTACGTTATACGTAATCAGTTTCAAAATAAAAAAGTGAAATAAAAATCCTAATCTCATGATCTTAAATAAGGTTGGCCTATCGGGTATCAAAGTGTTAGTTTGTATTAGCAATAAAATACATTTTATATTAATGTACTATATCCATAAGTAATTAGTGTCAACACAGAACAAATTATACAGGAGAAACTGTTATTCTTGTGACCTTTCTCTGATTGAACTCACACCGCCCATAGTGCATTTCGGGATTGGTATGCAACATGCAACTTACGACAAAATGGTAACCTTCATCAACTTTTTTTCCAAACAGCTGTCTACAGCATATTCCGCATACTTTTTGGTAGAATGTGGAGAACTGGTATTGATAAACGAAAAACGAGGCTAGCTTTTCCTTGTTATTTTTCTATATTTAATAACATCTCATTATTGTCAAATTTTACTTTAGGCTTAATATATTGGTTCGGGCATATAGTTGTATTATGAAAGTAAATACGAAAAGCCATTTTCTGTGCATGATTTATTTGTTCGACATTTCGATCACTCTCGATCCAGTGATCATCATCAGACTGAATTATAATTCAAAGTTCAAGTCATTATTATTAGTTCAGAAGTCCCAACGGGATGCTCTGTCCTTGTCCAATGCCTCTGGCACCTTTCTATTTCTGTAATAGTTGTGTCCTTCGCTACTCTTCGCTACTCTAGCCTGCTCTTACGTCATGTTTCACGCTGTTTTAAGATCTAGAACATTCAGTCTTGATCCACCGGCTAATCAGAAAGACCCTGTTTTAAGTGTCAGATAGAGTAATTATATTTAATCATACGGAAACAATGCATGACTATAGGAGCTATTAATATTAACCTGAAAACTATTTCACAGTTTAAATAGAAAGCACTCTTTATGAAGTTTGTAATTAGCAAAAGTTTTGTAAAAGCTTCAAAAAGTTCTTAAAACGCTGTTGTTACACCTCAAAGGACAACAATCGTGGGCGATGAAAATGACTAGGGGGCAAATGGATGTTACTCAGGCGATTAATGCCTTTTGTTCTTTTTGTTGTGACGTTTCATCATGCTGTTTCCTTTGATCATCCTTTTACTTCTCGCACTACATAAACACTCTTCTTTTTCGCCGACGACCGGACTAAGTGTCCGAAACGTTTATTTTAAAGCATCGTTACAAACTTTTTGAGACGGCGTTTAATTCTAAGTTTCCTTCTTATTCACTTGTTGAAAAACGATCGTATAGTTTGATATCTCACTGTTTACCGACCAGGATATGGCTGCTTTAACAACACTAAATTTAATCTTGTTCGCTGTGTTTCTGTGTTGCGTTTTGCAGCGTAAGTTGAGGGTAAGAAATAAATTAGAATTAATTGAATGAGGTGCAAATTACGTGGGTTTGTGAATGTTTCAACCTTCCGTGAACTTATTTGGAAGTTAACACATTCCGCGTAAATTAGTAAACAAATGATATATAAAACCAATAGTTAATTTCAGTTATCGAACAAATAATAATGATAATAATAATAATAATAATAATAATAATAATAATAATAGTAATAATAATAATAATAATAATAATAATAATAATAATAATAATAATAATAATGGGGTTCTTCTATAACGCATTTCACAATGTCTCAAAACGGTTTTAAGTCCTTGTCCGAGAAGACTTGAAGGTCTAACCATTTGCAGATGTAATTACAAAGGCAGCACCTTCTCCTCAGTTATTTTAAGACCCTGAGTGTTGGTCCGGCCGAGGCTTGAACCACGACCTCCCGCACAACAGTTGGCGGTTGGCGAATAAAGGTTTTATCGGATGAATGTAGGGTTAATTTTAAAATAACTCAAAATAAATGCCTTGTCCTTGTAAGCACACATGAACCAATTATGAATGACAAAATCGAGAGGTATTAAAATTTTAAAAAATATGTTTTTCAATTTATTTATTTATCAAATGACACTTTTTGGATCAATCTAAGCGAGAGAGGTTTTTCAGACAATATTTGGGAAATTCATGGGTACTTAATCGTAGAGTCAAAAAATTCAGAATCACTCAGAAAACAAAATTTTTTACAGTCATGTTCATTATCCGTTCAAATTAAGTGGTCATCTAAAATAATGCAGTTACGGATGAATGGGGAAATACTTGAGAGAAAATGCTCCGTTTCAGTCGATTTCAAACAAATATCCTAGTTCAAAATTATATATATTTAGCAATTATTCGTCGAAGGCGATCTAATAGTCAAGAAAAAATATTTTGACAGTCATTGAATGAAACAAACAATAACAAGTTTTGACACGGGAAAACGTGTCAAATGTGCTGTGCACATTGGATACTTTGAATAGAGTACAAGACTATTTGGGATTTAGTCATTGTAAGACAAAAGAAAGTCCGTGGATTCGGTTTGAATATTTTTTTACGGCCAAATTGAACCAGCATAAACGAGTCTTGTTCGCAAACCCCAAAGCAAGCCTCCGTCTCTCTGAGAACCAGTGTTATGGTGGCTCCATCGGCTCAAAAACACCACACAAAACATTACTGAACAGAAGATTCTCCATCTACAGAAAAAGTTTGGTCTCGAAAATTTACCTCAGAATACCCTGCGAGCAGAGTCTCCTTAACCTTCCCCCGAGTGAGAGAAAGGAAAGAAGACTCTTTCCTTTCTCTCACTCGGGGGAAGGTAAAGGAGACTTTGCTCGCAGGGTAACCTCAGAATGGAAATATTACGAAAAACGTATCTCTTTCCCTACACTTCTGCCCAAACAATATGGCGTCGGAAACCGTGAAAGGAACTATAAATAGACTAATATAAAACTCGTGTGAGTACTCTTTTATGTAAATTATGACGCAGTAAATTCCTCGTCCACCCACTCGTTGAAGGTTTCGGCATGAAAATCCCTTTTTCATAAAAATATTCGACTAGAAATAGATACGTTTAGCTAACCGAAACAAAAATTATTACTTTAGTTAATACAATAACATATAACTCGTGCGGATACTGTTACTAAGACAAGGAACGGCCTGAAACGACCTGAAACGACCTGAAACGACCTGAAACGACCTGAAACGACCTGAAACGACCTGAAACGACCTGAAACCATCTTGAAACCACCTGAAACCAGCCAAAACATTGAATCTCCATCGAGTTTGTCGTCCAGTTTGTGTATTTTATTGACTTTTATCGATCGATCAAGTGTTTGTTTTCCTTGGAAGGGATGTATTTCATGGTAGAATGTCATATAGTCGCTCATACGTATAGTCTCCCATAGAAGTATTCCACACTTATACCTCACCTCTCCCTCGCTACGATTACCTGTTCCTAGCTATGATCAACCGTCCCTACCTATGATCAACTGTTCCTAGCTATGATCAACTGTCACTAGCTATGATCAACTATCCCTAGCTATTTTTAACATTCTCTACTAATGGTTTCCTGTACCTATATATAGATTAACTTCCCCTTATATAGTTTAATGAACGTTCCATGAAGTACATCCCTTCCAAGGAAAACAAACACTCGATCGATCGATAACAGTCAATAAAATACACAAACTGGACGACAAACTCGATGGAGATTCAATGTTTTGGCTGGTTTCAGGTGGTTTCAAGATGGTTTCAGGTCGTTTCAGGTCGTTTCAGGTCGTTTCAGGTGGTTTTAGGTCGTTCCTTGTTTTAGTAAATACCAATAGTACTATTTTAGATCAATGACGCAGTAGAAATTCCTTGCCCGCCCCCATTCAAGCTTACGGCATGAAATACGTTTTTGTCATGAAAATATTCGACTAGAAATAAAAATGTTTTGCTAATCAAACCTAATATCATTTTTCTTGGTAATAAAATAATATAAAACTCGTGCGAGTACTATTTTACATCAATGACGCAGTATAAATTCCTGGCCTGTCCATTTACAATCTTTTGTTTACGTAACTAATTCGAGTTGTATAAAAAAACAAAAATCGCACTTAAAGTTTCTAATTTAGCTCCAGTTTCTAATTATCTGCTTAGAACTACCAAATTAAGTTTAAAGTAAGTTGGATTAATGCACTCTTACCTCGAAAACCACATATGTTCAACCTCTTTCACCTCTTCCGTGTCCCGATCTTACAGATCTCAACATGCATTTTCACCTCGTGTTTCACCAATGTCAATCATGACGAGGTCCACCAATGGCATTCGTAACACTAAATTCCGATCATACCTAACTCAACAAAAACAAATGTACTGTGCCAATAGGCACAGCACAAAAAAAGCGATTATTCTTTTTTGCATATCATTAAGTATATTGAATAAATTAGATATATGTATAAATGTATACTACAACGTTTCTGCAATCGAGAGTATATATAAATATATATTAGGAATATAAAACAGCGCGCGTGTCTATATACTGTGATATAAACACGATGGGAGCTGTAGAGCACTCAGAGAAACACGAGGCGTGTTTATATCACAGTATATAGACACAAGCGGACGGTTTATGTAGTGTTTAAAAAACGAGTAGGAGTGTTTTATCAGGTATAAAAGCACAAGGCGTGTATGATGGCTCCAATTGGACCATAGCCTTATGAATTATTAATGAGTGTTTTAAATCGCTTTTATAAAATATTTTTGAATGATTTCGCGCGAGCTAAACCTCTATCGCCAATTGTCTTTTTGGTTTTAAAAACTGGTGGCTGTAATAAAAGCTCATTGTTAGAGCGTAAACCATATCTAGAGGGCTCTCGGATCTTAATTAATGAAGAAATGTCTGGAGCGTTGCCGTGTATAGCTTTAAAAGTAATAACCAGTATCTTAAAGTTAATTCTAAACTTAACTAAACTAAAGTAGGTTTCATATGACAAAAACGAGGAGCACAACAAACAAGCCTAGGTGCTGTGTTTTGTACTCTTTGCACCTTATTTAAATGAGTGGCGGGAAGCCCATAGAGAAGGCAATTGCAATAATCTATTCTACCCATTATCAATGTGTGAACTAAAGTTTCTGCAGATTCTCTAGTAAGATATTTCGTTATGCGCCTTAAATTATGTATATGATAAAACGCAGCGCTGCAAGTTCTAGAAATTTGAGTTGTAAGACACATATTTGTGTGAAACCATGTTCCTAAGTTCTTGGCAATGCCTGTTGGCGTGATTTTAACATCACCAATATTTAGTTGATTCACGCTGATCTTTTCCAACTGCATTTTAGCTCCAATGATTAAGAATTCAGTTTTGCCGTCCTTTAGTCTTAGTTTCTCTGAGAGCATCAAGTTGCAAATAGCATTCACACATTGTTCCATGGCAGCAATTGCATCATTCTGATCAGGTACAGAGTTCGATCGAAACGATAAATACCATTGCGTGCCATCAGCGTACACGTGAACATCAGGCAGGTGTCCATGGAGAACATCAAACAACTCACTTGCGTCGATTGTAAAAGGAGCGGTCCAAGGCAAGAACTCTGCGGAACACCATAAGGTAGTGGAAAAATTTCGAAATTGCACCCTTCAAGATACACTAGCTGAGTTCTGTTACTGGGTTATGAGGAGAACCACTTCAGAGCATAGTCAGTGATCCCAAATTTAGATTTTAAACGACCAAGAAGTATGTTGTGATCTATGTTGTCGAACGCCGCGCTCAGGTCAAACAGCACAAGCAGCGTAACATGCTGTCTGTCTATACTAAGAAGGATGTCATTTTGGACCTTTAGCAATGCCGTTTATGTACTGTGATACTTGCGGTAGGCTGATTGCAACGGAGGGTACAGATACGAATAACTTTATTAGTAGTGCGAGGCCAAATAACTGACGAGAATGGTCAAGATAGCGCAGCTTCGTTATACCATTTGCATATATATTTGCCAAAACGTCTGAAGAACTTTGGCATGAAAAGGGGCTTTTGTTTCTTTGTTTCTTTGTTTCTTTGTTTCTTTGTTTCTTTGTTTTTGAAGGTAACAGTCTTTACTAATTTGTTCTTGAATTTTTTTCCTTAAAGTTTCTGCTAAACCGATAATAGGATTCACGTCAAGGTCATCAAATCGATTTGAAAATTCAATTAGTTCGGTTAGCATCAGTCTTGAGAGAACTAATCAAACGAACATAACCACAACACTGACGTAAGTATCTTGCTGTTGTTTGGTTCTTCTTTTCCTCATTTCATTCTTCCATTGATCCCTCCCTCTTTTCCTTCCTTCCTTCCTTTCTTCCTTTAATCTTCCTTAAAAATTCGTTTGCAGCTCAAAAGCTTCTTAAACATATTGCTCAATTTTACATCACACGTACTAGATCCTTATAAGCATGATTGTTTTTATTACTTTTTTTTTATTTTTTTTTATTTATTTTTTTTTATTATTATTATTATTATCATCATTATTATTTCTTCCGGAACTCGCTGGTTTCGATCATTCCACTTTTATATTTCTTTTTCTTTTTCTTTTTCTTTTTATTCTTTTTATCTTCTTCTTCTTCCTCTTCTATTTATTTTTGTGTTCTTTCTTACATTTCTCTGACAAGATTTTCAAAAATTCATTCACAATCAGTAAATTTCTTTTAAGTGTTCACTTTTCTTTTTCTACAGCCTAGGTTTAGGCGGAACCGCAACCAAAGGTAGTGATTACTTTCTAATATCAGGATCATTGGAGATAACATTTCCGGCTAATGATACATCCAATCAAAATATCACTCTTTATATCATCAATGATAAAGAGGTCGAAAGCGGGAATCGTGAAACAATTTCCTTTTCGATTCCAAACGTTACGGCATTCGATGGGAAGGAGAACTTCACGAGACACACAGTCTACATTGCAGATGATGACGGTAAGTAATCAAACTTCTGCATGGCAAACTTGTGGATTCCTTCTGAATCCCACTTGCACTTTTGAGATATCGGGTTCCCTGTGCTTCTCTTACGTCCCGCTGACAAAAGCGTTGAGTTATAAGTGTTACAATACTTCTTATATTTTGACCTTTTCATTGTTCTCGTCTGTCGACTTTTTCACTTGCATATTTTCAATCAGAAACTAATACTATCACCGTGTAATAAGCGTTTACTTATAAAAATTCGTTTATAAATGTTATTCAACTTGTCTTCATTCAAGTGTGTATAATAACACTGACAATTTAGATATTGCTCGCTGATTTTTCAACATAAATACGAGGAGTACTTCTTAAATGCCGTAAAAGAATTACTTGATGACTTTTAAAATTACAAAGCTACTTTTAAAAGATTAACGTGGTCTATAATGGAAAAACGTTACGCCCAAGCTAAACGAATGGGTCTATAAATGATATATGGATGATTATATTGAGTACAAGTAGTTACAGTATCTCTCTAAGCGAAATCATGTTTTCGCAGCTCACACTTTTTGACATAACTCTTACGATAAGTCATATTTTGTTTCCATTTCAGTCAATATTACTTGTCAAAACACTCAGATCAGGGAGTCTGCGGGAACAGCTACAGTCCAAATAACCAGGTCCGGGTCATCACAGGCCTTGAGTCTTACCCATTCTATCGGGTAAGTATTTTACTGCAATAAAAAAAAAATTATAAGAGCTACATTTCTCTCTGTCTCTGATAATTATCACGTGATATATATCGTTTCTTGTCATATGTTATTTTTTGACGGCTTAGCGACGGAGGAGCGAGTAGTCATAAATAGCCCAATTCAAATATATGCTTCGCTTGTCACGCCCAAAGGGTCAGTACGTGCTAAATTAAATAAATTCTTCTCCTGCCACGAAACACTGAGCATTATGAACGAAGCATCACATTGAAATTTTTGTGAGAGACAGGCCAAGCATATCTCGGAATTTGGATATATTGATATTCTGACAAGATTTAAGGACTTTTATCAGCTGATTAAAATCCTGCAATTTAAGACTTTTTTTCACAAATATATTTTTCTTTCTTACTAAGATGCTCCACGAAAGATGGCAGTGCATCGGCACCAAGCGATTATGCCTCAGAAGAGTTTGCTATCAGCTTCACAAGTTCCAACACTGTTCAACAAATGAGTATTCCTATCATAAATGATTCTATTCCCGAGGCAGACGAAAATTTTACAGTCAAATGTTTTACAAGTGACGTAAGAGTACAGATACAAAGCTCTTGTAAGGATGCTTTGGTTACCATTCAAAACGACGACAGTAAGTTACCATTTTTAGATTTGAAGGATATAATTAAATACTCGTTTTTTGTGCAGTAGAAAAAGGTGCGGCAAACTCATGACTGTACTGTGGTCATATCTAATTTACGATATTGTGTACAGCAAAAATGCTACAGGTTTGCGAAAGATACCCTTCAAAATCCGGGCGGGTGGTTAACTATCCATGGCGCAACCCCTGAAAAATGTATACATAGAATACATCTATGTTTATTGAACAGTTGAGATATATAGAAGAACCATAGATTATTAATAGAGGATGAACCATACACCCTTAGAATATCAAGATTTTAGCTTTTTCAAAGTGCTTATCATGGATTTTTCAAAAGCATTTAAATGTAAATCTGGACAGCAGTAGAGTGAGAGAAAAAAGATCTGACTTTCCAATAACTGAGGATATTTTTTTACATAGTTCCTCAGCATGGACAGACCAAAAGAGGCGATCGTCTATTATAAGTCCCAATGACTTTGTATGGTCAACTTTCTTTATTTCTTTGTCATCGATATTAATATGAATATCATCCTTTAACTGGGTACGTAACTTTTGCCGTGATCCGCCTATGACCATGTATTCAGTTTTGGTCATATTCAGATTTAATTCGTTTGCTTTGAGCCAGCGACTAAGACTGATTAGCTCCGAATTGATCGAATTCTCAAGATCCGTCACTCTACTGCCATACTAATGCTTGTGTCATCAACAAACATTTTTGCTGTGGCTGTGATAAGACTGTTGGGCAGGTCGTTTATGCATATCAAAAAGAGTAATGGACCGAGAATGCTACCTGTGGGACCCCACAGCTTATTATGTTTGGATTTAACAAAGACCCGTTGACCAAAGATCTCTGACGTCCATGTGTTAAATAAGAACAAAAGCATTTGATAGAATTTTGTTCCACTCCATAGTAACCAAGTTTCCTTAGTAAGAGGTCATGGTCGATAATGTCAAAGGTCTTTTTAGATCGATAAATACAACACAATTAAGGAGGCCTTTGTCAATGTTTAATCACCAGTTGCTAGTGGCTTCGAACAAAGCCGTAAGAGTACTTTGGAGAGAACGAAGTTCTGCCTGACAATTGGCTAAAAGTTCATTATCATTTAAGAAGATATAACAATTTTTTCAAATATCTTTGCGACTATGGGTATTACCGAAATAGGGCGGTAGTTATTAAGGTCAGATTTCGAGCCTTTCTTAAAGACAGGTGTTACCCTCGCCTGCTTCCATTCTTGAGGGAAAACTCCAGTATTAATGGAGCGATTAAAATTGGCAGTAGGTGAAGGCCTAACAATGTCTGCAGCAATTTTCAACAATTTACATGGAATACTATATAAACCTGTAGCTTTTTTTTTTTTCATTAATCTGGCGCAACAGTTTGCCCACCTCATTAACAGAGGTAACTCTGAGAGAGAAAGTAATGTATTAACGACACACACGCTTTTGTTTCGTGAAATAAGAGTTAGGTCTTCCGTGAGGTTTTTTTCCCCAAAAAAAATAATTGACATATGCAATAAATGCTCTTTACTGCTATTTTCATAAACATGCGAACCGTGTCTCCGATTTGCACGTTGAAATTTGTTTTTTCGCTGCCGCCAATCAAAAATATGACCGAAAGATACCGAATGATTAGGTTTGATTGACGGAATGAAAAACCAAATTTCAGCGTGCAGCTCGCAGACATAGAGCTCGCATATTTATAAAAATCGCAGTGGGCTTCCAGAAAATGAATACTTTATGGGAAATTTAATATAAATTAAACACGATATGAGTTTTGAAAGAAAATTACCCGATTGTGTCCTGTGTATTCTTAATGTGGTTTGTATACTACGTTCCGTAAATTCCTAATTATAAAATACTTGCATGTCCTTTTTTTAAAAGCTTGTTTCAAGTCCATATCTAAAATGCTTCATCATTAGCGTTTTGTGATTTGCCAGCATTCCCAAGAGTATCAACTCTGACAAAAAAAAAACATCGGCCATCTTGATGCGGTCACAAAAGATGCCGATGGCAATCTTTTGTAAAATGACACCAACATGGTGAAGATGCATTACGTGTGCGTGTGATCCATTATTGTCAGCAATCTTTGCAGGATATCATTGCACTGTACAATTATCAATTGAATTTTTTTTAACGTCAGTGGAGTAGTTCAGTTCCCTCTATTAATTAGTAGTATAGTATGGTTAAAGTTAATAGACGTAACATCTATTAGTATGATTTTTTATGGATTCGTAAAATTCAGTAATAAAGTAAATACGTATCTTGCTTATATACAATAACATACTCTGTCTTTGTTGCCAAAAACTTCGACATCTAGATATGGTCTACCGCGCGCTTGCCATATAACTATGAAGTCTTCAAAGAGCGTTCGTATATGTATTAACGAGGCACACTCTTTCTTCTCTACAGCGTACGTATTCTTCTGTCCAGATGGTTATGCAAAACAAGTTGACGAAAGTGCCGGTTCTTTTTCAGCCGATATTTGCCGTGTTGGTGTTATGTCTTCGACGCCTACTGTTAAGTGAGTATTTAAGTGTACATTTGGATGAGCACGAAACAATGGCTTGAAGTCGAGGCTAGCTGAACTCGATTATTTTATTTATCAAGTCCAACCTCGACTTGAAACCATTGATCCGTGATCAATGAAGTGAATTCGAAAAAGGTCTCTTTACAGCGTCTTATCGTTACTAGGATGCTAAAGATGTAATTGTTTTTCTGTTTCTACAGATTATGTAGAACAACCGAAGGAGGAAACAGCCCATCAATTGATACAGGATGTGAAGGCGTACGTTTTACATCAGGAAGCGACAGGGTTACTGGTACTTTTAATATTACCGAAGATACTTTAGGAGAAACAGAACTCCAAACGTTTCAGATTTACTTGGAAAACTCTGATCCTGCCGTCATTGTCAACGATTCAAGCCGTCATGACGTTACTATTCAGGATAACGATAGTAAGTGTGCCAGTGTCCTCTGGCGACATCTTCTTTTTTATATGTAACTTGAAAAATATTATAAACTGTGATTTCAAAACCCTTGATTTACTAGAATTGTTAATTGTATTAGCTTCCGTGATTTTCCTTACATTTTGTAAGTATTTGGTGGTTTTCAATTCGTTGGAATTACAATATATGCAATTAAAAATTATATCAACAAATACAAGCTGAATCAAACAAACAAACAAACAGACAAACAAAAAACAAGCAAACAAACAAACAAACAAAAAACAAGCAAACAAACTAGCTAACTAACAACAGAACACTAAAATAAAGAGACAAAAGCCAAGGATATATTTAACAATTATTCGGCGAAGGTGAAGTGAATATCGGCGATTATCATATGACCCGTATCTGCCCGGGCGCTCGCTCTTAGAAAAACCTTCGGGAAAATGGCATGAGCAGGACCGTACGGCTTTGAGCGAGCAGGGCCGTACGAATCCGTACGGCCCTGCTCGAAACCTGCGACCGTATGTTCTTTCTTTTATTTTATTATTTTTCTTTTCGTGAGGGTCATATGATAAAATGCTTATTAACTGAGTTAGATCGGGCCGTACGGGAAAATATTTGGTTCTCGGTCATTCGGTACGGCATCGCCTCGAGCCAAATATTTTCCCTTACGGCCCTCCCACTCACTCAGATAAAAGAGAAAAGAGAATATCAGAGAAAGTCCAAATTCAGGATAAAAAAGCGTTTTAGTATTGCTTCCGATCTGAAAAACGTAAGAAAACCTCATAATCACCGCTCCAGCGGTGGTTCTCGTCTCAGCCGTGATCACCGGTCGCTCGACTAATCCAGCTGGAGAAACTCTGTATTCAAGTCTAAAATTGTACTAAAACTGATTATTTAATTTATTCCCTTTTGTTACATAATGTTTTTAAGCAATAAATCCAACCCAAGATAACTAATAACGTTCATTTATTCTAGATACCTTTTATCTGACGGACGTTACTGAGTTATCAATGACTGAAGGTACTGGATCAAGCAATGTAACTCTCACCATCAAAAGAATTGGAAAAATTTCAGTAGCTTCTAGTGTCAGGTAATTAAATCAAGTGCTTTGTACGCTCTTAAACCACAAAGAATGGTTAAGACTTTTTTCCCTGACTGCGTTAAGAATCAGGAGGCAGAAAAGGCTTGAAAAATGGAATTCAAAAATATAAGCAAAAGGCAAGAAAAAAACAACCAAAAAAAAAAAAACAACAACAACAACAACAACACAAAACACAAAACAAGCAAAAACTAAAAAAAAAAAAAAAACATTAAATGTTATTATCATCGCATTCCTCATCATGCTTCATCATTATTGTCACATCTTCCAATCACCATCATGATTAACATTATCACCATATCATCATATTAACATCGTCATTATCATTGTATTATCATAATCATCAACAACACGGTATCATCTTTATCACTATTATCCGTTTATCATATGAATATCTATAGCTCATCATTATCCCATAATCGATATTTTGATTATCTTCATCATCATCATCCTCATTAACAGATATAAACCAGCATCAATAAATATTATCTGTGCACCGAACTTATGTCGATATTCGACCGTTATTTCTTGAGTGTTTAGCAAATAAAAAAAATTTTATGTGCTAATTTGCTTTTGTATCAATTTTCAATTGCCCTTAGAGTACAACTCATATTTGACACAGCTGGGAATGCAGATTGCATTGGTCCAAGCCCCAATGTCATCCAATTTGCAGCAAATGAAACAAGCAGAACAATAACAGCCTGTACATTGGTGGATGACAGACTGATAGAAGACGACGAGACTTTCAATGTTACGATATCAGGGGGGTCTACAAGCAATGTTGACAGTGGGAAAAGTCAAAGAGTTGTCAAACTGATAAGTGATGATGGTATGAAAAACACTAAAATTTATATCATATTTATGCTTTTTCTTACTTATTCATTAATTCTTTTAAATGCCCCAATTATTCAATACATCACTCTGCATTTCACTTTGTAGAACGAGAAATGTCATAATAACCAACCATGGACCAACTGAGATAACATTTTAAGACAAAAATATAATTTAGAATGAAAAATCCTTGATTGGAAAGTGTGCTATATAACACATTCATTATTACTCTAAGGGGAAAGTGAAACAACAACAGTTAACAGATATTGTTGTTTTCCTGCGACTTTGTTTTCCTTCGATAAAATAATCCGACTTCGTAATATACATTATGCGATTTGAAGTAAATGTATTTTGGAATAAGCCTTAACCCTTTTTTTCAGTGAATATTACATGTCAAGGTGCATCACTGAAAGAAGCCAATGGTCCTGCTACTGTGAGACTGGACAGAACTGGAGCAACCGCATTCACTGCTAATAATATCTCGTACGTACACAGTTATGAACTAATTCTATCAGGTTTTCGTAGCTCGAAATAACGTGCATTCTGGTGTAGCTGCAAACACCATCATATAAGGCATGACTAACTCAAGCTAGACTACAATGCACCATGTCTACAATCTCAGAAATGTCGCTCTTGGCCTTATTATGTTATTGTATATTTTTGATAATATTTTTTCATTTTCTTTAGGTGTAGCACTACCAATGATACAGCTTTTAGCCCGACCGACTACACATCTCAATCTTCAGCCACAGTCTCATTTGCACTAAATAAATTGACTAAAAACTTTTCTGTGGTTCTTACCAATGACAGAGTAGTCGAGACAAATGAGAGTTTTACAGTTACTTGTAACACTTCTGACCCACGAGTGGTTGTCGATCCGTCCTGCATTGGTATACAGATAAATATCATAAATGATGACAGTAAGTATTGCTCGTTTTCTTAGCACAAAATCAAGACACATCTTGTGTTCAAGGCAGTCCAAAGAACGATATTGAAGAAATAGAAAACGCGCGGCCCTGCTGTGTGCATTTATAGAGCACGCGGGGGTAGGCGGAACACAGCAAGCAAGTTTTTTCATTTCTTTAATAAAATACAAATTACAATAACTGTTATTTTAGATAAGAATTATGACGCATCTCAAAGTGCAAGCGCATAAAGAAGTGCTCTCATAAAGTACGCGCTCACAACCAATCAGAACGCGAGATTTCTAACAGGTATTTTATAAACTTGATGCTGTGGGGAATAATACGAGCCCAAATCACAGGAAAGAACCAGCACGCAAACTGAATTAAAGACTCTGAAGGCTGAAAATTATTGATTATAAATTATGTCAATAATTTAATGTCCTGCAAAAAGAATAGAAAGCTGTCTGTGTAATTGTTTGTGGGACAGGATTTAATTAGAAAAACTACTGTTAAGGTGATTGGTTGGCTGTTGTCTGAGTTGGAACTTCGAATTAGCCAACACACGTAGCCTGAACATAAACATGAAAAACAAACTATACTGTTGGCAGTACGGTTTAAGCAATAGAAAACTTTTTTCCGTGTTTACATAGCCTGATAGCAACACGAGGGGAGGTTGGGAGAATTCGAGACAGTTATGCAAACCCGAGACGTAGTCGAGGGTTTGCATAACTGTCGAGAATTCTCCCAACCCCCCGAGTGTTGCTATCAGGCTATGTAAACACAGAGAAAAAAGTTTTCTATTGCTTTTATAAAATAAATACTAAGGGAAAACATTACCACTTGCAAGAAAATAAATCTTTATTTGAATTTGATTCTCATATCAAAATACAAATTCTCCATACATCACGAACTTTGATCGTTAGCCAATCAAATTTCGTGTAATAAACGCCAAGGAGGCAAATGTGAAGCGACAAAGAATCGCTAGCTATTTTAAACATTTATCATTCTAAAACTTTAAAACAAATACAAAGAAATGTCCAAAGATTGAATAGAAATCTTAATAAAAGATTTCAGAATTGATTATCTTTACGAAAGTGATCAAAAGTAGATAACTGAGTGTCACTGTGACTGGAATTCTCGGTTTTGCAAGAAACGTGGTTTTGCTCAATTTGACAGCCAGAAAACATGGCAGCGAAGTCGATTGTTTCGTCTCGCCTCGTGAAGATATTTTGTGGAGCTGAAGAGCTATCGCTGGAAAAAGTTTGAAGCTGCTGACTGTTTCCTTGAAATACTTGTATTCCTTATCGGGCGGTGCATTTAAATCATGAGAAAGCACGTCGCTGAACAACCGAAGCTGTCCTGACGAAGGACGTGTGTTGTAGCTCCTGAGGGAATTCTCTTTGCGGTGACCAACGAGAGATTGTCATGATATTACGATCAGAAAGACCTGCATGAGACCATAGGGTTATGCCTGAGGCCCTGACACAAGTCAAAATTTGGAACTTCGTCTTCAAAATACACTTTTGGGGGCGTTTTTTTCCTCGAAAGAAACTGTGAATTTTTGAACTTGTACCGGGAAAACAAGAAAGTTGTGACGTCAAAACTGTGTTTACATACCCTCATGCAAACATAGCTATCAACCAATCACAGCGTGCGTACTATTTAATTTATTTTATAAACAGGTATATTCACTTACAGTTATTAAGCCATTTTATACAGAGCTTAACACAAAAAATCCTATCATTTTTTCAGCCTATGTTTTCTTCTGTCCTGGATATTCAACTTCCATTGAAGAAAATGTTGGGTCCTACACAGTTCAACTTTGTCGTGTTGGTGTGCTTGAAGACACCCACACTGTGCGGTAAGGGTAGTGCAGTATCCAATTACATCTATTTTCTCCCCTTTTCTAGGATTTTCATTCAATGTTCCCGCCTAGAAATAACATCCAGATTTTATATTATTAAAAAATAAGGAAGATAAAAAAAAGAAGAAAGAAAAAAAAAGTACGAAAAAAAAACACAAACAAACAAACAAAAACAAAAATAAATAAATGAATAAAAAAGGAAAGAAATAAAAGAAAGGAAAACGTACAAAAGATAAGGAAATAAAAAAATATTTTAACAAGATTTCGTCTCTCCCAAATAGACTATGCAGAACTTCCGATTCAGTTTCTCCGCCGCATGATTATCCATCAGTACGAGCACAGTGTAATAATACAGTGTTTACAGCGTACGACACGGTAAAAGAACTCGTCATTCCTGTGACTAACGACACTTGGGGTGAACAAGAGTACAAAACATTCAACGTTTCCATAAACACTACCGACCCTCACGTCACCTTCAACGATACAACAAGTTACGTTGTAACCATACACGATGACGATAGTAAGTACTTCTTCTGTACTAAAGCGATGGTGCATGCGCCTATTTCCTTAAGTAAACAAAGATGGCCGCTGGAAAACTGGTCGAGATTTACAGACAAAAGCATTTTATAACAAACATAAGAACAATGAAACACAGAACATGTCTTTATTTATATCCGTAGGGATTTTCAGAATTATTTTACGATATAAATAATTAAACATTGTGCCTTCAGAAGTCTTTCTTCAATTCACATTTTACCCAGGCATGGCATCACCTTTCTTTTCACATATATATATATATATATACATGGTCGTGTGATTTCTACTTTATGACTATTGTTTCTGTATTCTCTAAGGAATCAAAAATTTTAATATGAAAGAACTTTAAAAACTATTATGGTATAGAGTCGGGGGTGAAACGTCATTTCGCTTCAGGCGTAATGTCAGAGTTTTAGGGATCCCGTGTATATATATATATATATATATATATATACACACTCGATTGCAGAAACGTTGTAGTATACATTTATACAAATATCTAATTTATTCAGTATATTTAATGATATCGCTTTATTTATTGTTTGTTTCATTCAATGACTGTCAAAATATTTTTTTCTTGTCTATTAGATCGTACAGATTATAAATCAGTTGTTTTTAAGCGTTGGAAATGGTTATTTTGCATTATGCATCTCATTAGATATAATGAATAAATTAGATATTTGTATAAATGTATACTACAACGTTTCTTCAATCGAGTATATATATATATATGTACTGTTTAATAAACGAGCAGGAGTGTTTTATCGGGTATAAAACACGAGGCGTAGCCGAGTGGTTTTAGACCCGATAAAACACGATCTGCGAGTTTATTAAACGGCTTATAAAACTCCAGATGCATGTTCTCATACTGTACTGAATTCTTTACGAAATGAACCAAGTTTGATAGAGAAAATCCAAGTTAAAGTTTATGCAAATGAAGACGAATCTATATCAGATATAAACCTCCTTCCTGGTCATGATTTCTATTGTGTTTCCTTCATGAATTATTAATGAGTTTTTTAAATATATATACACTTGATAGCAGAAAGGTTGAAGTATACATTTATAGAAATACCTAATTTATTCAGTATATTTAATGATATGCAAAACAGAAAACTCGCTTTATTTATTATTTGTTTCATTCAATGAACGTCAAAATATTTTATTCTCGTGTTTCACCTCCTACAGATTATAAATCAATTGGTTTTGAGGGTTAGAAAAGTAAAATTGCAATATGCATCTCATTAGGTATTTGTTTTAATGTATAAATGTATACTACAACATTTCTGCAATCGAGTGTATATATGTACATATATACACTTGATTGCAGAAAGGTTGTAGTATACATTTATACAGATACCTAATAATGAGATGCAAGAATGTAAGATATCAAATGAGATGCAGAACGTAAAACACGCTTAAATACGATTGCTTAACCTCTAATTTTGGGAAAAATACTTTTTTAATTTGACTTTGTGCAATACTTAATGTCTCTGATACAATAGAAGATAAATAAGACCAAATAAGTTGCTTTTCAAATTTTGCATCTCATTTGATATCTTGCATCTCATTAGATATATGTATAAATGTATACTACAACAGGTGGCATCTTTTGTTGGAACTGTTGTACGGCGAGTGTGAAGAGAGAATGCGCCAGGACAACAACATCGAACACTTTATTTCTCTTGATTCCCACAAACATATGGATGCAAATCTTTGAAAAAGTGATTTTTATAATACCCGCATACATTTACTGATGCTAACATAAAAAAAGCTCCCTGTTGTATGCATAAACAAATTATGTGAAGTGCATGTCGCTCATTTAATTCTAGTTACTGTTTTCCAATAAGAACTTTTTTGAATTTCTAGATACATTTTGCTTCACAAGAACGTCGGCTACAGTATACGAAGAACACGATAAATTTGTCAACTTGACGATCAGACGGACAGGAGCAATCACTGTGTCAAACGCTTCTGTCACGTGAGTAGAAAATGAACTGTAGCTGATTTTATCCGGGTGATCTGATTAGGCGCGGAAAGCATGATTTTCCTAATACACCTTTTGCTGTTGAATAACAGAAAAGTATATTTTCTGCTATTGAACAGCAAAAGGTGTACTAAAAGTATCCCATCAATCCCATCAGCCTTTGCACGGTCCAATGCACTTGGCTTTTGGTAGCTAATCATGTGCGAAGTTTTCGCAGAAAATCTTAAAAATGACGAGGCATACTTGGTTACAAATTTGAGGTACTTCCTAAACAGAATACGAACGAGTTGTGGAGTTTGTTTTTAAATCACCTTTCAATGTATCGAGCTTTTCAACAGCCGGCTGTGTGAGTGTTTAAGCGGTTTGGCTTTAATAAAAATATGAACAATAACCTGACCGATGAAGGTAAATTTCTAGTTTTATATGGACAACATAACCTTTAAAGAAGAAAAATTTTTTTAGCAATAAACCTTCAGCTAAATGACACTTCTCCCTCTCTGTCCGCAATTTCTTTCCTGCTGATCAGGGACTGGGAGCATTAGTCCATGGTTGATTCTTATGTAAAAAAAATATTCGCAATCTAATTGGCTGATTATACGGTTTTGCTTTGCAACATACCTACTAGGCCATAGTCCTAAACCTTTCAGTGATCTGTGCATTCGATGATCACGTGACGGGGAAAATGGCGGGAAATGCAGAATCACGTGAAAATTTTTTATTTATTACAGAGCTTGCTAATCTAATGGTTAATGTTCTTATATTATAGCATAAACACTTCTCCACAAACCGCCATTACTCCAGAGGACTACACAGAACCGATTCTTAACCACCGCTTGACATTCTTTGTTGGGGAGATTGAAAAAAATATCTCAGTAAATATAGTCAACGATAAACTCGTAGAAGATGACCAGACCTTCCAGCTTTCATTGACTGGTGTTGATGGAAGTACCGTGTTCCCAGACTGTAAAACTTCTACTGTAGCTATTGCCAGCAATGACGGTAAGAGTTCTGTCTGGTCTGTTCTGTTCTGTCCTAAAAACTAAGAACAATGGCAGGAATAAGCATATCATTAGTATCCGTAACTAAACAAGCTCGAGTGACATTTGGTGACTATAATCATGCAAGTTTGGTTATTTCATATACAGATACCAAACTCACTACCATCATGCATATCAATGTATCTTAGCTTTATTTGGTTCTTTTTTGTGTGTTTTTATCAGTTTCGATTTGTTTTCGATAAATCAGTTATCCACTTTTGATTTTAAGTATATTGGTAACTAGTTTATTTCCAACAACTTCTCAAACACAAAGAACGTTAATTGTTATTCTTGTAATCATCCATTGATATTTGAACTCACAGTCGACTAAAGTCATTTCAGTTTGATTCTCAAATTTTGTTGCAAATGAAGCCCCCCCAAAAAAACTTGTTAGTGACTGGCTGCCTGACGGATCTATACTTGCTTTTATTTTAGTGAGTGGTTAAATTCTGACTGACTGACAGAATGATTGATCTTTGAATTTTCATTATTTTAGTGAACATATTCTGCAGAGATCGAAGAGGACATCAGAGGGTTTACGAGAACAGACAAGGTCCTGTACTCATGGAGTTCACGCGAGAAGGATCTCTGCAATACAACCACACAATGAGGTATGGCTTGCAATGTAAAATAAACCTTATTAGCAGATTTTCCCATTAAGGCAGATAGCTAGATATTTACGATTCGTTTCATATGACGGATTGAAATATTTTTGACTGTAATTCTATGTTTTTACTTTTTTAATTCTCCAAATTAACTAGAAAATGGTATAAAATATCTGTATTATCATCTAACACTTTATATAGTAGTTATATGAAAAATAATGGGTGCATGGAAATATAAATAAATTGGTGCTTATTTTCCGAGTCCGAATTCCATTTGTCTGTTCGGTCCTTTAAATTTCACGGTTTTACGGTTGTGACAAAGTAGACACTCTTACGCAGAATGTTGAATGGTGAATGTTTGTTTTTCAGAATCCGTACGATTGATGGCACCGCCCAATCTGGTAAAGACTACATTGCTATCGATAAAACCTTAACATTTGCACCCTACCAGACCAGTATAACAGAAAATGTGGTGTTGGTGAATGATAACGTCCTAGAACCTGACGAGACGTTTAGCTTGTCTGTGACGTCATCAGATGACAGGGTACACACGATATGTCCTGGTACCGACTTTACTATTATCAATGATGACAGTAAGTAATACTATAAAAGGGCCTTGCATCATCGCTTGGTGAGACTGGATGGGAGATTTAGATAACCTAAACTTGATTAGGGTATCTGAGTACAGGCCTTCAAGGAGAGAGCCATGGGGAAAAGGGAGAGGGGGGAGGTGGGTGGAGAAGAAGAACGGCCTGACACAAGTGCATTCACTTGCATTTATTGTGCATTTATTGTGCATTCGCTCGTGTCAAGCATCTAGATTGGATAAATAAACAAAAACAACAGTATCGAAAATGAAGATATCCATGTGCACTGTAAAATTGGACTGGTTGAAACGACCAATATTAATGGTTATAACCATTTAAAATTGGTTGGAACTACCAATTATAATTGATTAGTTTTTGACCAGTGCAAATGTTAAAAACTATATCAAAATAAAATGTTTATAATAACCAATTGTTAATGGTGTACTCATAAATACCCATTTTTATTGGATAACATAACCATTTCACTAAATTGGTTGGAACTACCAATGATAATTGGTTAGTTTTTGACCAGTGTTAAAGTAAACAATTCATAATGGTATACTTATAAATAACCATTCTTATTGGTTAATTTAACCAACGATGAAATGGTTGATATTTTCACGGTCCAACAGGTCAAAGAAGGCTTGCATCATCGCTTGGTGAGACTGGATGGGAGATTTAGATAACCTAAACTTGATTAGAGTATCTGAGTACAGGCCTTCAAGGAGAGAGCCATGGGGAAAGGGGAGAGGGGGGGAGGGGAGAAAAAGAAAGCCTGACACAAGTGCATTCACTTGCATTTATTGTGCATTCGTTCGTGTCAAACATCCAGATTGGATAAATAAACAAAAACAACATTACCGAAAATGAAGATATCCATGTACACCACGTACATATATTTAGGGCACAGGCATCCCGTACGAAGAAACTTTCAGTCTAGATTTTCAGCCTGAAAATAACGAGAAAGAAAACCTGCTTATGCGCCCCTGACTATCAATAAAGTATAATAAGGGAAATCAAAAGAGATAACGAGAAATTGATTCTTGTGTTTACTATATCTATCTCTTCATCTGCATTACTTTACAGCTTTTATCAGATGTGCTAACCAGAGCATCGAGGTCAACGAGGGAATGGAGGGCAACAAAACCGTCTATTTTACTTTGAAAAGAGAAGGCGTCTTAAACAAAGCTTCTTACATCTGGTAAGACAATGAATATCACTCATTTTAATCTACATTTCAATTATGATACTCCTTGCGGTTTTGAACTGTAAAACTGTATTTTTGATGTAACAGGTTTAGTACAAAAGACGGCTCAGCAGTTGATAAATCAGACTACAAGCCACAGAACCAAGTCAATAGAACCTTCCTTCCAGGTCAAGTGTACATGACGTTAAGCGTCGATCTGATTGATGACGAGTACAAAGAAGACGATGAGACTTTCTCAGTCATCATTGGAACTTATGACCACGACACGACTCTTACGTCAGGAGAAAAATGTGTAATTGTTACCATCAAGGACGATGACCCAAGTAAGAGCGCTACCATTCAATCCTACACTCTGCCCATTTAGCCTTCTATCAATCTATCATATCTTATACCTAATGCTCTAACTACCATTCAATTCACCCTTCTATCCAACCACCCTTCTATCCAACATTCCATCCAGCCATCTTTCCACTTACCCCTCCATCTATCCATTCATTCTCCAACCTATCCCATTTTCTACTCATCCATCATTCAACCCATCAAACCATCAATCTATTTCTCCACTCTTCTACTATCTATCAACCCATCTATTACTCGTGATTCGTGGCTAATAGAGTACCTCCCTATTTTCCAGATCGCATGACAGAGCAGCAAGCACAAGGTAATAATACGCCTTCTCTTCAAATACTTCTATAAAAAGTACAAATAGTATTCTTCGGAGACACTTTTTCGACTAAAATCAACTCATTTTCTATAATTTTTCAGAGCTCCTCGTCAGACGGCGTAATTACTTAATAATTCTTGGAGTTGCCGGTGCATTTATGGCCCTGGTTGTTATATTTTTCCTTTGCTGTCTTTGCTATATCTTACGGTAAGCATGTGAACAAGTTCAAACAAGTTCCTTTGTCCTTTTCGTCCTTTTTTCATCAGAGTAACAAATCTGTAACCTAAGTTAACGTTTTCAAAGTAGAATATATTTGAAAGTGTTGCCTTTGTTAGGTCTTTTTATTATTATTATTATGGCAAGTTTTATTTGTCTGTATACATTGACCAGCGGACTAAGTCTAGGCTAGTTAAGTTCATCATTTTTTACAATCCTTTCTTCAGTTTATGCATATTATTATTATTTATTATTAATTTTATTTATTTATTTTTTTAAATTATTATTTCATTTTTTTATTTTTGCAGCCGAGCTAAGAAGAAGGGTTTAATAAAGGAGTAAACCGAAGGAAGCAATCAAGTTAATTAGTGTATATATAACACACAAGTTATATAACCCAAACACATGAAGTGTTTCCGGTCCCTTAACGGAATTGACGCCATTATATAGCCAACCAATCACCAATCAGCGTATAGTACAATATATAATACTTATAAATATAATACTTTTCTATATCAAGGAATAATTCACTGTAAAAACTGTCTAATCGAAACAACCAAAAAACTTTGGTTAAATTTATGGAACTGAGACAACCAGTTTATAAATGGTTGAAATATTGGTTGTTATGAACGATTTACTTTGGGTTACAACCACCATAATAATAATCTTTAACATTTCAATTTGACCAATTATGTTATGATTAAAATTTCATTGCCAAATCAAATTCAAAACTCAATTCAAAACAAATTTAATCATTATCTCTTTCAACTTTCACAGTTGAATACAGTATATAAATATTTACTATGTGATGTTTTTTAATTTGCTTGGACGAACGCTGTTCGATAACCTCTCGAAGTGGAATTTGATCGGCGCTCACCAATAAGAGGTCTAGTAGCTTAGTTGGTTAGAGCGTCCGTTTTGTTTGTTTGGTTGCAGCATTAATAACCTTATTGGTTAATTTATCAACCAATAAGAAATTGGTTATAATGGCTGTTTCAATTGGTTATAGGTATATGGGTTGTTTTAACCAAAATGAATCTGGTAAATAACAAACATCTTGATATTGGTCATTTTATCAACCAAATATAGGTTGTTTTAACCAAAATGAATCTGGTAATAACAACCATCCTGATATTGGTCATTTTATCAACCAAATGTAGGTTGTTTTAACCAAAATGAATCTCGTAATAACGACCATCCTGATATTGGTCATTTTATCAACCAAATGTAGGTTGTTTTAACCAAAATGAATCTCGTAATAACGACCATATTGATATTGGTCATGTGAGGTTGTTTTAACAAAAGATAAATCAATTCAATTATTTATAACCATTTTTCTAGTTGTTTCAATCAGGGAGTTTTTACAGTGTTTAACAGCACCACTTATACCATAGAAGTTTCTCACAGTCTTCTATTTTCTATTATATATTTTTTGAATATATTTCTGCTTTGAAGGGTTTTGGGGACTAGCTTCGTTGAAATAAGTAAATTAACCCTTTTGTATTGTTGTTAATTTGATATGGTCTCTTGGTCGGCATCATTGTATCACCCCACTATTATGCTTATTAAGTGACGTATATAAGGTTGAGATCAGTGCCTCCCCATTATGCCTCAGTGACGTATAGGGCTGAGATCAGGGCCTTTAAGGCCTCTAGGCCAATGTTTATGTGCTTAACATTAGGGTCCTCAAAATCCACAACGAGAGCGAGGACGACGACGCCAGATGACGACACGAGCACATTTTAAAAAGGGTTTTGAATGTGCGCGCCGTCGTCCATTCCGCTGCCGCCATCGCTAGAACGTCAGCAGGCCAGGTGCTGTCTCACGTTCTAACGAAAACGGCAACAACAAGGACGACGGCGTATTTAGGATAAGGTGCTCGCGTCATCATCCGACGTTGTACCACCTAGCTAAAGAAGTGGCACTGCCAGACAGACGGGATAAAGCGATAGATAAATATCCTTTATTTAAATACGATAATTCTATAGAAGGTACGCTTTCTTCAAGCAGACGTCTGAGATTCACATATATTATTATTTTTTTGTTGAACATTGTTTATATTTAACGTACAATAACTTACACTTTCCATGGAGTCAGTCCTTATTTTCGTGGACCACGGGATACTCATATATTTAGTTTTATTATCATTTGTTTCTATGTTCCTTTGCCCATATATTTGTGAAAATCTTTTACAATCATTCGCCGCAGTCGCGAGTCTTCCAGCGGCATTGTAATTATAAATATTCACAATAATCAATGAAAAAAGTCTTGTTATTACTTTTGCTCTGGAAAACTTTGAAACCCTCATAATCACCGCTCGAGCAATGATTATCGTATCTATATGCAAGTCTAAAATCATGCTAAAAAGGTGTTAATTCCGTCATTTGTCTAAACTATGTAATTAATAATAATAACTATGTGCATGCATATAAGTGACATGAAACCAACCCCGAGTCATTTGTCATTCGTAAAAATAAAATATCTTGTCTTTTACGTAAATGATTACCTTTCTTTTTATGTGGTTTCACAGGTAGCCCAAGCTTGGTTTCTGTGGTGTCCTGTTATAAGGAAATGTATGGGGAATCATCAAAAATGTCAATAAAATCATCAAAACGTGAAATAAAGCCTCGAAATTTTACCTAATCATTAAGAAATAGCACTTTTTTGAATTCAGCCCGTTTTAAGGATTTTTTCCCCACCAGTAAGAAATAAGAGAAGGTTGGAAACTCGGGATCCAAAAGCGAGCCATCACGAGTCTTTGAAACCTCGTACGTCTTCGAATTTTCTTTCCAGCGCCAAATTTTAGTCATGACTCTTTTCTCACATCCCTATAGAACCGAGAAAGTCGCATTAGAGATTAGTCTTCGCGTCTTTAAGCCATGAAATTTGCCTGTATTCACATACTACCTCGCTTGTTCTGACCCGTATTGGAGCTCACTGTACACCAGTTCAACGGATTTCTTTCGGCAACCGACCCGAGGTCACGCCGGAAGTCTTCGTATCGTAAATGCGGATACATCTAGATACATCCCACATTTCTTGATCATGAATTCATAATGAACAATTCAATTGAATTTATCAACCCTGAGTTTCTCTAATGGAAAAACTACTTAAATAGGAATGGTGTGACAGGACTAACAGTACGCAACACAGTCTTGAAAAATAAACTCCTCAGATTATAAACTATTCAATAAAAAAAGCAAAGATGAGAGTATGTGGACCGCGTGGCACTAATGAAATAGTAGAAGATAATATAGGTAAGTTGTAGTGCTTGGGAACGAGGTTATTCCGGGCGAAAGCCCTTGGAATTAAATTCGGAAAAATTAATTTCCGACCTCGCTGGGATTCGAACCCACGACCTTCGGAATTGTACTACCGATGCTCTACCAGCTGAGCTAGAGGTCAGACTGAGAGCAGGCCGGGGTTCCCAAGCACTACAACTTACCTATATTATCTTCTAATAAAAAAAGGCAGTGAAATTCGATTTTTCAAGCAACACTAAGGATGCAATTCAACACTGATATCCAAAACATATGGTTTGAATTCTGGATGCTCGCTCACTGCAGCGGCACTTGAAATTACCTTTAACTTGGAAGACCTAAATTGTCGCTTTTTTCCGACTTTTGATTTTATCCAGCCAGCATGCAAAACTAAACTTCAAACCTTATAGACCTAATCCACTGTTTCCCCATTGCAGATCACGTGTCATTCCCTAGAGTATGGTTTCTTGTTTTAACGGTTGCGCGTGAGAAGACACATGAATATGGATACAACTCAAACAAAAAATCTTATTCCAGAGAGAAAGACACGTGGTCTGAAATAGGCAAAACATTACGCCCAAGTAGATTAGGTCCATTATTGGCTCCAGGCGGTTCCTGGTCCGTTTCGGTCAGTGCCTGGAGATTCCACGACGGTTAACATGGACAGAAATACCGAATGGTCCTGCGCAATAGGTCCTTTAAGGCAAGCTCGTGAAAAAATACAAAAAAATGTATAGGTACTCACAGGTTTTGTAGTATTTTCTCGATGCTCAAGGTCTTAAACTTCTCATATGTATGTCATTTTGAGAAACACGATATGGAATTGTCATATAACTTCTGTTTCGTAGAAATAATTACTATTCTTGATTAGGGCACTATTAAAGTGCAGTCATTCTTCAGAAAAACATGACTGCCATCTTGCAAAATTTGCACAATCGAAGAGTATTTATTGATTTTGTGCAAAGTAAATCCCTTCGTATGCATGTCATTCCATAAGTTTAGTCTTTTGTCCACAATTTCTCCAAATATAACTCCAAAGAGCAAAATATTTCTTGCGGTTTTACAATCCTCAACTAAAGCTATCCTTCATTAAGCAATTTTCAGCTTCAGCCCTTTGACAATGCAAAAGAATACCCGAAAACTTTCCTTCTTTTCTCTATTTCTTCGGATATCAACTCTCAATTGTTCAAAACGTTCTTAGCATATGACAGGTACCAGCCTGATAACTGAGAAGAGAAAACCGGCAAAATTCGCGCGAAATACGATTTGAAACTTTCCAAAAACCTAATGTCCGATTGTTCTAAATCTCAAAGCTCTTGGTTATCTTTCTCAGATCAACCAATTATTCTTCCTAAGTGACAAAGAACACTAAACTCATTAAAGCTGCTGAAATAATATGCATTATATAAGCATTATACGAGCTATGGAATAAAAAAGTTTATCATCTTGCATATCCACCACGGAAACTTATCAGTCTCTCTAGCTCATAAATTTTTCCCTTCTGTCTTTGCTTCACTAATTATGGCATTCACTTTCTGTTGATCAAGTGTTTAGCACGCTTTAGAAATATTTTTGTATTATTTTTTCTTTGCCATTTTGAAAAATATAATGCATATCGAGCTAATTGATTGAGCCAATAATATATATATTTAGGCACTGCCTAGAAGCGGAGCTCCCGATACGGAAGGCACAGGGAGAACAATTTAAATGAAACTGAAAGGTAAAAATAAGATCGGGCAAAAAAATCTTCAATTATTTTTTATTCGAGATGAAGATAATTTCTCCCATAATAAAAACCATGCAGTGAAATCGAATCGAAATGCACTACATTGTTTTTTTTTTGTTTTGGGGGGGGGGGGGGGGGGGGGGCGAGTATAGTCTCCGTCCCACTTAGGAATTTTGTACACAACTCACCACCACCCCCAGGGGCTAGTTTTGTTCTTGGAGGATTCTTCGACAAAGTTTTCCAAGGCCGACAGTTTTAGTCTTTGAATCTCTTTACTTAAAAAAACGAAAGATAACTACAGATAATCCAATACAATATCAAGTTTAGTGAAATTTACCTCGGATGTCTTTCATTGAAATCGAAAATCTGGAGATTTAGGACAAATCGAGACAAAAAAACAGACTTGAAAACTGGTTAAGGTGAGCAAAAAATAAGCTTTCTTAATTAATTACGTCTTTTACAGAACGAGATTACGTTCAGTTAAACTTGACAAGAACAACTGAGACAAAATAGAAAATAATGCAAAAGGCAATGCAAAATACAAAATGATGAATTTCTTGTCAGTAAATTGACAGTAAATTTCTTGACAGTAAATTGGCGTTTGTAAGTGCTTTTGAATATTTTTTAGCTTTTTAAAGTGAAGGTCTAGGTCTATACAATAACATCTCTCAACAACACAAATTTAAGCTCATTTTTATAATCATGCTTGCTCGAACAGCTTAATAAACTTTGGTGTAAATTTATATTTCATTCAATAAATAAATAAATTATCTGTAGAAAAATATAAAATTATTGAATGAAAGTCGTCTTTGTTTTGCCGATGGGATCCCGCGATAGGAGGCGAACAAATCTGCATTTTTATTGCACGAAAAACATACGATAGTTGGTTAAAAACAACCGAATTGTTAAAGATTTACAAAGCTAAATAAAGGACGAATATTTGTTGTCGTAATATGCTCTTCGTGATAGTGCGTGTGAGCGAAAAGTGTCCCCAATTGGTGCGAAAGCGCTAGAACGACTAGACACTTAAATAAAAGTGATTTATTTTTTATTTTGATAAAAGTAAGCAAAATCGGAGTTGTCTTGGTTGGTCACCAGCCGGGAGCTGGCACGACTTTGTCATTCGGGTTTTCACCTTTGAAATTGAACACCAGGCTAGAAGGCTAGTCCATAGACCTTGTTACACAATCCTTCGCCGTTTTGAAAAACCTTCAGTATATTTTAAAAAAAACCTTTCAGGAAAAGATGACACTGGAATAGAGCATGGCATGTTAGTTCATAATCACCAACTTGGTTGAAGATAACAAAGCACTCCTCATATACTGTAGATATTTTGCAGGGGACAACACTTACCTCGGCAAAAGTGCGACATGGTCTGTTAGTTTTTATTGGACCCTGTTTGGAGGATCCATCCAATTCTCAGAGTAGGTCTTGTCATTCTTGCAGGCCTCGAACCATTTGTCGCAAGTATCACTGCAGATGGGTAGCTCGCTAACATAAGCGCCAGTTGTTTTCCATTTGACCAGGTTTGGATCACAAAAATAGAAACAGGCCTCGTGTAACAGGTATTTCTTACAGGACTAAGATATATAATCTCACTGTTAGTCATGCTAGAGGGGAATTCAGAATAGTTTGGATCCTACAGGCCAAAAACTACGATTCAAATGTAAAGTTGTAAAGAGGGCCCAGAATCCTAAGAAACCCAAAAGAGCTCGGGCTAGTTCATTTTTTATCAACCATGTCAGTAATCAATGTAGATCGGCGCCTTATAGCAGATTGTGCAAAATTATTCTTTCAAAAGAAATGTTGCCGCAGACAATATATATCTAAGGATATTTTAAGTTGTTAACCTTACTTCACTTAAGTTACCACAGTATTCCCAGTCCAAATGAAGGATATTTTTGACGATATTTTTCTTTAGTTCCACAGTTGTATTGGCCGAACAGCAAGACTTGTTCTTCCAGGGAAAACAAGTAGCAAAGCCAGGTCCCTCTCGTGAAGGAAACTTCTTGTGAAATCCACCTCCGAGACACTTCTCTACGGTGCCTGAATACACAGACACAAGCTGAATACTCAGAATTGCTGTGATAACAATTGCAGTTAACATACTTTTTGCTCCGTCCATAGCTGGGCTAGCTTGATGTTATCACTGAGATCAATTTCTATATATAGTGTAGACAGCCAAGAGGTGTTTGCTTAAGGTAAAGTTTTAAAGTATACTACAGACATTGTATTGTTTTTCTTTCTAAGGATCCTTTTGATATTTTTAAATATATATTCATAAACTACTTCAATATAGGCTAGCACTTCATTTGCCCGCTGTTGTACATAAACATGGCTATTCAGTAGATATACATTGCCGACATTGAAGTTTTTCTTATGAAAGCGGACCGTTTATTTGAATTAGTAGTTTTTACTCCATTTGTCTTTTTAATACTATAAAATAGAGAAACTGGGCTACAAAAAGTGAGCAATATATGTTGTATGAAAACAAAAACAGGTCACTCCTTAGACTAAGAAAACTAGGAATATTGTTCGCTGTAAGTGGTATCAGAATAATAGAGGTCTTTACCAGAGAACAGGAGTCTAGAGAGGCACTTGTAGTGTCTTATCTTACCTATAACATAACTTAGAACTTTATGTTTATTTTGAGGGAAATCATTAAGAATATTGTTCGCTGTAAGTGGTATCAGAATAATAGAGGTCGTTAACAGAGAACAGGAGTCCAGAGAAGTACTTGTGGTATCTTTTCTTACCTATAACATAGCTTACAACTTTATGTTTATTTTGAAGGAAATCATTAAGAATATATTTTGCTATAAATGGTGTCAGAATAATAGAGGTCGTTAACATATAACAGGAGTCCAGAGAGGTACTTGTGGTATCTTATCTTACCTATAACATAACTTAGAACTTTATGTTTATTTTGAAGGAAATCATTAAGAATATTGTTAGCTATAAATGGTATCAATAATAGAGGTCTTTACCAGAGAACAGGAGTCTAGAGAGTTACTTGTAGTGTCTTATCTTACCTATGACATAAGGTCTTTCTAAGGATCCTTTTGATATTTTTAAATATATAATTATTGGCTACTTCAATATAGACTAGCACTTCATTTGCCCGCTGTTGTACATAAACTATGGTTGTTTAGCAGATATACATTGCAAACATTGAAGTCTTTCTTATGAAAGCGGACCGTCTATTTGAATTAGTAGATTTTACTCCATTTGTCTTTTTAATCCTATAATGTAGAGAAACTGGGCTACAAAAAGGAGCAATATATGTTGTATGAAAACAAAAACAGGTTACTCCTTAGACTAAGAAAACTAGGAATATTGTTCGCTGTAAGTGGTATCAGAATAATAGAGGTCTGGTTCGCTCTGGAACCTCTGGAAATTGAAGTATGATTTGCGATTTTGTTGTCCATATCAACGTACCGTTCTCAAAATGGCCAATCAAACCCCTATTTCCTCTATTAAACCCCCTGGTGGCTTATAGTTCTCTTCTATAGTTTTGGACGGGGTTTTCCTATAATGGAAGCGTATTAGCTTCATTGATTTTCCTGATATTTGGAAATTCATGATTATTCTTAATCATAAGCTCGACAGTTGGAATTGAAAGGCCTACCAAAGGAAAAGGAAAACGTTCCTTAGGGATGGCTTATTAAAAGAGGGCAGTACAGGTTGGGTGCTTAATACGGTAAACCATGATTCGTAGTAATGTCAACGAAGGTGATGGCTCATCTGATTGGTTGGATTGGTCCTAACTTTTTCAGCTGCCAAGATTTTAGAAAATTTCTAAATTTCTCTTCGTACATGTAATAATGTACTGAACTTCTGAATAACATTCTGTGTCAGTCAAGCCAAATGACATGTAGCATGCGTGCAGACCGAATTTAATAATAATAATAATAATAATAATAATAATAATAATAAATAATAATAATATTTAATACTTGATATTGTGCATTCTAACATTCTAGATATGATAGAGTGCGCATTACATGATTTACTAAAGTTAAATTAAAATATATGATATAATAAAACAACTTATACTATATACAATAAGATTAAATTCCTACTAATTACAAGTTAGCAATGTACTATTTACAAGAATATGAAATTCCTAATAATATATATATGTGAAATAAATAGAAAATAGAAATTAATAAACATAAAACTATAATTGCCCTACTTCACTATGACGTCACATCAAAACAATCTATTGTTTAAACGCAAAGGATCATGGTCGTCGGAGGGGGTCAAATCAACGCAAACTAACCGAAAATTGTTCTAAATCCCGTATCATTCCACGAAGAGAAGTAGAATAGCCAGCAAACGCTCAGAATATTTTTTAGTACATATTAACACACTTTATATCTGAAAACCAGGCCATTTTAGATTAAACTGTTTCGCTAGGAGCAAATTTAGTTGAATTTTCTATTGGATTTGGCGATTCTATCCCCGACATAAACAACTGAGCAGTGACGTCATAGTGAATTAGGTCAATTATAGGCTGGAATAATTTGACGTCTATATGATATAACTAAGTGAAAGCTACTTTAAAGAGGTGAGTTTTTAGCAAACGTTTAGATTAAAACATATGATTTAGTATTTCTGATATCTAAGGTTAGCCTGTTCCATACCTTAGGCGCTGCATTAGCAAACGCCCTGTCATTTTAATAATGTACTGAAATTGGTAGAGTACAAAGACTAAAGGCGTGCAACATAAATAGAGGATATTACATGGGCGCGCGGAGATACGACTTTTATCTTCAAGTGTTCGATTGATATCTCACTCGTTTGCTGTGCTCACTCGTGAGATATCTAAATTGAACACGAGAAGATAAAATTCGTATCTCCAAGCGGCCATGTAATGTTCTGTTTATTATATAGATACAGAAACTTAAATAAAACAAAGCTCAAAAAAAATTTATTTCTTTATTTTTTATTATCAACAGCGATATCTTCACATGTGAAAGATATGGTATCTTCCACTGGTGAAAGCTTTCAAGTTTTCGACACTAGAGAAAACCTGGTATTTCATTGATATCTATATCATAAATAGTAGTAAATACTGTGAAATTATGCTAATTCTATTGTTTTCTATTATGTAATTAGTGCTATTTAGTTCTAAATAGTACAAAGTATTGCAACCATTTAATGTTTGTACTCTAATGTTCCTTTGTCAGTCAAACCAAAAAATAACAATATATATATTTAGGCACTGTCTAAAAGCGGAGCTCCCAATACGAAATTAGGGAGCCAGGGAGCCCAATTTGAATGAATCTGAAAGGTAAAAATAAGATCGGGAAAAAATATTCAATTATTTTCATTCGAGATGAAGATAACGTGTCCCATAATAAAAACCATGCATTGAAATCGAATCACCGCAATGAAAATTTGAAAAAAAAACAAATGCTTTGGTAGCAGCAGGGAGAAAATTGCCTGGAGATCATCAACTAACTAAACTTGAGAAATGAAGGCCCTGAACATTTAAAACCAAATGTGTCATCGGTTAAAAGGAAAAAGTTTTCTTAATTACTTCATTGAAATAATTTTATTCCTTTCATATGAGAATTAACTACTTTTCGAGAAGCTTGAAAAGTAAGCTTACTTAATTTTGAGATTCGATTTTACCAGTTTTCATGTCTGTTTTCATGCGTGAGAAAGATACGAAAATCACGAACGACAAAAGTTTTCGAAAAGCAAAGTTTACATTCAGTATTAAACTTGACACGAACAACTGAGACAAAATAGAAAATAATGCAAAATACAAAATGACTAATTTCTTTGTCAGTAAATTGGCATCTGTAAATGTTTTTGAACATTTTTTAGCTTGGTTATAAAGTGAAAGACAAGGTCTTTATACAATATCATCTCTCAACAACACAAATTTAAGCTCATTTGTATAATCATGGCTAGCTCGAACAACTTAATAAACAGTTGAATGTTTGGTGTAATTTTACATTTCATTCAATATATAAATAAATTATCTGTAGAAAGATATAAAATTATTGAATGAAAGTCTTCAGCTTTGTTTTGCCGATGGGACCCGCGATAGGAGGCAAGCAAAGCTGAATTTTTCTTGAACGAAAAACATATGATAGTTGGTTAAAACAACCGAATTGTTAATGATTTACAAAGCTAAACAAAGGACGAATATTTGTTATAATATGCTCTTCATGTTATATTTCCTCCAGCATTAAAATGAATTAAGCTTATCTACAGAAATATTAAAAGTTTTGAGGGAAAGTCTTTGATTTGTCGATTCGTCGAGAAAAAATGCTTGTCAAAAAAAAAAAATATACGATTGTTTGCTAAACAACACACACCTGAATTCTTGGAGAACACTTCTAATCCATCTTTGAATACATGAAAGCTTTTTAATTGTCTTTGGTCTATAACTTGCCCTAAAGCGATTTTTTCTGTGCATCTGAGAGTCGCCTTAACTAGTAGTTTTGCTTCAAATTCCTTTGTCTTTCACGTTCATTTTCTCTTTGTTCATCCGTCAAGTTTTGCCTCATATTTCCTATTCTCCTTGTTCATAATCGAAGTCCCGCCTGGATTTGCGTTTTCTCTCTTTCTCTGCTTGCCGCTTTTCTTTGGTGAGATTCCTTCGTCTTTGCCTTTCTTTTTCACGCCTCCAGAGTTTTTCCCCTTCCGAAAAAACTCTTTTACTTCTGGCCTTTCTTTTGGCTTCATTCTCCTCTGAGCTTTCTTTCGACATATCGATTTCGGAAAGGGGTTCCATCGTAAATAGAGTAAATATAACTATAATATAAGCTTGAATAAATAAATTATGTTGTTATCTTTCGGTATTTCTATACGTAATAACGGGTGTAAAAACGTTTTTTACAAAAGTTTAATAGCCGGATTTACCTTTATGTGTACCCGGATGTTGCAACGCGTCGACATTCCCGCCAAAAAAAAAAGATAATCTAACCAGCCAATCGGGATTCTTGCGTACACGGACGGACGGACGGACGGAAGTGACGTCAGCCAAGCCATGAAAAATCAACTCGATGGTTTACCATTTTTTCTTAAGGACGGTGCCTACTAATTGAGAATCAATTATTTTTTTAAATGACTATGTGAATTATTTTAACCTATCAAAGGGTTGTCAAATTCTGGTTAAAAAAGTAGGGGTCACCATGCATTTAAGAGAAATAATAAGGCCTAAAAATCGTTAAAAAGTGATGATGTCATGATTTTACTGGCACCAGGAAAAATAAAAAAATTTTCAAAAGATTTTGAGAAATTTCTAATTTAAATCGTCCTAAATGACTGACACTTTCTTTTTTACTAAAATATTCCCAATTCTACCATTACTTTAACAGTTGGCTATAATATATATAATTTTTTAGCTTCGTGCTCGCTATTTTCGATCAGTAGGTACATAAAGATTGTGTCCATATTCTTTTCAAAACCAATTATTTTTTATAAATTTCATTTCACAAGGCTAATTTAGCATTTACTCTATCATTTAAACGAAGAAAAAATAGGGTTATCCTGGCGTTTTTAAGAGATACGAATTTTTAAAGAACATTATTAGGGATAAATATGATGCCGAATGCGTGACAAGCGTTACACAGCATAAAAAACGGCGTGACAAACTCTGTTTTCGGCGCGTTTGCACGTCAAGCTAAACATGCTGCTTCCTGCCATGCAAGCAAAAATCACAGAGAAAAACTCGATATTTATAAGCTTTATAGTTCCAGGAAGACTATTGCGTTTGAAGTGAAGTTACTATTGACTTTTTACTTAACAGCAGAAAGGAATTTCTGAAATATTTGGTACGTAATAAGATGATTTTTTAGATTGAGAACTCCAAAGTAATAGAATTTCATGATGAAGGTGTTTTAGCGACCAAAAAAAGATTTTCAAAACTATAATTACACACCTAGATATTAATAAATGGTAAATTTTCAATTTTATATGTATTTCTTGTTTGTTTTTATTCAAATTTTATAGGATTAAATCTAAACAAACGGTAAAAAGCTTTATTATTAAAAGGATTTGGTTTTTTAGAACTATGAGTCTGTCATTTGTTCACTGAAACTTGCCCAAAAAACCTTATGATTCTTTGTCAATAATACTTAAACCTTAGCAAATTATCTCTTTAACAAGCCTGGGTTATTTAAGATCGTTTTCTGCTTTAACTTTTATTGAAAATAAACGTTTTGTTTCGTGCAATTCGAGTAATAAATTTTGAAATTCCTCGAATGTAGATGCGCAGTACGTGTGCGCGTGGACAATAGTAGGCACCGTCCTTAAGTATGGGGCCCGCGCGGCAGCTCCGCTAATAATACAAGGGTTATAATATAGTGATTGACGTTAGTAACTTAATGACGTATTAAGCCCCTCCCATAGTGATTCGGAATTTCCGGTCATGACCATGCCCACTTTTTTGACGTTTCCCCTTAGAACGTGGCGTTCCCGCAACGTAGTAAGCATCATTCTCAGACAGGGAAAAAAATCAACATTAATTGGCCAAGTCGTGTCCACCCTAGCAGATTTTGCGAAACCTTCGCCTGAAGCTACAGGTGCTAGTTTAAACTTTCCCAGTCTAGAAATGACGTTGCTAGTCTCCTTCCTGTTTCCCCTTATCGATGTTGTGTTTACCTATTTTATTAGCCTCCTTTAAAGATTCTGAGTTTTGTGAGAAAGTCTCCTTGTATCGTTTAAACCTTTTTCATATTTATTCGGGGTCTAGGAGAGAGTTTGACATGGGCTTCCTGTCGAGAAGAGGTTCGATTTCTAAAGCCCTAGCCTATCAATCCCAGCTATGCATTATCACAAACAAGTAAGAGTTTTCTCAGAAACAGGTACTCTTCTCCTCAGTTTCAAGTTCGCAATTTGACATTTGACAGGTTTTTGAGCTGGTATGGGTGTTACATTATAGTGTAAAAGCGGTTTCTCCAAACGTGTACGATTTGGGGTTTTGAATTTGGGAATTTTTGAATTTTTGAGGTTTGCGTTTTGGGTGTTGATCGAGATAGGATGGTTGGTCTTCGATATGAAGTGTCTCAAAAGTTCACCATTATTGAAATATGATAAAATATATGGTTCATATAAATCGTATAAATGGTTCATTGCTGAGCTAGGACTGCTGCCATAATTTATATATGAGTACAGTGGGACAAGAGAAAATAGTTTGTTTTTAGTCCTCGCCATGAGGGCGAGAGGACTAATTGTTTTAGTCTAATTCGTCCAGCGCAACCAGCACGTGTCATCCTGATTGGACTGCCTGTGCATTATTCAGTGTGCGTGAACTAATTCGGAGACGAAAGGATTTGGCAAAAGTATACCACGACAGGAACGAGGACTATGATGCCTGACGATGACAAGAGCACAGTTTCAAAACGGTTTTTCAAACGTGGGCAGTCGTCCTTACTGTTACGACCTCAGTACAACGTGAACCATCTTAACTTGTTGTAGTCAAAGCAGCAGCGGTCTTGCAGGGCACCTAAGCCATAAAGACAATAAAACAATAGCCGAGAACAATGATTTTGGAGCTAAACAATACCCTGCAAAACCCAAACCCTAACCCAAAAAACAATAAAGCTTGCTACATGCGGTGCAAGAAAAACACAGTAAAGGTTTTTATTTATTTATTGTAGCAGAGTTAGTCACAGAAAAAACTTAAAAGCTGAAATATATATTTAATAAATGCTCGATAGAAAAGTTACGTTTTTGATGTTGTCAAATTATGCGTTGCCATAGAAAAGTATTGCTGTGTAAGGTTATTGGTGATTGATCATGATGATATCGTGCACGTGATTCGCACACTCGTCGTGACGTGGCATGTGTGTGCTATATCTGCACTAATTAACTTTATTGATTCCCTCACGTTTACTCTTCCGTTGAACCTATTTCTTGGCTCGACTGCAAAAAAAAAAAAATGTAACAAAGGCAGATACATAATGATTAAATTATGATAAATCAGCAATTCTAAACATATTCTACTTTGATTAAGTTAACCTGGGTTACAGATTTTTATTAATTGCAGATGATTGAACTTGTTTCTTTACCGTAAGATATACCACATGCGGCAGACGACAGATATAAGAACCAGGATAGCGAAAGCACCGGCAACTCCAATAGTTATTAAGAAGTTAAGCCGTCGACTGAGAAGGAGCGCTGAAAAAGTACGTTTAGATTATATTTATCTCTTCACTTCATTGTTATAATAATTAGACATGAAAATAAACACTCGTAAGTTCGTAAGTTAATGTGACGCGAAGTGTCATGTTGCTTGGTTGCTTTTGTGGCCATCATCCTGCTTGGATATTCGTATACACTTATTTTAATAAAGTTAGTCGCCTGAAAAGCTACAAGGTTAAGACCAACAAGGATTATGGGTAGTTACATTTTACATTTTTCAACCGCTTTAATAACTGTTGATGGATTTTAGATCTTTTACCAGTTACAGTCTCACCTCTTCTGAGCATCCTCAAGCTGCAAATTGTATCAAAAGCTTTACTTGTTAGGTATTAAAAGTTTCCCATGATCCTTAGTGATCTCAGCTTTCTAGGTTTTTTGGTGACTAACTTTATTGAAATAAGTGTATGCTTCACCTAAAAGATGATAATGGGTTACCAGAAGAAATTGCGAAAAAGAAATCCTACTGTTGAAGACAAAAGTGACATCACCAAAGACAGATTATGAGGGCGCGTCGGGAGGGTTACAAAGCACATGTTCTGCCCTTGAACGATTTCTTGCGAAGAGTGGAATGTATATAACTCATGCCGGAGTTTACTTGAATAATTCGTGGACCAATTCAAAGACATAACTTATCCTAACCGTGAATTGTATTGATAATATAATATATGCAAATAGCTTTGAATATTGTAGTTGGTGTTAGTTAAAGAAGGGTCTCCCAATAATTTGACAAATAGTATTTGTTCCTCTATATATTGATATTTCAAATACAACATTACCTTGTGCTTGCTGCTCCGTCATGCGATCTGAAAGATAGTAAAGTACTTTATTTAGCCACGACTCATGAGTGATATATGGGTTGAAGATATTGGAAGATAGCGGAAGAGTGGAAAAATAGACTAATGGGATGAAGGATGGATTAGTAGAAGATGGGATGGAATAGGTTAATAAATGGATAATGAATGGTTAAATAGAATAATGGTTGGATGGAGGGGTGAAAGAAATGATGGTTGGAGGGAGGGGTGAACGGAAGGGAGGTTAGATAGAGAGGTGAATGGAAGGGTGGTTAGATGGAAAATTAGATGGAAGGATGGTTGGGTGGAGGGGTGGAGGGAAAGATGGAAAGGGTGGTTGGATTGAGGGATGAATAGAAGGATGATTGAGTGATTGAATGGAAGTGTGGTTAGAGCGGTAGGTGGAACGATCGATAGAAAGCTGAATGGATGGTTTGTATCATGGATACGTGGTCCCGCGGAAGCGCTCTTACTTGGGTCATCGTCCTTGATGGTAACAATCACACACTTTTCTCCTGACGTAAGAGTCGTGTCGTGGTCATAAGTTCCAATGATGACTGAGAAAGTCTCATCGTCTTCTTTGTACTCGTCGTCAACTAGATCGACGCTTAACGTCATATAAACTTGATCTGGAAGGAAGGTTCTATTGACTTGGTTCTGTGGCTTGTAGTCTGATTTATCAACTGCTGAGCCGTCTTTTGTACTAAACCTGTTACACCAAAAATACAATTTTATAGTTCAAAACCGCTAGAAGTCATCATAATTGGAGTGTAGATAGAAATGAGTAATTATCCAATTATAATTTTAGTCTTTTTCCTTGTAGGACGAAACGTTTTTTGCCGTCTGTTTTTCCTTCTGCTGTTAAGTTATGGAATTCTTTAGATTTGCAAATTAGGAATGTGGAATCTCTTTCTATTTTTAAGAACGATATCTGTGACAAGTTTCTTTCTTTGGAATATAATAAACTATTTAATTATTCTATTTCAAGAACAGCATCAGTTCTACATGCTCGATTAAGGTTACAACAGAAGCCTGTGCACTAAACTAGTACTTGTTTCAAATCAATTGTTCTTCCTCTCCCCGATGTAGATGTGGAATTGAAAAAGAATCAATTATGCATTTTTTCTTTAAATGTCCCTCATATGCTGCTCAGAGAAATTCTCTTTTTACCTCAGCTGCATTGATTTGTGGTAGTTTGTGGCAAGATGTTTCTTCAAAAATGCAAAAACCTAATTGGTTTTTATATGGCTGTAGAGACTTAGACTTCATGAACTTTTCACTGAAGTACAAAAGTATATATTAGCTACAAACCGTTTTTTGTTCACCAAAGATTAATTATTTTTTCATTTCCTGTTTTCATTATTTCGCTTTTGCTAGTTTAATTTTCTTTCTTTGTACTGTAAATGTTATGGATGTGAGCCCCCTAGTTAAGCTTTACAGCTTTTTGGGCAAATGTTTAGTAAAATATGTTTAAATAAAATTTAAAAAAAAAATAATAATAATAGTCATTGTCTTACCAGATTAAAGAAGCTTTGTTTAAGACGCCTTCTCTTTTCAAAGTTAAATAGACGGTTTTGTTGCCCTCGCTGACCTCGATGCTCTGGTTACCACATCTGATAAAAGCTACAATGAAGTGATGCACAAGAAAATATAAAAACACGTACAAGAATGAGTTTCTCGTTATCTCCCTTGATTTCCCTTGTGCTTTGTTGATTCCCGTCATAGGCGTATAAGCATTTTTTCCCACTCACTATATTGAGGCAGAAAATATGGACTGAAAGCTTTCTCGCAAAGGATGCCTCCGATCCAAATCTATATACAAGGTGTTTTCTGGTCTAGCGGCTTTCTGGCTGAAGTGACAAAGTGAATGACAAATCGTGTGTTAAATCCTAAAAGATGGCGGCTATAATGAGAACCACAATCGAAGCTGAAGACCTGTGCGAAAAATTCTCCTGAAATCAGAAACTTTCTACGCTTCCCGATTTTAAGAGATCTCAACCTCCCGCACAGTCACATTGAGAAAACAATGCAAGGCGCCTTCATACTTACTGTCATCATCAATAGTAGTAAATTCGGTACCAGGACATATTATGTGTACCCTGTCATCTGATGACGTCACAGACAAGCTAAACGTCTCGTCAGGTTCCAGGACGTTATCATTCACCAACACCACATTTTCTGTTATGCTGGTCTGGTAGGGTGCAAATGTTAAGGTTTTATCGATAGCAATGTAGTCTTTACCAGATTGGGCGGTGCCATCAATCGTACGGATTCTGAAAAACAAACATTTACCATCAACATTCTGCGTGAGAGTGTCCAGTTTTTCACAGCCTTAGATTGTTAATTCTAAAAGGACCGAACAGACAAATGGAATACTGACACACACAAAAATAGCAACTTATTTGTCTTTGCATGCACCGGCATTCGATATCATTTTAGGGCATAATTACATTTTTATTAGAAGTACTATATAGATTGTCTATAATAAAGATTTTAAACCATCTCAGACAATATCAAGAATTATAACAAAAATAGATTGATAGTAAAAATATATCCAATACGTCAAAAGCCGGCCGGATCTAGCTACCTGCTTGGAATGTTTTTGATGTTGCAAGCCATACCTCATTGTGTGGTTGTATTGTAACGATCCTTCTCGCGTGAACTCCATGAGTACAGGACCTTGACTGTTCTCGTAAACCCTCTGATGTCCTCTCCGATCTCTGCAGAACATGTTTACTAAAATGAAAGCAAGCATTCAAAGATCAATCATTCGGTCAGTCATCAGCCAGTCATTATAGTGTCACTCGAGCTTTTGAGGTTATGGATACTAATGATATGCTTATTCGTGCCATTGCTTTTGTTTTTTTTAGGACAGAACAGGACAGAACTCTTACCGTCATTGCTGACAATAGTTACAGAAGAAGTTTTACAGTCTGGGAACTCGGTACTTCCATTAACAGCAGTCAATGAAAGCTGGAACGTCTGGTCATCTTCTACGAGTTTATCGTTGACTATATTTACTGAGATATTTTTTTCAATCTCCTCAACAAAGAATGTCAAGCGGTGATTAAGAATCGGTTCTGCGTAGTCCTCTGGAGTAATGGCGGTTTGTGGTGAAGTGTTAATGCTATAATACAAGAACATTAACATAATTTAGATGAGCAGGCTTTGTGCCAAAATTGCTCATGTGATTAGTCATTTCCCGCCATTTTCCCTGTCACGTGATCGTTGAATGCGCAGGCCACTGAAAAACTTACGAATATTGCCCAGTAGGTATGTTGCAAAGCAAAAGCGTATAATCAACCAATAAGATTGCGAGTTAGATTTTTAGATGAATGATTAGTCAGCTTCTTAATTAACCATGAACCCAAGCTCTCAATCTTTGATTACCAGGGGGGTGGGAATGGTGAACTGAGAAGAGTGTCATTTTACCGAAGGTTTGAAATTTTAAAAATGTTTTTCCTTTAAAGGTTATATTGTCCATATAAAACTCGGAATTTACCTTCACCGGTAAGGTTATCGTTTATTGTTTTTTTGTTTGTTTGTTTGTTGTTGTTTTTTTCCCGGTTTTTTTTGTTGTTGTTGTTGTTGTTTTTTGTTTTGTTTGTTTGTTTGTTTGTTTGTTGTTGTTTTTTTTGTTTTTTTTTGTTTGTTTGTTTGTTTGTTGTTGTTTTTTTTGTTTTTCGTTGTTTTTTTTGTTTTTGTTTTTGTTTTTGTTTGTTTGTTGTTGTTTTTAATTAAAGAAAGACCGCTTAAACACTCACATATGCTGTTGAAAAGCTTTATCGATTCCTTGAAAGGTGAATTAACAGCACACTAAAATAATCCGCTGCTCTTCGTTCGTAATGTGTAGTGAGTACTTCACATTGGTTACTAAATATGCCTCATCATTTTAAGATTAACTGCGAGAAAATTCGCATATGATTAGCTTCTTTTCAAGAAAGTTACGAAAATCAAGGGTATTGGACTTGCGGTGGTTGATAGGAATGATACTTTATCGATAATATAAATCATGCCTTGCGCGCCTAGTCAAATCCTTAAAATCAGCTACAGTTCATTTTCTACTCACATGACAGAAGGGTTTGACACAGTGATTGCTCCCATTCGTCTGATCGTCAAGTTGACAAATTTATCGTGTTCTTCATAGACTGTAGCCGACGTTCTCTTGAAGCAAAATGTATCTAGAAATTCAAAAATATTGTTATTGCAAAACAACCTTTCAAGACCTAGCTAGGAAACAGTCAGATTTTCCATATCCGAACCTGTTGATTGGTAAATAACAAATATGTATCTCAATGGATGCTTCTGAATGTGCCTATCACCCTTTTGACAATATTCACAGTTTTGATTCTACATGGGGTAAGATAATAAATAACCCCAAATATTTAAAAAAAATAGGCTTCTTGAAGTTATAAAGGTTTTTCACGTCATATGCTAATGCTGGCACTTTAACGTTTCCTTTTTTGTATGTATAACTTCTAGAATTATCTGATTCATATATGATCAGTTTATTTTGTAAATTAATTCTGAAAATCCCTAAGGAGATTAAACTGATGACATGTTCTGTGTTGCATTGCTCTTGTATTCGTACTAAAATGTTTTTCTCTCAAAATCACGACCAATTTTCCAGCGGCCATCTTTGTATTCTTGAACAATTAGGTGCGTGATTGGAAAGGTTTCTTAGCCTTATCTATAAGGCGCCCTATATTTCCATTGCACTTTCCAAACAACATTCGTTGTTTAAATACAAAACAAGTACTTACTATCGTCATCGTGTATGATGACAGCGTAACTTGTCGTATCGTTGAAGGTGACTCGAGAGTCGGTAGTGATTATGGAAACGTAGAATGTTTTGTACTCTTGTTCGCCCCAAACGTCGTTAGTCACAGGAATGACAAGTTCTTTTACCGTTTCGTAGGCTGCAAACACTATATCATCACATCTTGCTTGTACTGATGGATAATCATGCGGCAGAAAGACTGAATCAGAAGTTCTGCATAGTCTGTATATGAGAGAGAGAAAATCGTACCTTAAATATTGTTAAACGTTTAATTTCTTTGCCTTTTTCTTTCCTTTTTTCTTTTCTTTCCTTTTTTCTTTCCTTTTCTTTTCTTTTCTTTTCTTTTCTTTTTTTTCTTTTCTTTAAAAAGAAAAAGAAAAGAAAATCTGAAGGCAAAATTTATAGGCAAAAACAAAATGAAAACGCTGGAAAATGGGCCGGATTCAAGGGCGCATCCAGCCAAAATTTTAGGGGGGGGGGGCTAATTGAATTTAGGGGGGGAGGGCTAATTGAGTTTCTTCCGTTAACACAACGGAAAACAATATAAAAAAGCACCATTTTTTTCTGCTGAAGGAGGGCTTCAACCCCAATTGCTCCCCCCTGGATCCGCCCTTGAGATCAAAACAATTGTAATTGGATACTGCATAACCCTTACCGCACAGTGTGGGTGTCTTCAAGCACACCAACACGACAAAGTCGAACTGTGTAGGATCCAACGTTTTCTTCAATGGAAGTTGAATATCCAGGACAGAAGTAAACATAGGCTGAAAAAATGATGATTTGATGATAAGCTCTGCGTAAAATGGTTTCATAACTGAAATAGAAGATATCTTCTAACACAATAGTTTTTTTGTGTGTGCATTCAGGCTGCGTATGCTGCTTATGCGCCGCCTTTCACTGCTGCTGTCGTATGTTCGTTCTTCTATGACGGCATCACATTTCAATAGAGGTGTTTGCGTGCTGGTTCTCTCCTCTGCTTTCGAGGTCTGTTTACTACCCACAGCATCAACTTTATTCTTCTTTGGAATTTCAACTAAGGTGGACACAATGCGTGCCTTGATTTTGTGCTTAGAAAACGAGAAATACTTTATTTATTTTATTTAATTTATTGAAACCGTATTGCCAAAGGCAGGTGATTTCACAATAGAGCATTAAGTCCCCTACAAGGTGCATCACCCAAACCCAACCCATGTACTATAAAATATACTAACCAACCCTCAAAGAAACCCCTAAGAAAAAATATAAATTTAATCAATTTCCTCCATTTTTTCGTGGTATGTCTTCTTATTTACCACGATTTTTGCTATCTAGTCGTCAAGGCGTAGCCGAGGGAGTCCACGAAATATTTTGACGGCTAGATGACGAAAAAAGTCAGTGTTAAATAAGAGGACATACCAAGGAAAGCTTGAGGGAAAAAAAAATTTTTTTTTTTTACCACAAAAAAATAAATAATTACTTCAAAATCAGAGTTAAATTGGAAAGAAAAACGGGATTTCAAGCGCGAGCTTGATTTGCTGACGTAATTTATCGGTATGTCCTCCTCTTTCCCTCGGCTCTAGACCAATCAGAAAGCGAAAAAATTCCCAATAGTGGTAAAAAATCGAATGAGGAAATATACTGAAAGAAAATTTTAAATTTCTGTAACTGGCATAGCTAATTCCGTGAAAGTGAAAAACTATAAATATTGATTAAAGCTTGATCCTCACCAGAGTATAAGCACAAGCATAAAACATAAGAGTGTACGTGCTCACTAGAAATTTAGTGACACAAGCATAAGCATAAGAAGAACGAAAGCGTTTTGATGTTTATTCTTAATAAACTTATGCCATGTTATGGCCGTGTCGTTAGTGAGGACCAGGGCTAAGATAACTTACATTAACAAGAACATTTAGTTTAACTATTTGTTTACTTACTGTCATCATTTGTGATATTTATCTGTATACCAATGCAGGATGGATCAACAACCATTCGTGGGTCAGAAGTGTTACAAGTAACTGTAAAACTCTCATTTGTCTCGACTACTCTGTCATTGGTAAGAACCACAGAAAAGTTTTTAGTCAATTGATTGAGTGCAAAAGAGACTGTGGTTGAAGTTTGAGACATGTAGTCGTTCGGGCTGAAAGTTGTACCATTGGTAATGCTGCACCTAAACGAAATGAAAAATATATGTTTTTTATTTATCAATTGACACGGTTTTCTTTGTTATTCGCAATGTTTTATCTTTGTTATAACCCTTTCATAACAATGGTATACACTTAATGTCTGTTCGCGAGGGAAATAGTTTTGTTTTTCCGAGAGTCTCGATGATTCTCGAGGCAAAGCCGAGAAAAATGTTTCTATAGCGTGCTAAACAGTTTGATCAACTGAAAATATATTGCCATTAATGAAATAAGAACAGAAGGGGAAAATTTATGAGGTAGAGAGACTGATAAATTGCCGTGGTGAATATGCAAGTTAAGAAAATGAGTTATTTCATAGCTTAATTATATTGCATATTATTTCAGCAGCTTTAACGAGTTCAGTGTTCTTTGTCACTTAGGAAGAAAATTTGGTTGATGTGAGAAAGATAGCCAAGATCTTTGAGATTTAGAACAATCAGACATTCGGTTTTTGAAAAGTTGCAAATCCTATTTCGCGCGAATTTTGACGGTTTTCTCTTCTCAGTTATCAGGCTGGTACTTGTCATATGCTAAGAACGCCTTGAACAATTGAATATTGATATCCGGAGAAATGGCGCAAAGAAGGAAAGTGTTAGTAAAGTTTTCGGGTTTTCTTTTGCGTTGAAAAGTGCTTTAGGATCGTAAACCGAAAGAAATCTTTTGCTCTTTGGAGTTATATTTGGAGAAAATGTGGACAAAACACTGAACTGTCGGAATGACATGCATACGAAAGGATTTATTTCGCACAAAATCAATGAATACTCTTCGATGGACACAGGTTTGTGACAAAGTTTGCAAAATGGCGGTCATGTTTTAGTCTTAATAGTGCTCTTAAACCGAATCAAGAATTGTATTTATTCCTACAAAACAACAGTTATATGACAATTCCATATTGTGTCTTTCAAAATGACATGCATGTGAGATGTTTAAGATCTTGAGCATCGAGAAAAAACTAAAAAACCTGTGAGTACCTATATATTTTCTGTATTAATTCATAAGCTTGTCTTTAAAGGTCTAGTGAACCTATACTGCGCAGGACTTTCGGAATTTCTGGCCATGTTTTTTTAATCATTTTTTATTATTAATTATTTATTTTTATTTATTTTTTGTAACTTTAAGACAAATATACAAACAGTTGATAGAAAACCTTCTCAATTGATAAATATAATGCTTAGTGGTTAGTCTTCCCGGATAAGTTAATCAGCACGGGATGAATGAACGCTTCACCTTTAATTAGCCACTTATCACCTACCATTATTATTTTCGATCCTTTTGTTTTCTTTTGTTTTTCGACTTGCTATTTTCTTATTGGTTTGTTTTCTCCCTACACCACTATATAAACCCCTCCATCATTCTCTTTCTCTCATTGACTCCGACGAAGGACTAACGTCCGAAACGTCAGTCTATTATCTTTCGTATTTACGGTGATAAAATTATCCACTACGACATATTTGTTTCTCGGATAAGGACTTAAAACCGTAAGCCATGTCTCGCAACCCTTCCTAACCTACAGTAAAATGGGGTACATAAAACAACCTGTTGAATTATTCGTATAAGAGTATCTCCTGGTTCAACATCCTATCCCATTATGGAGTCATAATACTAATCTACTAACAATTCACATTCATGATTGTAAGCAGCTGCACGGCTGCTAATAGCGCCTTAATACACAGCCCGTAAAGTCCTCATAAATGTAAAGCACATTGAGATATTTGAAATGCGCTACATAAAAAAAAACTCCCATTATTAAACAAGGTGCATTGTGGTCTAGCTTGAGCTAGTCATGCCGTATATGATGGTGTTTGCAGCTACACCAGAATGCACGTTATTTCGAACTACAAAAACCTGATAGAATTAGTTTATAACTGTGTACGTACGAGATATTATTAGCAGTGACTGCGGTTGCTCCAGTTCTGTCCAGTCTCACAGTAGCAGGACCATTGGCTTCTTTCAACCGCGAACCTTGACATCCATCATTCACTGGAAAATATTGTAAAACAAGATATATTAAGCCTTATGAGAAAATACATTTATTCTCATAAAGTGCAAAATGTTTATCACAAAGTTGAATCATTTCATTATTTCAGTTGAATTATACTGTTTGGTTTGGTTTGGTTTGGTTTGGTTTGGTTTGGTTTGGTTTGGTTTGGTTTGGTTTGGTTTGGTTTGGTTTGGTTTGGTTTGGTTCTGTTTTTCCGTTAGATTGTTTTATATTGGAAAATAATCCAATCAAGGATTATTTTCTAAATCATATTTTTAATTACAATTTTTTGTCATTTGGGCTCCCTGTACTTAAATCAGCGCAGAGGTCGTTCTTGGGTTTGATAGATAAGTTGTTTGACTTTCATGTATTATTGGGTAACTTATAAAGAAAGTTAAATCTTTTGCGACAGGATATTCCTATATCGATATTGAGCAATTAGAATAATTGAAAGGAAAAATGATAATGTATGACAAATAAATATTACATGGTGGCGCGAAAACGGATTTCACAAGCAAAAACTTGTTGAAAACATTGGAAAACTGAAAAAACGTCATCGATATCTTCACTAGTTCGTATGAAAAATACGAGTGGCTTGCGCTTATTTCGTTGCCATTAAAACACAAAATGATATGATGAATATGATCAGTTTGACTTTTCTTTCAGGAAAAAATATATATAAATCCTTGACCAAATAGTCCATTTGTGATAAGTTGAATGTTTTGCAACAGAATAGAGTTATCTTTATTGAATAATTAGAATAATGAAAAGAAAGAATAAAAAAGATAGAAAAAAAGCATAAATATGATGTAAATTTTATTATTTTCATACCATCATCACTTATCAGTTTGACAGTTCTTTCAGATTTTCCAGTCCTAACATTGCTTGAAGACACTCCTGATATCTTAACCTTGAAAGTCTCGTCGTCTTCTATCAGTCTGTCATCCACCAATGTACAGGCTGTTATTGTTCTGTTTGTTTCATTTGCTTCGAATTCGATCAAACGGGGACTTATACCAGTGCAATCTGCACTCTTAGCAGTAGTGTCAAATACGAGTTCCAGACTAAAGGCAATCGAAAATTAATAAAAATCAACAAATAAGCACATTTTACCTTTTTCTACAAGACGGTTGAATATCGACATCACAACACCTTGGACAATTTTTCTCAATCATTACAACCTTAACGTTTAGTCTCGCTTGGATGCAAAGGCACGGTTACCTTTCAAGATGGCGAAGGAAACTGTGAAGGGGACTATTTATACCATGATTAACCTCATTCAATAATTGGATGATGGGAAGATGTGGTGTTAATGATGATGATGATGAAGGGCAAATGTATTGGTAATGATGATGATGATGATGATGATGAAGGGCAGATGTAATGGTAATGATGATGGTAATGATGATGATTTGAAGATGATGTGGTGGCAATGATGATAATGATGATGATAAAGATGATGGGATGATATGATAGTAATGTTGGTGATGATACCCTTATGTTGCTGATTAGGATGATATAATAATGTTAATGATATGGTGATAATAAATAATGATGATGATCATAAGAAGAATGTTGATAATAATCAAATTATGATACCGTAATTTTTGTGATTATGATGATTTAAAGAGCATAAAGAGAAATACAATTACCTGACACTAGAAGCTATTGAAGTTCGACCCTCCCTTCTGATAGTGAGAGTAACATTAGGTGATCCAACACCTTCAGTCACCTGGATCTCACTAACACTCGTCAGAAAAAAGGTATCTGAAAAAAAAATCGTGTCATTAGTTGCTTTATGTTTAATCTATTGCTTAAACATATTATTTCTTTTTCTTTTTGCCTTTTCTCTATTTTCCGTAATTCATTTAGCGTGCATTTTGTTTATTTTGTAATTACACATAATGTATTGTCAATGAATTCATAAAAATCAAACACTTATAACATTCTATTATCAAAAGTGGAAATCTCTTTCCTGTCCAAATAAGACTAATTTGGATCGTTTCCATTCGCGTTCTTTCGAGGGAAAAAAATTATTTATGGAATCAGTCTAGTATAGTTGGGGATGATATAAATAATCTGCAATAGGACTACATGTCTGTCCAATTTGGAAATAATTGAATTCAAAAAATTCCTCTGACTGCCAAATTGGACTCAACCTATCGGCCTCTTCCAATTTTGCCAGTCCTCGGAATTTTTTTCATCCAATCATTTCCAAATTGGACAGCATGGAGTCCTATTACCTATACTAATCCAATCAACAGTTTTGATATAGCAAGGTTATAAGAATCGCAGTTAGTAATGCAATTTACATATTTAAAAAAGTCGTCAGACGCTTACTGTCGTTATCCTGAATAGTGACGTCATAATGGGCTGTATCGTTAATTGTGACGGCAGAATCAGAACTTTCCAAGTAAATCTGAAACGTTTGGATTTCTGTATCTCCTTTATTATCATTGATAATAATAATACCAGCAGTTACCCTGTCTCTATTTACTGTAAAAGCTACATCTTTACATTCTGCAATAATTGATGGGCTGTTTCCTCCTTCGGTTGTTCTACATAATCTGTAGAAACAGAAAAAAAATTGCATCTTTAGTGTCCTAGTAACGATAAGACGCTATGAAAAGACTGTTCACATGACCGATCATGAGCAATGGTTTCAAGTCGAGTTTGGGTTTAATGAATAAAATAATCATATTCAATCTCGACTTCAAGCTATTGTTTCGTAGTCATCCAAGCAAACTCGGGAAATGTCTATGTACACTTGAATACTCACTTAACAGTAGGCGATGTATCCAGGACACCTACACGACAAATTTCGACTGAAAAAGAACCGGCATTTTCCGCGACTTTTTTTGCATAACCACCAGGACAGAAGAATGCGTACGCTGTAAAGAATAAATAGTGTATGTCGTTAATTGAACGAATGCTTTATAAAGTCGCATTTTATTGGCTTAGATTGAGTATTGTGTTGGAAGCAACGGACGTATTTACTGTGTTACCGAAACATACTGCTCCCTGTGGTTCATGATAAAACATGACCCTGTTTAACTAAACAGTTGTCATCATGATGTTGAACGTGCTTTTCGCTATATACTAACCGACCTGCCGGATCGCGGAGAGAACTGATTCGCATTCCTATTGTGATTATGCTGCTACGCAAAAGACAATAAACTGTAAGACAGAGTCTTAGAGGGTATTTTTCGCAGGCCTGTTGCAGTTTCAATGCATACAATATCATATGGTAAAGGAGATATGACCACAGTACAGTCACGAGAGTTTGCCGCTGCTTTTTCTACTGCACAAAAACGAGTGCTTTTATTATCTCCTTGAAAACTAAGAAAAAATGACTTACTGTCGTCGTTTTGAATGGTAACTACAGCATCATCACAAGAGCTATTGATTCGTACTCTTACGTCACGTGTAAAACATCTCACTTTAAAGTTTTCGTTTGCCTCGGGAATATTATCATTTTTAATGGCAATACTCATTCTCTGTACTTTGTTGCGATTTGTGAAGCTGAAAGCAGAGTTTATTGTTGTATAATCACTTGGTGCTGTTGCACTGTCATCTTTTGTGAAGCATCTTTTGTAAAATAGAAAAAAATTGTGAGAACAAAGGTCTTTGGTCGCTGGATGTCAATAAGCTGCAAGGCGTTGGCACCACATAATAGTTTGACTGACGCCATGCTGAATGAAAAATGTGGTTACACTATGAAAGCAAAAGTTTTGAATGGAAACTAATCTTACGACAGATGCAATATGATGCTATACATAATCACATGATCATAATCCAATAAAGAAAGGATAAAATGTGGCCATTAATGTATTTTCCTTTCGCTGTTTATTTATCTAATGGCATTCCAAAGCTATGCATTTTCTTGTATCTGTTTTTAAACGTATTAGTGAATTTCAACCATCCCCAGTAGAGTCGAAAAAATGGAGCACGGCAGACCGTTGTTTTTGTCGCCTGTAGTTAATTTATCTTTCATGTCGCCAGTAGTTAATTTATTCATCCGATTATCCACTGACAAATAGAAATGCCGTTGCTAATATCACTGCCGAGCGAGTTTTGAAGGGACGAGAGTGTCACCCGAGCGTTGTAAGTGTCCACGAGCTGCTTCTAAACTCGCTCGGTGAAGTAGGAGCGTCCGCATTTTCCCTTTAACAGAGGAATAAATTTAAATTACAAGCAACCGCCGTCTGCCGTGCTTCCTTGAATGAAATGACAAAGACAGGGCATTTAATGTGGTGCTAAAGGAAGCAAGTGAGAAATATTTTCAGTGTTAAAGAACACCAACATGGTCGCCATAAGAAATCGTCGTGTTTTTTTTTTCTTTTTTTCTTTCTTTTTTTACGAAAATATAAAATACTTACTCGATAGAATGGGTGTCTCTATTGGCTCGGAATGACCCGGACCTGGCTATTTGGACTGTCGCTGTTCCCGCAGACTCACTGACCTGGGTGTTTTGACAATTAATACTGACTGGAATGGAGACAAAATAGGAATCAATCGCTAAAACAGGACTTCAACTCGAGAAACACTTAATAGATCTCCTTGGCTCGGGCGCTATCGGGCGCGGAATGTTTTCCCATTTCAGACCCCGTGTCATTCCCTAGAGCATCATCTCTTTTTTAACGGTTGCGCACGAGAAAAATAAGACACATTAATATGGATACGACTCAAACAAAGAATCTTATTCTCAAGGGAAAGGCACGTGGTCTGAAATGTGAAACATTACGCCCAAGCAGAGGAGGTATATTACCATTAACAATGTTATCGTCTATATTATTCATATACACATTAAGTCTGCGCGTAACGTTTTCCCACAAGATAGACCACGTGTCTTTTTCTTATGAATTATTTCTTTCTTGAATGAACCAAAAAGACAAACAGATAGACTTACAGACACACAGACAGATAGACACACACACACAGACAAATAGACACACAGACAGATAGACAGACAAACAGACAGACTCAAACAGAAATGAGAGAGGAGGAAAGTTGCCCTTTAATTCTTCCTTACCATCATCATCTGCTATGTAGACTGTGTGTCTCGTGTAGTTTGCCTTCCTATTGATTGCAGCATCTTTTCGAATCTCAACGATAATAGTTTCGCGTTTCCCGATTTCGACAAGTTCATCATTGAGTATAAAAAGACTGATATTTTGGGGGGATAAATCATTAGCTGGAAAAGTTACAACCAATGATCCTACTACAAGGTAATCACTATCCTTGGTCGCGGTTCCCTTTAGATCTAAGCTGTATAAAGATAAAAAGGAAACATATACATGGCAAAAAAAAAATATTCTAAATGATTTGTTTATGTTTGTCAGATGCATATAAACAAGAGAATATGAACTAAAAGAAGGAATCCCCGTATCCCATCATGTGCACACTTTGATGCTATCTTTAGAATCTATTCTAAAAATATTATCCAATTGTATCATTTATTTGATCGTTTGATTTTCTTCACGCGCATCAGTACGCGCGCGCCCTACGCTGTTTGCTAACGTTTTCTTGTGTTTTCTTATGTTCAAATGGTCAAATCTGCCCTCAAGATGACGATGTAGGTCGAAGGCTTTGGAAAATAAATGTAAAAATACTCCAGAAAGTTGAACAAATTACTACTTCATCATCAGGGCAGAGTCGAAATAACGGAAAAACCCAAAAAACGTAAGCGTAGAGCGCGCGCAGTAAATGCGCGTGCAGAAAAACAAATGGTTTAAAAATAGCATCAAACTGTGCACATGATGGTTACAAGGCAATGTAGGGGGGATTCCTTCTCTTAGTTCATTTTCTCTTGATATAAATGAAGAACAAAGGATCGAAGAAGAAGAAGCATGAAAGCAAAAGTAGAAGAAGAAGAAAAAGAAGATGGAGAAGAAGAAGAAGAAGAAGAAAAGATACAAAGTAGTGGAATAAAGCCAGTGATAAAGATCTAGCGCTTTTCAAAGGATGATATATGTCTAATTGAACAATGTGTTTTACGGCGTTCTTTGGCTGCCAAATATTTTAAAGGGAAATTAAAGAAGAAAGAGATGGAGGGACGGGGGATGAGGGACGGGGGACGAAGAATGGTAAAGGGGAAAAAGAAACGCAGAAATGCGAAATATATACTTACCTCACTGTTGTTTGTATGTTTGTGTCAACAGTTCTTTCAAGGCTGATGCTAACAAAACCAGACGTTTCAGATTTTTTTGATGACCTTGACGTGAATGCTACTTTTGGTTTAGCGGGAACTTTAAGAAAGAAATCCAAGAACAAATTACATAAAATTTAACATAGTTTAACCTCCAAATACATAGAAAAATTATTTACAATATTTGCAAACAAACAAACAAACAAACAAACAGGGAAGTGTGGCTTTTTGTATGTGTAAGTTTTGTGTAAAAGCTCGTTTTATAGCCAAAAGCCCGTGCATAGAAATCATTCAAATACACTCCAGTATTAGAAGAACTACACTGGCTACCAGTAAAACAGCGAACTACTTACAAAATATTGCTAATCACATTTAAAGCATCTAACTCTATGGCTCCTGATCACCTGACTAATCTTCTACAACGCTACACACCATCAAGACAATTAAAATCGTCTTCCAAAACAGGGGCGGCGGAAGCGGGGGGGCCGGGGGGGCACTGGCCCCCCCAGAATATAATGCCTCACACACAAAAAAAACGCATGAGATTTGGTTATGATTACCATTATTTATTATTGTGATATTACATAATTTTCTGTATCTAAAAAAGATACGATATATCTAGCGACGACTTGCATCATTTTTGATATACTTATTCGTCCAGGCGTTACTTGTTTGTGCGGTATTAAAAGCGGGTACTGGGCTCTAGTTATTTCTTTCCTCGTGCAATTCCTCGTGGGCTTATACTTACAGCTAACAAAATGAGCAGAAAAATTACTTCGTTCTTCACCATCACAAATTCAGGAGGCAAGGAAGGTAAATATCATTTTGACAAAATACTTAATGATACAAAATATTAGCTTTTTAAGTGTAGATTAATCAAATTAATGTGGTTTTAATTTAATTTTACGAATAAGATGATAGAAGAGAAACCCAGCAAGACGATAAATCGACTGAACTGAATCCCTTTGAAGGTTAGTTATCTCAATGAAAAGTTTTAATAAACAGCATAAAATGAATAAAGTCACTAAATGAGTAATGTTTGATTGAATATTTTTGTTACTGATGAATTCTAATAGTGAACTGAGTCGATTTTTCGAAGCGAATCCGACATTTCGCAATTCCTTGACACTGCTCGCTAGTCTTTTTCAATCGTTCACAGGCCATATTTCTTATATAAAGTTTGTTTTTATGAAACTGATTACCAGTTAGGTTTGTATTGAACTATACGTCAGTTGATCAAATCAGCGAAGTCATTTTTATGCCTTACAAGTAGTCGTACTAGTCGTTTAAAAAAGTCAGTTTGTTTTTTAAAATGTTTCTTCAACATTCCAATTGATTAGGGACTGGTCATTATTTATCGATAAAGGGAGGCTGGTGCTGGTGAAGTCAGTGATAATCATATGAATTCCAAAGCTAGGACTTATTGCGACCTATTTGTTATCCTATTTTAGCGCTACCAGATGAAATTCTACTCAAAATCTTTGAATATACTTCTGTTGAAGTCATTATGAGTTCCTTGTGTCTAGTGTGCAAGAGGTGGCAAAATGTGTCCACGACACATAGCCTATGGAGTACGATCCCAATAGATGAGTGGATGATTTCACACATCAACAAACGAGCGCTGGAAACAATAATGACTCATTCGTCGGCGTTTCAATACTTTTCACTGAGAAATGTGAAGTTAGATAATAATTCTTTTATGCTTTTAAATGTGCTGGTTCACTCTTCTAAACTTGTATATTTAGACTTGAGTGGTCAAGATCAATTGTCAAACATTGATTTTTTGTGGAAAAATTGTAACTTGGAATATCTATTCCTTGACCAAGGGCGCTAGGGCAAAAATTGGTGGTTTTTTAGCCGTTAGACTCCGTTATATTGGTGTTTTTTAGCCGTTAGAAACTGTTTAAACTGTTACTTATCTGTTCTGTTATGTGCTGGCTTGATTTATTCAGTTTTCCCGTCTATATACGCCAAAAATACTGCTGTGACCAACGGTCCAATCGTATGTAACGAACTACTGTATCCTATACCTGCCTCGTGACCGCTTACGTAAGCGTACGCGTCGGTTAATAAGTTAATAAGTTAATCCAAATCCCCTAGAATAACCAAAAATGAACAGGGGTAGGAAAAGAAAGGCCAATCTATTGTTCTCTCGTCTGCTCGTGTAATAGGATTAAAGTGAAAGGTACGGTGGCAATTAGTTTACTCAGCGATGACAGATGTGTAACCAACGAAACCTAACGAACCAACTTCGAATCCAGCCGAACTGGGCTCGGCCAAACTCGAACCCCGACTCGTGACCCAAACAATCTTTTCCAATGACAGCCTCCGGCCGTGACCTTTAGCAACGTTCACGTGTCGTGTTAGATGGTACCTCTCTAATCCGCTTAATGCTTTTTTTTGAACGATTACCAATAATACAATGAACCTTACAAATGCATTTCGAAAGTTATTTCTAAGACATTCCTTGTATCGAAAAGATTCCAGACATATGGTACTAACTTTGAAATAGGATCCACGGTTTGGAAATCCCAACCGCAGTTGTCTGACGACTGTTAGAATCCATTCGCTCAAGATGCAAAATTGTATTCCGCAGCAATCGCTTTTACTAGCAATTACTTATACAGCGGACAGCTATAATACTAAGAGAAGGTACAGTTATTATTAATGATTCGTGGAGTCAGTTCGAATGGAACTGTTTTTTTTAAAAACTGTTTGTAATTTACAGCCATAGCGAAACCTATCCTGAATTTAAATGCAAACGGTAAGTTGACAAGTAAGTCGGGGTTCGAGTTTGGCCGAGGCCAGTTCGGCTGGATTCGAAGTTGGTTCGTTAGGTTTCGTTGGTTACACATCTGTCATCGCTGAGTAAACTAATTGCCACCGTACCTTTCACTTTAATCCTATTACACGAGCAGACGAGAGAACAATAGATTGGCCTTTCTTTTCCTACCCCTGTTCATTTTTGGTTATTCTAGGGGATTTGGATTAACTTATTAACTTATTAACCGACGCGTACGCTTACGTAAGCGGTCACGAGGCAGGTATAGGATACAGTAGTTCGTTACATACGATTGGACCGTTGGTCACAGCAGTATTTTTGGCGTATATAGACGGGAAAACTGAATAAATCAAGCCAGCACATAACAGAACAGATAAGTAACAGTTTAAACAGTTTCTAACGGCTAAAAAACACCAATATAACGGAGTCTAACGGCTAAAAAACCACCAATTTTTGCCCTAGCGCCCTTGCCTTGACAACTGTACAAAACTAAACCAAAACAGAGTAGTAGAGAGCCTTAAGTATTTGAAAAAACTACAAATGCTATCATTAAATGGTTTAGCATTTTCAAATGAAAATCAAATAGTCATAGCCAATATGCAAATACCTTGCATTTTTAATTTGGGTCTAGGTGGTTCAGTGTTTACTTTGGACATCGCTAAAATGCTTTTGGAGAGTTTTCCAAGATTTCTTTTTTTTAAACTTTCATGCTCAAGGGTTGATAGACTTCGCTTAGCGAGGTTGGGTTCAGAATATGACGTTAATCTAGCTTTTGCATAGTTTTTTAATGAAAGTAATGAGCTATCAGTACATTATTTACTTAAAAATAAAAAGTTAAATAAGAATGGAAGCTTGTTGATTTTATGATGCATCCTGATGGCGATTATGATTATTTATAGCTTCAAACATCGAACTATTGCAATGCATTGTCAAATGCAATGCAGTTTCAGCGCTAATTTCTCGCGTTGTCTTATTAGTACAAATTAAGTATGTGCTGTTATTACTATAACTTACTTATTATTATTATTATTAATTTGAAAATAAATACTGCTAATTAACGCCTTTTATATATCATTTGTTCAATGAAATTTATAAATGCCCTCAAAATGAGGGGTCACATTTCACATAAAATAGCCAATGGAACTGCACTTAAAAGTTCAATTATGTCTATGTTTTGTTTTGTAACTTTAGAAAGAGAGAGCTCAGAAATCCCAAAGGCAAATTCACCAACAGTTGAGCCATGCAGTTGCCCTTGTTGTCAACTGAAATACAACAGACCAGATGACAAAGAGTTTCTTACTAAAACTGGCCAGGTTTATGGCTCAGAGGCAAATAAAAAAACCCGTTATTTTAAGAAGGAGTAGTACACCTCTTTCCAATGGCTTAGCCTTTGCAGCACAAGTTTCAAAGCATTTTGCAACGCATGCATGAATGCAAAGGCGAATGGATTAGTATCTATGAGTACAAGAAAGAAGGAAGCCTTTACTACTGGGGGATTTAACAACTGGAAGAAAGCTGTAGAGAAATTCAAAGAGCACGAGAAAAGTAACTTCCATATAAAGAGGCTGTCATGAAGATTCTGACATCAAAAAAACCTGACATTGTTACCCAAATCAACTCTCAAGTAAAGAAAGATCAAAAAAACAACAGAGATTCTTTATTGATTCTACTGAATTGCATTCGCTACTTGGCAAGGCAAGGCATACCTCTTCGAGGCCATGACGACAACGAAGGTAACCTATTTCAATTGCTGAAAATCCAGGCAACAGAATCGTATAAAATGAAAGAATGGTTAAATGATGGATGTTATATCTCTCATGACATCTCGAATGAGATCATTGCATTGATGGCGAACAGTCTTTTGAGAAAGATAATTGAAGAGGTACGAACAGGATTTTACGCATTGCTTGCAGACGAAACTAGAGATTCAAGCAACAAAGAGCAACTTGTCATCTGTTTGCGCTGGGTAGATGAAAGCTTTTGCGTTTACGCAGAGCCCATAGGTTTATATAATGTGCCCGCTACTGATGCTACTTCTTTATACTCGTGCATAAAAGACGTCCTCTTAAGATGTAATCTTCCCATCCAAATGTGTAGAGGCCAAGGCTACGATGGCGCGTCAAACATGATGGGAAAGCTGAATGGAGTTGCTAAAAAGTTCAAAGACCTTGAGAAGTCTGCGTTAAAAGTACATTGTCTAGGCCATTGTGTCAACCTTGTACTTCAGGACATCTGCAAAGCAATCAAAGTAGTTAGAGATGCGCTAGACCTCGCAAGAGAAGTGTCAAGGCTGATCAAATTTTCTCCTAAACACGAGGTCATGTTTTACGATCGCCAGATTAATGCATCAGCTCATCTCGAATCTGGTGAATCTCCTAACGTATTGTCTGGGATCAAGCCATTATGTTCTACACGCTGGACTGTAAGAACGGCAGCCATCGACGCTATACTCAAGAACTATGTTGTTATACAAGAAACGATGTTTGACATCAACCAACAACAGCGTGATGATAATGGAGTGACGGCAGGAGGCATTGTAGCATTGTAGCGAGTTTTCAAACATTTTGGGGACTCAAGATGTCGTACCTTATATTTAGTGCGGCAGAGCAGTTGTCCATTAGCCTTCAGGGAAAAGACACGACTGCCCAAGAAGCACAGAAAGCCTGTAAAGCTGCACGTAATTACTACAAAAGGCTCCGAAGACCAGAAGAGTTCAGCAATATTTATGATGATGCTGTCAAGGCGGCTGCGTTGTTAAACATTGAGCCATGCCTACCCAGATACAGAAAAAGACCAAGGCGTCTTGACGATGGCGAAGAGCCGCATCGATTTGCAACACCGAAGGACTATCATCGCCAAGAGTTCTATCAGGCACTCGAACTTGTGGATAGTCAACTGGAAAGAAGATTTGAACAAGATGACTTCCAAACTGTTTGTGATATTGAAAGAGCACTTTTATCAGCAGCAAATGGCAAGCCTTTAGATGAACTCCCGCAGTTGGTTCACATGACGTACTCAGCAGACGTGGATCCATCCCGTCTAGAGACCCAGCTGAAGATGCTTTCCGACTTCATCACGGCAGCTACGAAAGGAGCTGTGAAAGAAACTAAGTCTATCAGAACAATTTGCGATGCTTTAAATGCGAGCCCAATTGGAAAGAGCATGCTAAGTGAGGTAACAAAGCTGATCAAGATCTACTTGACAATACCTGTGACAACAGCTACAGCAGAGAGGTCTTTCTCAGTTCTTCGCCGGCTGAAAACGTGGCTTAGATCAACGATGACGCAACAAAGACTCAACAACCTTATTCTACTGAATGCCCACAAGCTAAGAACCGACGAACTCGATTTGTGTAAAGTAGCTGAAGAGTTCATCGCATCTAACCAACGAAGACAGGCTCTTTTTGGAAGTTTTCCCTAGAAGATCTCATCTTGAGTTTGTAGTCACAAAGACACTATATATGTATATTGGAGTTGGTAATAGCAGAAACACTATTATAGACACATTTCAGCATCGTTAGCAAGCGGCGATGTCAAGAACGAACCGGAGTAATAACACAGACTTTCTTAAAAGACCAGATACATTCACACGAACTGGAGTAATAACACAATTAAACAGGGAATGTAAAGCCCGTGTTATCATCTACACAAGGGATCATATTAAAATACTGTGATAATGTTGTCCATGTTTTGTGTCTCTCAGCACAATTGCAAGTGGTTTAATGTGCGCAAAATGTTACTGATTGAAATATCACACATACACGTTTGTAATCAAGCTAAACAGGGAGAAGGGGGGGGGGGGCATTTCAAGGTACCGTGAAATATTGGAGTGCCCCCCCAAAATTATTCAGCTTCCGCCGCCCCTGCAAAAACCTACTTCAAGTTCCTAACAGTAACATAAAATCGTGTGGTGAACGAATTTTCCAAATCTCTACTCCAAAGTTATGGAATCAACTGCCACAAGAGTTAAGACTTGAAACTCAATTTCAATATTGAAATCAAATATAAAGACTTTTCTCTTTAGATAAGCATTTACTTAATTTTTATAATAGATTTTTTATTCGCATATTATTTTATCAAAGACTTTTAAATCTATTAAATTATAAACTAGTATGTGATGAACATATTTTGGAAATTGTTAAAAACGAATCATCAAGTGAATTTAATATAATTTTAATATAATATAATTTTAAAGAATTTGTTGTAAAGCGCCATTGACCTCACGGAAATGGCGCTATATAAATGTTTATTTATTATTATTATTATTATTAATATTATTATTATTATTATTATTATTATTATTACTGTATTACTATTATTAAGTGCAGTCATAATATGGCGCGAAACACAAAGTATGAAATAACTGCTAAAGTTAAATATACAAATAAGAAAAAAAGATATATACAGCTATTTTTAAAAAAGGTTGAATACTCAATACTGCATACTGAATAGTGCATTCCAAGACCACAGGGCATTGTGGGTCTCGTTAATTTGAAATAAACAGTCAGTGATGATTTTTAGGCATGTTTTGTCCCTTTTTAAAGTTAAATGAGCAATCTAATTAGTTAGCGATTCAAATTTAGTTAATTTTGAATCATAATTAATTTTCTAAGGCCTAGGGCAAACGTCGAACTTTCCATACACCGAACTTAATTACATCAAAGAATGCCGCCTCATTATCACCTGATATCCATTGTTTTTAATGAGTTCGGTGCATGGAAAGTTCGACGTTTGCCCTAGGCCTAAGTTGTTTAATTGAATGCATCAAACTGGAAATAAAAATATTTTGAGCCACTTCGTTGTGTCGTGTCCGTATTCACTGGAGAGTTGTCGAAGTGATACTTTTCTCAAATTCTGTCAAGGAATGGGATACTGAATTAAACATTTCTTTCCGTATAAAAGCACAGGAATGGCATGGGAATGTTTTTGAAGACTCCGCCTTTATATTTTCATAGAAGCGAGGAGTACGCGCGTCGGCTTGGTCTAATTAGCGTTACAAGATACAAAGATAAGAATATGTGGACCGCGTAGCACTTATGAAATACATGAAGATATAGAAATAATGATAAGTTATAACTTATCATTATTTCTATATCTTCAGATACAAAGATACAGAGTTACAAAGATACAGAGTTACGAAGAAACAAAGATACGGCAGAGTTACGAAGATACAGAGCTACAAAGATATCGAATTTCAATAAAACAGAGTTACAATAAAATAGAAAATACAAGAAAATAGAGTTACAACGATATTGAATTACATGTAAGCAGAGTATTTATTGCATTTGCCTCTCGATGAAATTGAATTGATTATTAAATTAATTTCATTTCCCATGCTCATTAATAATTCATGAGGAAACCAGCCAATCAATGGGCTATTTTTGGGTCACATGATGTTACTTGAAACCTGGTAAAGTCATGTGAAAGGATTGAATTCAGTCTGTAGTCATGAGAAGTCATTTCAAAGCCTCCAATATTGGACTGGACGGGGTTTCAAGTCCGCTCAATCAGTTTCAGTCCAAGGCGAAGCGATAGTACGCGTTTTCTGAAGCATTTCATAGGAGACCTTTATGGGCCCACCAAATTGTACAAAATAGTGCTCTTGAACAATAGAAAACAATAGAATTAGCATACATATTAGTAATACTAATATTTCACAGTTATTATATTGTTTGGATTCTAATTCATTTCGTTCACAGCATTATTCTCTCGTTTTTAGAGTAAAACACGACTTTTAGCGGTCAAACACTATTTTGGCTTCTTTTCAGTACCACGATTTTTTTGAGTTTTGAAGGTGAACAATCTGGATTCCTGATGTATTTAATTTGAATTTCGTTGACTTACGTTTAACTTTAGATGGAAAAAAAACACGGAAAAGCCTCTTTTGGTCTCTTATTAATATCTTTCATGAGATACATGAGATATATTTTGTGACTCTGTATCTTTGTAACTCTGTAACTCTGTAACTCTGTAACTCTGTAACTCTGTAACTCTGTAACTCTGTAACTCTGTAACTCTGTAACTCTGTAACTCTGTAACTCTGTAACTCTGTAACTCTGTAACTCTGTAACTCTGTAACTCTGTAACTCTGTAACTCTGTAACTCTGTAACTCTGTAACTCTGTACTCTGTAACTCTGTAACTCTGTAACTCTGTAACTCTGTAACTCTGTAACTCTGTAACTCTGTAACTCTGTAACTCTGTAACTCTGTAACTCTGTAACTCTGTAACTCTGTAACTCTGTAACTCTGTAACTCTGTAACTCTGTAACTCTGTAACTCTGTAACTCTGTAACTCTGTAACTCTGTAACTCTGTAACTCTGTAACTCTGTAACTCTGTAACTCTGTAACTCTGTAACTCTGTAACTCTGTAACTCTGTAACTCTGTAACTCTGTAACTCTGTAACTCTGTAACTCTGTAACTAACTCTGTAACTCTGTAACTCTGTAACTCTGTAACTCTGTAACTCTGTAACTCTGTAACTCTGTATCTTTGTATCTTCGTAACTCTGTATCTTGTAACGCTGAATATACCTAGCCGACGCGCGTTTGTTCTGAATCGGAAAACGGAAATAATTTTCTCGATTTTTAAAAGTGCAATATTTTCAAATCAAAAAAAGATGCCGTTCATCTTTGGGACAAATGCATGAATTCTGTGTGGTTTTTGTTTGTATAAGTTCAGTGGTCTCGGAAGAGTTCTTGGAGCTCACTTTAGTGCTTAGCAAAATATGTAGTAGTAAATTTGGACAATCACCTAGCTAGTTTGGAGCCTAGCTTTCAATATTTCTGCTTCTAACCTTTTCGACTCTTTGCATCCCGATCTATTGAAAGTCTTGTCGTCTTCTCAACCTAGCAATGTGTCTGTTGTTCCTACTGTGCTTTTTCTTTTCCTCTACAAACTTATTAACTCATAGCTCACCTTAAAGACCTGCTCTGCGCACGCTGCTATATTCGTACAAACTATGAATGTAGCATTAGATAATTATCATTATACTAATGTCCATATTCTGCCTAGTTTTTGTTTTTGTTTTTTTAACTGACAAATAAAACAAATGAATAAATTTAAATAAATAAAATAAATGAATAAAATGAATAAATAAATAAACTCATAAATAAATAAATATATATGTTGCAAATAATGTCCAACGCTGGGATTTTTTGACAATCCTAAGGTTTTATACTTACCTTGCGCTATAAGATAAAACAGGAAAACAACAAAGCACGACAAGCTAGCTGTACAAGTTGCCATTTCCAGGTCGGTACAAAGTAAGAGGAATACAATCGTTTCCCTTTAACCTTCAAAAAGAGACCCTAATAATAATTAATACTGTAAGACGTCGTTAATAATAAATATAGCAGAGTAAAGCAAACACCCTTTGGCGTATTAAACCTGAAAAGCCGTAGGTCTTTATTATTGCCCGCTCGTGTTCAAACTGAATGTTCTAGACCTCAAAACATTCTCAACATGACGTCAAACCAGGCATAGTCAATGGAGCGAAATGGTTGGGAAACCTATTGTTCTAGATTTTTGTTCGACTTTATCATCTAGTAATTTAACTGTATCTGTGCGGAAATATTTATCCGCATAGTTTGTAGTCATCGGATGAAAGTTTTTACTTTCAAAATGTTTGTACAAGAAAATAATAAGGAAAACAGTATTTTTAGCGATACTTGCTTTGGTTCGTTGTGCACGGTCAGTATCAGTTTTCAAAAGTGGACGAATAATAAGGAAAACAGTATTTTTAGCGATACTTGCTTTGGTTCGTTGTGAATGGTCAGTATCAGTTTTCAAAAGTAGACGAACCTCTAGGCGAATTTAATTCGATAACTTTCAAAACATTACGAGTATCTATAAATTACGAATTGTACGAGAAGATAGTGCGATTTTTTTTGTTTATAAACACAAAACAAAATTGAGCAAATTAATTGGGACTCTACAGAGAACAATTTGGGATTTAATCCTCTGTCCAATCAGAATCGAGAATTTTGTCAAGTGTATAAACTTGCAAGTAACTAGAGTTTGAATATAAGAAGATTTTCAATGTTAAGACTACTGATGTAATCGAAGAAAGTTCTGAAATGTAAATAACTCATCAATGGTGGTCTCACAGAAAGAATTCTTTTCAAAATATATGAACCTGAACATTCGGCGTTAGACGAGAAAGGAAATAACGTCAAGTGAAGCCAGGAAATACAGGCGATGGATAAGACATAATAAAGTAAAATAACATAGCGTCGATGCAGGGGAGTAGAAGGAAAAGGATTTTTTTAATAATGAAAATACTACGGTGTGAAATTTCGTAATAATTACATGTTCGCTCGTTTGCTGCGCTCACTCATAAAATATCTCCTCAACACTCGAAGATAAAATCGTATCTCCGCGATTAATTCTATGTGATATCCCCTATATATCTCAGAGCTTTATATATATATATATTAGCACTTGATTCCGCTATTTCAATATATTTAACGAAGGAGTCATTTTAATGTAACCCTCTTAATACTTGTTTAAAATAAAGTTCACCGCTAACACCAAAATGTATATAAGTGCATTAGTATTTTTCTTCTCGGTGAAGGGAAAAAATGATCTAGTTGGAAAATATTTATGTTTTTTCACCTTTTCGCTGCACACGTAACTCTAGTCTGTTTTATTAGAATGATTTGCAAACTCAGTTGAAAAAATCATAAAAATCGGGTTCAAAAAAGCATGGAAGTCCAGACTGAAATGTCCCAAGCTGGTTTAAAAAACAATCACGCCCTATATATCTATTTTTGATGTAGAGTTTGAATTTCGAAGGAAAGCCTGTCCGGGGTTTTGAATTCAGCCCCGCTCTCCCCTGTTATAATATCAATGCTGAAATAAAAACCCGGGACAGGTTTTCCATCGAAATTCAATCCCGATATGAAACCTCATAGAAAAAGGGTTTGGTGGTTTGCATGATCCTTTAACATGTAAAAATATTTGTAGTAGCTCATGGAATTAAAAAGCGCGTTCAATATTAGGCTGTGTAAGAATTTGAATTCAGTCAATCTTTGAGGAGCTCTCATCATGAGGTATCATAGCGTGAGCGAAGAACCATAATAAAGAAAAATTGGTAACTCATCGAGTTGATTTTTCATGGCTTGGCTGACGTCACTTCCGTCCATCCGTACGTACATACGTACATACGCACATACGTCCGTGTACATAACACAGGAATCCCGCTTGATTTCAAAGCAACACTACTCAGAAATGCACAGAAAAAAATCGCTTATTTGGACGCATTATAGACCAAAAACAATTTTAAAAAACTTTCAATGTAGTCAAAGATGGATAAAGAAGTATTCTTAAAGAATTCAGGTGTTTTTTTCTAGACGATCGTACATTTTTTTATTTTTTATGACAAGCAGTTTCTTTCGAAGATAATCGACAATTCAAAGACTTTCTCTCTAAATTTTTAACCTTTCTATAAATAAGTTAAATTCATTTTAATGCTGGATGAAATATAAAAAGGAGAGCATAATACAACAAATATTCGCCCTTTATTTAGCTTTATAATTATTTAAGAGCTCGGTTTTTTAAACCAACTATAGTACGTTTTTCATTCAAGAAAAATCAGATTCGTTCGGCTCCTATCGCGGGGTCTTATCGGCAAACCAAAGAAGACTTTCATTCAATAGTTTTATGCATTTCTACAGATAATTTATTCAAATATTGAATGACATATAAAATTAAACCCAATATTCGCAATTTATTGAGATTTTCCGTTTAGTATGATTATACAACTGACTTTAAATTTGTTTTCTTGAGCATCGAGAGACATGTTATGGTATAGAGACCTTGTCTTTCAATTTAAAAAGCTAAGATATGTCGTTATTGTATAAAGACCTTTTCTTTCACTTTAAAAAGCTAAAAAACATTCAAAAGCATTGAGGAACGCCAATTTACTGAAAGAAATTAGGTATCTGCAAGATCTCTGATTGAAATCATATTTATGCTGCAAGTTGAGGAAGAATACATCTTTTCAAAACTGCAAAAATTGATTTGGAAAAAATAATGCATAGAAACGCCTGCTGAATTTGGTAGAAACACATGCGATAATTATGCTTCCTTAATCAATGCGGGAATAAGGATTTTCATTAAGATTGCCATAAAATTTACCCTGAGAACTAAGAAATTATTGCTCGCGCCATTTTTTGAAAGTGCAGTGTGGTTTGAAAAATTTAATCTCCATTAGGAAGGTTTTAGAATTGTCGGTAATATTAGCAAAAAACGTGATCTTCTGTGATTGCGTGACCAAGGTTCCACTTTTAGAAGTCTCATCAGTTCCGATTGCTGCATCCAAGATGCATCACTCGAATTACATCAAATATTTTACCATTCACTCAACTATTCACTCAATGTAGATTCAATACTGAAAATATTGATTTAGGGGTACTTTGTGTTTTAGCTTGTAAATAACTAGAGTTTGGAAATCTAGGAACAGCATTTATTTCAAACAAGATTCTCAATATCAAGACTTCTGAGACAATTTATAAAAAAGTTCTTAAATGCCAACGACCCACCAATGGTGGTTAAACGATTACCACAGTTGCCTGCGCCGTCTTGAAAGGTAGCCGCGCCTTTGCATGGAAGCAAGACGAACGGTGTTAAAACAATGTGTTAAAAAAGGTCATCATTGCAAGCTCACCGTTCGTCTCGCTTCGATTCAAAGGCACGGCTACCTTTCAAGATGACACAGGGAAAGCGAATATTTTCATGAGTGTACGGTGTCCGTGTGTTGATGTGATGTGCAATAAGCAATATAGTGGGTAGTGATTGGTTGTTTCTATGATGTCTGTATTTCCATGAGTGTACCGTGACCGTGTGTTGATGTGATGTGCAATAAGCAATATAGTGGGTAGTGATTGGTTGTTTCTTTGATGTCTGTATTTTCATGAGTGTACCGTGACCGTGTGTTGATGTGATGTGGTAGTGATTGGTTGTTAATATGATGTCTTCATTTCCTTGAAAGTATCGTGAGAGTGTCGTGATGTGCCATAAACAATATAATGGGTAGTGATTGGTTGTTTATATGATGTCTTCATTTCCTTGAAGGTATCGTGAGAGTGTCGTGATGTGCCATAAACAATATAATGGGTAGTGATTGGTTGTTTATATGATGTCTTCATTTCCTTGAAGGTATCGTGAGAGTGTCGTGATGTGCCATAATCAATATAGTGGGTAGTGATTGGTTGTTTCATGGTGTCTTCGATTCTCTGATTAATATACCGAGAACGTGTGGTGATGTGCATGAATACAGTGAGTCAATAGACTCCACTTTTCATTGTTTCTTAACTACTTGATCATTTCTTACGTAGGCTGCAAAAAAGAAAATAGTAAAAAAAAAAATGATCAACTTCTTTAAATACCTGCAGCGATTTTCAAGCAAACGTTAGCCAAATATCTAATATGAGTGCTCACACTTTACAATATGATTATGTTTTACCAAAATATCGTTTCAAACCTTTATTAAAACGATTTTTGGTTTGAAAATTACCCATAATGCCCCCGATATATCGAAATATATAGACATTCTTTTCGTTTGCAGAAATTTTGCAAAGAGCTGTTTATAAATATAAAGTTGATTTTTGTGCTTACCATAAGAAAAAGAAAAATATGAAGATGATTATCAGAACAACCAAGGCCATAACTGCTAGGCCCACTCCAATAATTATTTCGAGATTGCGCTGTCTTACGAGGAGTGCTGAAAAAAACGAATTGAAGTAGCTTTCTTAAAAGGAGTACGGTCTCGAGACCACATCGTTCGTGATTTGACATCGTTCCCCTAAATGAATTATTGGTCACCTTTTTTCGTTAGCATTTTCTGAGCAGGAATGAGGATAATGTAGATTTCTTTGTCGATTGAAATGGAAATCCGCCATGAGTTCGACTTGCGTTTACGATAAATTCAAAGAGTGAAGAATTTGTATTTCATGGGTTCTCTTGGCAAAATCTAGGAAAATGTTAAATTCTCAGTTTTGATTGGTTGACCTCAAGTTCATTCTATAGACCAGGTCAGCTGGAAAGAATTGAGGCTATGTCATATTTGTCGTCTTTAATCTTTGACTTATTGAAATAAAATAATTCATTACCTTCTGCTTGTTGCTTTGTCATGCGCTCGGTAAGATCTAAAATATAGTTTAATAGTAATTAGTCAAGGAGAGATAAATGGAAGGATGAATCGCTGGGTGGGTTGGAAGGTGAATAAATGGAAGGATGAATAGAAGGATATATGTAGAGGTTTATACATGTGAGTGTGAGTGGGTGAACGGATGGTTCATTGATGAGTTTGATGGATTGGTGGGTAAAGTAATATTTCGAGAACGAGTGAGAGTGTTTCATTAGGGTTTCCAAACACGAGAAAACATTTGAAAGCACGAGGCCGTTGGAAGAAGTTTCATTGTTTTTATTTAATATGCGTAGAACAGTTGTATGGGGAAAAAAATTTATAAAATATAAATCCAACCCAACTTTGTCAATAAATTCCTCGTTGGTATAGTTGGTGAAACACTAGACTATCACGCAAAGGGTACAAGGTTTGAGACATGGTAAGTCCAAGGTAAAAAGAAAAGGAAAAGGTAATTATGTAAGGAGATAGTAGATAGAAGTATAACAAGTTTTGACACGGGAAAACGTGTCAAATGTGCTGTGCACATTGGATACTTTGAATAGAGTACAAGACTATTTGGGATTTAGTCATTGTAAGACAGAAGAAAGTCCGTGGATTCGGTTTGAATATTTTTTACGGTCAAATTGAACCAGCATAAACGAGTCTTGTTCGCAAACCCCAAAGCAAGCCTACGTCTCTCTGAGAACCAGTGTTATGGTGGCTCCATCGGCTCAAAAACACCACACAAAACATTATTGAACAGAAGATTCTCCATCTACAGAAAAAGTTTGGTCTCGAAAATTAACCTCAGAATACCCTGCGAGCAGAGTCTCCTTAACCTTCCCCCGAGTGAGAGAAAGGAAAAAAGACTCTTTCCTTTCTCTCACTCGGGGGAAGGTAAAGGAGACTTTGCTCGCAGGGTAACCTCAGAATGGAAATAGTACGAAAAACGTATCTCTTTCCCTACACTTCTGCCCAAACAATATGGCGTCGGAAACCGTGAAAGGAACTATAAATAAACTAATATAAATCTCGTGTGAGTACTCTTTTATGTAAATTATGACGCAGTAAATTCCTCGTCCACCCACTCGTTGAAGGTTTCGGCATGAAAATCCCTTTTTTCATAAAAATATTCGACTAGAAATAGATACGTTTAGCTAACCAAAACAAAAATTATTACTTTAGTTAATACAATAACATATAACTCGTGCGGGTACTGTTACTAAAACAAGGAACGGCCTGAAACCACCTGAAACCACCTAAAACGACCTGAAACGACCTGAAACAACCTGAAACGACCTGAAACGACCTGAAACGACCTGAAACGACCTGAAACCATCTTGAAACCACCTGAAACCAGCCAAAACATTGAATCTCCATCGAGTTTGTCGTCCAGTTTGTGTATTTTATTGACTTTTATCGATCGATCAAGTGTTTGTTTTCCTTGGAAGGGATGTATTTCATGGTAGAATGTCATATAGTCGCTCATACGTATAGTCTCCCATAGAAGTATTCCACACTTATACCTCACTTTTCCCTTGCTATGATTACCTGTTCCTAGCTATGATCAACCGTCCCTTCCTATGATCAACTGTTCCTAGCTATGATCAACTGTCACTAGCTATGATCAACTATCCCTAGCTATTTTCACCATTCTCTACTAATGGTTTCCTGTACCTATATATAGATTAACTTCCCCTTATATAGTTTAATGAACTTAAAAACTTGCAGGCAACATGGCTGAATTACGTTATGGAGGGGCTTATCCAGGATCTGTCATGTGGGGGGGGGGGGGGGGGGGGGGGGGCGTGGGGGTCCCAACATACCAAATTGTCACTATGACATCATATCACATACTGCATCAACGGTCAGATGATTTATCTTTGGCTTTGAAAATGGGGTCACAGGCACCCCTAAGCCCCCTAGATAGGCCAATGTTAAGTTAAACAAATTTACACGTTAAAGTAAAAAAATGTTCAAATTGTAATCATAGCTAGGGACAATTGATGACAGGTAGGGATAGTTGAAAATAGCTAGGGACAGTTGATGACAGCTAGGAGCAGTTGAAAATAGCAAGAGATAGTTGAAAATAGCTAGGGATAGTTGATCATAGCTAAGGGATAGTTGATCATAGCTAGTGACAGTTGATCATAGCTAGGAACAGTTGATCATAGGTAGGGACGGTTGATCATAGGAAGGGACGGTTGATCATAGCTAGGAACAGGTAATCATAGCAAGGGAAAAGTGAGGTATAAGTGTGGAATACTTCTATGGGAGACTATACGTATGAGCGACTATATGACATTCTACCATGAAATACATCCCTTCCAAGGAAAACAAACACTCGATCGATCGATAACAGTCAATAAAATACACAAACTGGACGACAAACTTGATGGAGATTCAATGTTTTGGCTGGTTTCAGGTGGTTTCAAGATGGTTTCAGGTCGTTTCAGGTCGTTTCAGGTCGTTTCAGGTGGTTTTAGGTCGTTCCTTGTTTTAGTAAATACCAATAGTACTATCTTAGATCAATGACGCAGTAGAAATTCCTTGCCCGCCCCCATTCAAGCTTACGGCATGAAATACGTTTTTGTCATGAAAATATTCGACTAGAAATAAATATGTTTTGCTAATCAAACCTAATATCATTTTTCTTGCTAATAAAATAATATAAAACTCGTGCGAGTACTATTTTACATCAATGACGCAGTAGAAATTCCTGGCCTGTCCATTTACAATCTTTTGTTTACGTAACTAATTCGAGTTGTATCAAAAAACAAAATCGCACTAAAAGTTTCTAATTTAGCTCCAGTTTCTAATTATCTGCTTAGAACTACCAAATTAAGTTTAAAGTAAGTTGGATTAAGGCACTCTTACCACGAAAACCACATATGCTCAACCTCTTTCACCTCCTCCGTGTACCGATCTTACAGATCTCAACATGCATTTTCACCTCGTGTTTCACGAATGTCAATCATGACGAGGTCCACCAATGGCATTCGTAACACTAAATTCCGATCATACCTAACTCAACAAAAACAAATGTACTGTGCCCATAGGCACAGCACAAAAAGTAAGTAACGGAGAGGAGAGAGGTAAAGAAATGAGTGCAAATGGGCGGAAAGTGGATGACAAAGCTAGCTATTTTGAGACATCGACGACAAATATGTAGATTAAGACATATTTCAGCACTAGTGATGAAAATATTTCAGACACTAGTGATGAAAATGGTGTTTCATTAGGTTTCAAAACCCATCCACGAGATCTGAAAAGTGTCCCTCAATTGGTTGCTGAGCTTATGAAGTATTAATGAGTTTGAGAATTAATAGACATAAATGCGTCGGTGGTTGACTGAGTGCATTGATTGCTGGATGTCTGGATAAATGGATGGATGAATGTATAAATGGGTGGAAAGGTAATGAATGGATGGCTGATTGGTAGATAGCTTAATAGGAGGATGGATGGGTGGATGGTCTAGATGAATAAGGCCCCGTCCACACGTATCCGGAAATTTTTGTATCCGCAAATTGTTTTTTTTTTTTTTTTTTTTTTTTTGCGGATACTGGTTGCGTCCACACGTGTCCGCACATTTTTGTGTCCGTATCCGCAAATTTTACGAAAACGGATACGTGTGAAAAAATAATTTGAGGATACAAAAATTTCCGGATACGTGTGTACGGGGCCTAATACTTTGTTTATCACTGAATAGCTCTTACTTGGTTCATCATCCTGGATGGTACATACCCTACATTTCATATTCTGGCTGCGTTACCAGCGTGGTTGGTCCTTGTAGTGTAGTGGTTAACACATCGGACTAGAATACCGAAGACGTGGGTTCAAATCCTGCCAAGGGCATATGATATTTTTCTCTTATTTCTCTACTTCATTATATACACACCGAACGCATAATTTCTACTTCACTATGTCTATTTATCTGCGTACATTTACGGTGTTCAACTTACCTATAGAGAAAAAATATCGCTCTGGGATCCTCACGAATACCCTACATTTCATATTCTGGCTGCGTTACCAGCGTGGTTGGTCCTTGTAGTGTAGTGGTTAACACATCGGACTAGAATACCGAAGACGTGGGTTCAAATCCTGCCAAGGGCATATGATATTTTTCTCTTATTTCTCTACTTCATTATATACACACCGAACGCATAATTTCTACTTCACTATGTCTATTTATCTGCGTACATTTACGGTGTTCAACTTACCTATAGAGAAAAAATATCGCTCTGGGATCCTCACGAATACCCTACATTTCATATTCTGGCTGCGTTACCAGCGTGGTTGGTCCTTGTAGTGTAGTGGTTAACACATCGGACTAGAATACCGAAGACGTGGGTTCAAATCCTGCCAAGGGCATATGATATTTTTCTCTTATTTCTCTACTTCATCCTGGATGGTAATAAGTTCACATTTGTCTCCTGACGTAAACGTCGTGGGGACATAAGATTCAATGATGACTGAGAAATTTTCATTGTTTTCTTTGTACTCGTCGTCAACCAGATCGACACTTAACGTCATGTACACTTGACCTGGAAGGAAGGTTCTGTTGACTTGGTTTTGTGGCTTGTAGTCTGATTTATCAAATGCTGTGCCGTCTTTTGTACTAAACCTGTTACACCAAAAATATAGCTTTACGAGTCTTTAAAGTTTTACAAGTATTTCAAAATCTTTAGAAGTAGAGGTCATTCAAGTGCAGATAGAAATGAGCGGTAATCAGTGTCTTACCAGATAGGAGAAGTTATGTTCAAGACACCTTCTCTTTTCAAAGTAAAATAGACGGTTTTGTTACCCTCGCTGACCACAATGCTCTGGTTAGTACATCTGATGAAAGCTACGAAGTGATACGAAAGAAAAGATAAAAACGCACGGATGAGTTTTGTTGATATTCTAGTGGCAGATCTAAGGAGAAAGGAAATGGATTCGGAAAGTGGCGGATCTAAGGAGAAAGGAAATGGATTCGGAGAAGTGCCACCGTTCATCAGAGGTACAGTGAAACAGATTTTCCCGAAGAAACGAAGAAAACAAATCAAAAATTAAGAATGGCGGCCATTTTGTTCGAGAGAATTTAGAATTTTAAAACCAGCGACAGATATTGTTTATTGTTTAAGCTTTCTTTTTTGGGTACAAATTTCAACTTTCCACTCATGCAAGGCGCTCATACTTACTGTCATCATTGATAATAGTAAAGTCGGTACCAGGACATATCATATGTACCCTGTCATCTGATGACGACACAGACAAGCTAAACGTCTCGTCAGGTTCCAGGACGTTATCATTCACCAACACCACACTTTCTTTTATGCTGGACTGGTTGGGTGCAAATGTTAAGATTTTATCAATAGCAATGTAGTCTTTACCAGATTGAGCGGTGCCATTAAGCGTACGAATTCTGAAATACAAACATTCACAGTCAAAATTCTTCATGGTAATTCCCAGTGTCCGTCTCTAAATCTACTTTCGCTAAATTGAGGGGTCTGGAAAAACAAATGAAATATTTTCTTTAAATATGAAGTTGAAAAAAACAATGAAACCTTCTCAAGTTTACCATGGATGCGAGGCTAACATGGAAGTACAAAAAAAAAAGTTTAATCTTTGGAATTAGTTGCGTAGCCTCGTATTCAAGATAATTTTGAGAAGGATCCATTAGCACTACTTTGATCGCATGGTATTCACATAAATATGTGTTATGAGAGAGAAAATTAATGTTTTTACAGACTAAGCTAGACATCAGTTTTCTAATTACTATTTCTTATCGTATGAAAACAAGATAAAGAACGATCAATTAGTTATTGAAAATATCGATATAAGATTTCAGTAAGGCTGCCATCACGCACGAGTTTAGATGATGGTATGCTTTGAATTTACAAGTAAACTACTTAGCTCCTCCCATTAGCATGTACACCTATGGTTACACTCTAAACACTCTTTACCCCTTTGCTTAGTTATTTTACCACTATTCTTTTAAATCTTATGATATAATTATTCCTCGTAGACCTTTCTACACATTTACCATATATTCACATAATATCTTTGGTTTAAGTTATGGTTAGTTCTATGATTTTCACTCGTATTATTCTTAATAAGATATCGCACTCAGGAATTCACTATTTCCATTAGCCAATCAAGGCACAGCGATAATATCATATTGATTGTAGAATGACACCTGTCATGAAGTTATTATAAATAGAGCTCATGTAATTAGTTTTAGTCAGAAGAAGAGAAAGTAGAATAAAGATCCCGAGTAGCTCTACCGAGAGCGCTATCCCATAACATATGATCATAGCTATTGTTAGAACACTAATATATGTGTGTGCGAGGCAACTACGACAAGAATGATCGTTCAGAGTTTTTGCATCTCACAACAACCAATCAAAAGACGAAACCATCAGAAAAGTCGTAAATTACCCATGAAATTTCTGGAAAAAGTTGGTAACCAGTAAAAGTGCGTTTTAAATAAAGGACTTCCGATTTTTTGCAAGTCAGTAACAGTCACGTGATTCTGTTAAACACGCAAGTCAAGAATCATCAATCAATAAGATATTAAATGTTATGAATTAATGGCGCCTTTAGCTAACTTTAGTCGTTACTTCCCCTGGTACCTAACCCAACATATTGTCTATCTAAACGCGATTTTGATCAGGATTAAGAAAAAAAGTCGATAGGATTGATCTACCACTGCCTGAACCGTTTGGGTAGCCCAATTGAACGGTGAAAATAAAATCGGGGGAAAAATCTACTTTAATTATTTTGATGTTTTTGAGGTCAAGTTAGAGTAATCCATAATGCAAAAGAGTAAAAAAAAATCAAAAAAGCGCTAAAACATTTTTTTCCGCGCGCGCCTTTGTTTTCCTTTTCTTATGGTTCTATCTGTATTTATCGTCCTTCGCATCAACAGACACCTAAATTTTTAACTGTTTATTGAAAGTTAAAGGTTTGTCGGCTAAAACGTCAACGTTTTCCATTTCCAACGAGATCGGCTTTATACAACAGGGTATATGGTTCACGCGTAGAGAAAGTGACGATATTTTCATGAAAATCTGTTTAGAAATTTTTTGATATTGCAAGCCATACCTCATTGTGTGGTTGTATTGCAGAGATCCTTCTCGCGTGAACTCCATGAGTACAGGACCTTGTCTGTTCTCGTAAAACCTTTGATGTCCTCTCCGATCTCTGCAGAATATGTTCACTAAAATGAAAGCATTCAAAGATCAATCATTCGATCCGTCAGCAAGCTTTAAGTCAATCAGACACGAACTTCAACCATATTGTTCAAATTTACCAATACATTTGGCTCTTACCGTCATTGCTGATAATAGTTACATTAGAAGTCTTACAGTCTGAGAACGTGGTACTTCCATCAACACCAGTCAATGAAAGCTGGAACGTCTGATCATCTTCTACAAGTTTATCGTTGACTATATTTACTGAGATATTTTTTTCAATCTCCCCAGTAAAGTAAATCAAACTTTGGTTAAGAATCGGTTCTGTGTAGTCCTCTGGAGTAATGGCAGTTTGTGGCGAAGTGTTAATGCTATAATATAAATGAGTATTAGAAAGCGATGTGCAAATATTACATAAACATACACGTAGTATTATGAAGGCTTCTTTCAAAATTCTTAGTTTTAGCAACAATTATCATAGAATAATATTCCGCAAAGTTTCGTCACATCTGATTTCATGCCATATTTAATGTTACGTGATCATAGATCATTCTATCCATCTATCCATCTATCCATCTATCCACCTACTTAGTTACCCTTCGGCTTATCTATTTACCTGCTTCAATACCCACCTACCTACCCACTTACCTACTTACCTAAAAAAAAATTTTATATATTACCTACCTATTATTATAACTTACCTACTCATCTTACCTACCTACTTACCCATTTCACCTTCCTACCTACCTACACCAACACCATCACCAACACTACTACCTACTACCTACCTAAACACCTAAACACCTACGTATCCGCCTGTACCTGATCGGTGCAAAGTCAACGTTCTACTCATACATATATACATGTATGTAGAACACTGTATAGGAAAAATATACTTAAGTCTACTGGTATTTTGTTGCATTTAGCTCTTCGTCAGCGTAAAAAAAAAACAAGTCGGTGGGTTTTGTTGTAGGCTAAATCGATGTGAAATAAAATTAAGCTACTCGAGTTCTATTTATATACTCACATGACAGACGCGTTTGACACACTGATTGCTCCCGTTCTTCTGATCGTCAAGTTGACAAATTTATCGTGTTCTTCGTAGACTGTAGCCGACGTTCTCGTGAAGCAAAATGTATCTTAAAAAATTGTTCAGTAAAATTGTTATGAAAATCAAGTTAACTTCAAGTAGTTTTGTTTATATATAGCAAAGGGTACGGTGGCCAATAAGGGACATCTTGCAAGTTAGACGAGTCAACTAAAAAACAAGTTGCTCGTGCTATGCTAGACGAAATGCTGCATTTTACAAAAGTTGCTGCAAATAAGAAACAAGTTGGTGCATGTTAGATGAGTTGTTAAACTTTCATATTTATATGCTTATTTTATGGTTAACAAGATCTATTATTCAAGCAAGAGAATCTCCTCCGCTTAACAGATTCCAATTTGACGCTTTTGTCCTTCCTTGGCACAGGATCGAACAACTCTTTAAGCGGCACAAAATTGCTCTCGCTTTTGACCATAGACTGCCGGACACGGATTAAAAGTCCGGCAGTTTTTAATTTTCGAGGATTTCTCAACGAAAACGAATCGTAAACGACAGAAAGTTACGACAAAATTTACAAGAGAAAGTTAAGCAGGCATAAGTTTCACCCATCCATGTCTTAACTTAGCTCAACCGAATTTGATTTATTGTCATGGAAGCCCAAGTTATTTCCCCACTAGTCCACGCTTCCAGGTGAATCAGCATAACAATTGCCGTGAAGACAATGCACCAGATAGACTCAATTTGTTCACGTGCACATCATTCTTCAAATCGATTCCGTGCGTGGCAGAGTGCAAGGGATTAGCTCTAGATATATTCTGGGGGCCGGCTAGTCTCTACCCTGATGATTCGTCTAGAACACAATCCTGTGTAATCCGTACACCCAAGGGCAGAGGGCTTTAATCGCATTAAAAGTATTTTTCCTCTTCTTCTTCGTTTTTCCTTTAGCCTTAGATCTTTTCTTAAATACTTATTTATTATTTTTTATAAGCGACTTTTTTTAATTCAAGGACATGTGGATTCTTTTTTTTTTCTCCATGAAGGATGTCTACTCGCTCAAGAAAAACCGTTTCAACCCTCCTTAAGTCCCAATATTTATCGGCAAACTGCTCGCGCAATGCTAATCGTTTAACATACAGCAACTCGTCTAACATGAAGCAACTCGTTTTTTATTTGAAGCTAACGACTTATTTGTTATTTGAAGCAACTCGTCTAACATATGACAACTTATTTCTTTATATTTGCAGCAGCTCGTTTCTTCAGTTGCAGTAACTCATCTTGCCTCCAGAAACTCATCTCACATGAAGCAACACGATTCTTATTTGCAGCAACTCGTCTTAAATGCAGCAACCTGTCTTACATGCAGCGACTCGTTTATTTTTCATCTGATGAGCTTGCAGAATGAGCCCAAGCTTCGTTTCACATTTCCTTTCTTTTTCTAATTCATATTTAGCTAATAAATTTGGTTTAGCTAATAAGAACGAAATCAAACCACGTCAATTTAAAGTAAGAAACGGAGTTATGATATCTGAGATTGGCGGGTTCGCTGTGATAAATATCTGAGCTTGCCCAAATTGGTATAATGACTCTTTCCATTGTACATTGTACTTACTATCGTCATCGTGTATGGTGACAGTGTAACTTGTCGTATCATTGAAGGTGACTCGAGAATCGGAAGGGTTCATGGAAACGTTGAATGTTTTGTACTCTTGTTCGCCCCAAGTGTCGTTAGTCACAGGAATGACGAGTTCTTTCACCGTGTCGTAAGCTGTAAACACTATACTATCACAATGTGCTTGTACTGATGGATAATCATGCGGCGGAGAACCTGAATCGGAACTTCTGCATAGTCTGTATGGAAGAGACAAAATCTTGCTAAAAATGCACGCAAAGAACACTTTGATAAATCTTTGTAGACTAAAATATTGTATAAAACTCCTGGAAAACATGAGAAAGTTCACACTCATAGGAAAAAATAGGGGGGAAATCAGTAGGAATGGGTAGAAATGTTTTTAATGCAGTCAGCCATTGCACAGTCCTTACCGCACAGTGTGGGTGTCTTCAAGCACACCAACACGACAAAGTCGTACTTTGTAGGAACCTACGTTTTCCTCTATGGAAGTTGAATATCCAGGACAGAAGTACACATAGGCTGAAAAGAGATATGATTGAATGAAATGAATGATTCTATTATAAGTTCATTGATTAATTATTCATACGAAATATACTCACTGTCATCATTTATGATATTTATCTGTATACCAATGCAGGATGGGTCAACAACCACTCGTGGGTCAGAAGTGTTACAAGTAACTGTAAAACTCTCATTTGCCTCGACTACTCTGTCATTTGTAACTACCACAGGAAAGTTTTTAGTCGTTTCATTGAGTCCAAAAGAGACTGTGGCTGAAGTTTGAGATGTGTAGTCGCTCGGGCTTAAAGCCGTACCGTCGGCAGTGCTGCACCTAAATAAAAGAAAATATAAATGGTTATTATATGCAATAAAATGAATTACCTAAGACAGGTCATCAGCATCATCATCATCATCATCATCATCATCATCATCATCATCATCATCATCATTATCATCATCATAATGAAAATTTTAGAGTTTGATAAATATCTATCTACGAATTACCTAAGACAGATCATCATCATCATCATCATCATCATCATTATCATCATAATGAAAATTTTAGAGTTTGATAAATATCTATCTACGAATTACCTAAGACAGGTCATCAAAATCATCATCATCATAATCATCATTATCATCATCATCATCATTATCATCATTATGAAAATTTTAGAGTTTGATAAATATCTATCTACGTACGAGATATTATTAGCAGTGACTGCGGTTGCACCAGTTCTGTCCAGTCTCACTGTAGCAGGACCATTGGCTTCTTTCAACCTTCCCCCTCCTTGGCATGTAACATTTACTGAGAAATATCACAAAAGCAAATAGTAATAGAGTGCATAACATATATCAGTGAAAAAATTAACTAACAAAATTGTACAAATTAGTGCAAAGTTTTGTAGGGCTACGGTCTAGCGTATATATATATATACAGCGATATGCAGAAATTATGATACTTTTGTATATACACAAAAGTATATCAAAAGTATATTAGAGATTATGGGATACCATGAAAGATACCAGAAAGTCCTACAGATGGGCAACCCGAAAAAAATACCAGGGATGATATCCCATAATTTGTGATATACTTTTGATATACTTGTGCATATGTACAAAAGGATCAGAATTTCTGCATATCGCTGTATATATAAATACATATAAATCACACCATAGAAGGTGCTTTGTCATGGGTAAATTTATTCGCCGTTTTTTGTAAAGCACTCACTGAATCGGTATTTTCACTCAAAAAACTTGTGCACATAACCCTGTACTTCACACTTTCTATAAAGTAAACTCTATGTAACAAATGGTTGAAATATAGCAAAGATATATGTTATAAATATTAGGATTTTTCATACCATCATCACTTATCAGTTTGACAGTTCTTTCAGATTTCCCAGCCCTAACATTGCTTGGAGACATCCCTGATATCGTTACATTGAAAGTCTCGTCGTCTTCTATTAGTCTGTCATCCACCACTGTACAGGCTGTTATTGTTTTGCTGTCTTCATTTGCTGCAAATTGGATTACACGGTGGCTTATTCCAGTGCAATCTGCACTCTTTGCAGTAGAGGTGAATATGAGGTCCAGACTAAAGGAAAAAAATAACAAAGAAAAGGCATTTCATATATCATTTTTTCCTTCCCTCAATAATCAATAAATTATCATAACATAGCCACAATATAACTCGCGCTTTGATTGATTAATTAGCGTGCGCAAACGTGCATCCAGAAATGGATGGTGGACGCTGACGTGATTGAGTAGCGCGCTATATATTGAAAAATTAGTTAGAACAAAATTTGAATTTTTTTTGATCATCTAATTTTCTTTTACGGTTTTGCTCTGTTATAAAAGAAATGGTTAATGCTTAGTTGTACGTATATCCAGTTCTGGATGCACTTGGGAGGCTGCTTAAACACTCAAGAAGCTAGAGTTGCCTCGTGTGATTCTGACGCTTCTTTTGTGCTTAGCAGTCTCCCGCGTAAATCCAGAACTGGATATACGCACAACTAAGCATTGACCATTTCGTAACAGCCTACTGGCATTTGTTCTATATAACTAACTGTCAAAACAGCATTTCACATGCTGTTGGTGATGATGATGATGATGTCATCGACGATAATACAATTTTTAAAATATCCTTATTTAAGAGTCTAGTCGGTCCAGCGCTTTCGCACTAATTGGGGACACTTTTAACTCCCACACGCTACCACTATATTCACCATAATACTGACACAACGCTCGACTCACATGTTGATTTTTACGGAGGGAGGAATCCGGAAAACCCTCAGAAAAACCCTCGTGACAAGGGAGAGAACGACACGTCAAGCTAACTCTATTTACATATGGTGTCCGCAAGGCTCCAACCAGTCAGCCTATCCTTGGGAACCAAAGTGGTGAAAGACAACGCGTTAGCGCAAATCTATTTTCCATGCGTTAGAAAATTCACCTTTAAAAAATTGAATTTGATATAATGTAGATGTGTAGATGTTTTTTAATTCAGGTTATAAAAAGTACAGAGTCTCTCGCAAAATTTGATGGTTTTTCCCACTTGAAATTTAAAACGTGTGTGGTTCTTCAATAAAATTTTGAGAATCATTGATGCTACTTCTAACTCGTTACCATACCCGCGATAATCATGCTTCCCTTTAATGCCTCGTTTTAGGACGGGAAAAGCGCCATATTTCGCTACGTCTACGACAAAAACACAGGCTTTTGTTTACTACAAGACTGGAAGCCGCCTACCCTCAAGAAATCAACCAATCAGGTTGTTCACTCAAAATATCTCCAAGCTAAAAATAGCATCAAACTGTACACATGATGGTTACAAGGCTATATAGGTAGAATTCCTTCTCTTAGTTCATATTCTCTTGTTTGAAGGTTATTCAGCTGTAACTGGTACGCAGGCACATCGTGGGCTAGCGCAATTCGAACCTTCAATAGTATGCCTTAACAGTTTTGTGACGTCTTTGGATACTCACATGGAATTGATTATGAGTCTTAGAGCAAGACAAGACATCGATCGATACATCAATATGTTGTACATACGGACTGACCAGCCTTGATTAGTGGATGCATTTGAATGGTGCGCCACGCAGCCAATCGAGATATACTTTCCATTCGACTTAATTACCTGACATTGGAAGCCACTGAAGTTCTACCATCTCTGTTTATAGTGAGAGTAACAATGCCTGGCCCAATTCCTTCAGTCATCTGCATTTCCGTGACGCTCGTCAGATAAAAGGTATCTGAAGATTTTAAGTCATTTGAGGATTAAATTATTGTTAGAAACAGTAACGAATTTAGAAATGAAAAGTTTATACCAAAGAAATTACCCAATTGGGTTAATGTTTCTCATTTTTTCTTATTTCCGTTTTGGTGAGTGTGTATGTTTGTGGGAGGAGGGATAAGGACATCCTATCTATTCTATTATTCGCTATTTTTAGTTCCTCCAAATTACTCCATTCTGAAGGAGTGCGTCAGCCTCACAACTTAGTAAGTTGAATATTAACCTCCATTCAAAAGCAAAATTGTCATAAAATTTGTTCATAAATGCTTTACTAGACAGCTGAGCGGTGAAAGCGGCGCGCAAAGCATGACTGGGAAATAAAACCGGTCCTAAGACTTTCTGGAGCTTGAAAGAAGGAAGCACATTGAGGCTAAAGTGAAATTGAAAGTGAAAGTGAAATTGTTTTAATTCTTCCTTTCCATATTTTTGCTTCTTGTAGGCATGTATATCATATTTTAGTCAAAAGAAAACAGAAAAATACGCAAGAGTTGGGTTATATTACAGTAGCCTGAGAATGAGGGCCGAGCGGCAAAACAGCTAAGCGTTCTGTGGTTGGCTGGGACAAATTTCACCGCTCAGCTGGACAGGAAAAAGACAATAATTACATCGGGCTGTGGTTGCTGACTTAGTTCTTATTATTAGATTATATATTTTATTGGTTCTATTATAGACTCCAATGTAGATTTATTTATAAGGAGCCAATACAATACGTTGTCTTGTCTTGTCTATTTTCAGTTATTTCCTACAAAACGAAAACTTACTGTCATCATCGTGTATGGTTACAACGTAACTTGTCGTATCGTTGAAGGTGACGCGAGAATCGTTAGTGTTTATGGAAACGTTGAATGTTTTGTACTCTTGTTCGCCCCAAACGTCGTTAGTCACAGGAATGACGAGTTCTTTTACCGTGTCGTAGGCTGTAAACACTATATTATCACACTGTTCTTCTACTGATGGATAATCATGCGGCAGATAGACTGAATCGGAAGTTCTGCATAGTCTGTATGTGAGAGACAAAATGTGGTTAAAAATACACGAAAAGAAAACTTTGATAAATCCTTGTAGACTAAAATATTGTATAAAAATAATGATAATAATAGTAATTTAATACTTATGTAGCGCGTGTTACATAGGAAGATGTTCACACGCGCATTACAAACTGATATAGAAATATATATGTATATATTAAATCTAATTATAAAACTTATCAGCAAAATGTCTATTGAATAAATGCGTTTTAAGCAGCTTCTTGAATGATTGCGTGCTTCTGGCAGTGCGTATTTCTGCTGGGAGGGCGTTCCACAGCTTAGGCGCAGCAACTTCACATGCGCTGTCACCCAGAGTGGTTAAAGATTTTATTCTTGGTCTCTCGAGCAACCGCTCTTTGGATGATCTAAAATTGTAACTTGATTCGGCCTTAGAAAACAGGAGAAAATTCACAATCATAGGAAAAAATAGGGGAAAATCAGTTGGAATGGGAAGAAATATTTTTAATGCAGTCAGCCATTGCACAATCCTTACCGCACAGTGTGGGTGTCTTCAAGCACACCAACACGACAAAGTCGTACTTTGTAGGAACCTACGTTTTCCTCTATGGCAGTTGAATATCCAGGACAGAAGTACACATAGGCTGAAAAGAGATATGATTGAATGAAATGAATGATTCTATTATACGTTTATTGATTAATTATTCATATGACGAGAAAATATACTCACTGTCATCATTTATGATATTTATCTTTATTCCAAAACAGGATGCATCAACCATCGCTCGTGGGTCTAAAGATGAACAAGTAACTGTAAAACTCTCATTTGTCTCAACTACTCTGTCATTTGTAACAACCACAGGAAAGTTTTTAGTCAATTGATTGAGTGCAAAAGAGACTGTGGCCAAAGCTTGAGATGTGTAGTCGCTCGGGCTTAAAGCCGTACCGTCGGCAGTGCTGCACCTAAATAAAAGAAAATATAAATGGTTATCATATGCAATAAATAGCTCTTATTAAACGAGTGCGAGGTCCGTACGGTAAGTTATGGACCGAGTTTTTTCCACTGCCTTATGGCCCAAGCGCGTAGCGCGCGGGCCATAAAAAAGTGGAAAAAACGAGGATCCATAACTTACGGTACGGACCGAGCAAACGAGGTTAATAAGATATTTATTATATGGCAAGGCATTGAGATCAAAAAGAGGCGAAGCAACAAAAAGTAAAGTTGACAGCTCATGTCAAACGAGAACTGCATTGGAAGGGCTTCCTGTACGTGCCAAAAGTCATGTAGTGTTTGAGTCGCTCAAAAGGCGAAGTTTTAGTTTACTTTGAAAGAATTTAGCTAAAGTTTAAAGTTTTCTGAAATACTTGTTAACAAAAGTGAGGCTTTATTTTGCAAAACATATAAATGCAAAGCAAAAAGGCATCAAAAGAAGACCTCAAGAACTCAACATGAGATTGAGAAGAAAACTGTCGTACTTCAAACTTCAAGATATTCACAACCAAGATGAAAAAACCTACTGCCTTCCGTTTGTTTTCCTGCCTTTCATTGAGAAAAAAACTCAAAAACTGTCTCCAGAAATGAATGAGAAGCTTTGGAAAATTACGGCTCGCTGAACATGGATAGTTTTCGTCAATTTTCAACGTTTTGACTGTTTGAAGCAGGCCGCCATATGCACAATTGCTGAAGCCATGAAGAAGGCACACTTTCGACTCAATTAAAAAGGTACTGCCAACTCTCCTGCCTAAAAATACATTCAAATTCAAGTGGGGGTGAAATATTACTGAAATATGGAAATACTTCAAGAGCGGATGAGCCTAGAAAACTGCTTAAAACATTTACGAAAGAAACTACTGGCTTGAATGTTTGATTTGATTTGAATGTTTTAAAAGATCATAAGTACGTACACTCAGTGAACCATTTCATTTTTCGGTCCGTACCGTAAGTTATGGACCGCAAATTGACCAATCATAGCGCGTGAAATTACCTTGCCATATAATAAAATGAATTACCTAAGACAGGTCATCATCATCATCATAATCATCATCATCATTATCATCATCATCATTGTTATCATTATGGAAATGTTAGAGTTTGATAAATATCTATCTACGTACAATACATCATTAGCAGTGATTGCGGTTGCTCCAGTTCTGTCCAGTCTCACAGTAGCAGGACCATTGGCTTCTTTCAACGTTTCCCCTCCTTGGCATGTAACATATACTGAGAAATATCACAAAAGTAAATAGTAATAGAGTGCATAACATATATCAGTGAAAAAGTTAACTAACAAATTTGTACAAATTAGTACAGAGTTTCGTAGGTCTACGGTCTACTGAGGTCTACTAAATTAACTTATTTGTGCAAAATTGTGGAATTTCGTACAAAGTTTTTTCAAGGATGTATATTATGTACTCTAAAAGCATAGTGATGAAGTATTTTGATCCTGGCTTTCCTGCAATATTTTTTTAAAACAAAGCAAGTAGATAGGTAGATAGGTAGGTGGGTGGGTAGGTCGGTAGGTAGGTAGGTCGGTAGGTCGGTAGGTAGGTAGGTAGGTCGGTAGGTCGGTAGGTAGGTAGGTCGGTAGGTCGGTAGGTAGGTCGGTAGGTAGGTAGGTAGGTAGGTAGGTAGGTAGGTCGGTAGGTAGGTAGGTAGGTAGGTAGGTAGGTAGGTAGGTAGGTAGGTAGGTAGGTAGGTAGGTAGGTAGGTATGCAAGATACCAAATGAGATGCAGAATGTAATAAACATGCTTAAATACGATTGCTTAGCCACGACATTTTGTGTGTAACATATTGAAGAAAATAAACTTAAGTTTGTGCAATACTTATGTCTTTGATACAATAGAAAACAAGTTAGACCAAATAAGTTACTTTTTTAAGTTTTTTTTTATGAATGTACACTATAAAAACCTGTAATCAAGTGAAGGTGCTTTGCATGGGTAAATTCGTTATTTGTGTTTAAAACACTCACTGAATCGGTAATAATTAGGTTTCATAATGTATGGCAGAAGGGGGGGGGGGGGGAGGGGGGCAGCTGAAATCTTTAAATGTCAAAAAAATTCTTAAGACTTTCCCTTGAAGTCCCCCCTCCCAAAAAAAACTATCCCCCGCCCCCACGGTCAATCTCTCGTAGCTTATTTTAAAAAAATTGGCATCCCTCCAATTCTCTGAAAAAATTTTCAACCCACCCCCCCACATTTTACTGGTAAAAATGTTTCCCATCCCCCTAAATTTCACCTATCCCTCCCCCTCCCCCTGCCATACATTATGAGCGCAGCCTTATCGCTACTCGTACTCAAAAAACTTGTGCATATACTGAACTTTCTATTAAGTAAACTCTATGTAACAAATGGTTGATGATCAACTGATATTTGCTATGGACTATCTGATTTTAAAAGTTCATAAGTAAAGAAATATATACTCGTATATTTGAATATGAAATATAGCAAAGATATATGTTATAAATATTAGGGTTTTTCATACCATCATCACTTATCAGTTTGACAAGTCTTTCAGAATACCGAATATCAACATTGCTTGGAGACACTCCTGATATATTAACCTTGAAGGTCTCGTCGCCTTCTATTAGTTTGTCATCTACCACTGTACAGGCTGTTATAGTTTTACTTGTTACGCCTGCATTAAATTGGATAACACGGGGGCTTATTCCAGTGCAATCTGCACTCTCTGCAGTAGTAAATATGAGTTCTAATCTAAAGACAAAGTAATATTAGTGTAAAAGTATAATCATAAAAACAGCGTATTTTTATGCTCAGTTTTTTGTCTATTTGTAACACTACAGAGATGACTCGTGAATTCTCACATCTGACAAAAGCTTCGTGTACGTGATGATAATGGTAATGGAGAGTTTTAGATTGATTTTTTTTTCTCCCCACAAACGGCAAACGTGACCACGTTTTCATCGTCTTCCTGTACGTATTTAACTTAACCTCTTGCAAACTTTCATACCACACACAAATATTCTTTTTTTTCCCTACTACTTGGACTTTTTTGCGATTCTTTCTCAGCTATTTGAAACAAGTTTTCACTGGTCAACTACGTTTCACGTTTGCCGTGAACGTAAATCTAAAACTCTCTAATGATAAAGATTACGATGGTGGTGGTGATAAGCGGGTAATAATCATTCTTAACTAACCCTTTTCCATTCTATGCTGGTTTTTTTCTTTTTTGTTTTTAATTACCTGACATTGGAAGGAGCTGAAATTTCCCCTTCTCTGATTATAGTGACATTAACATCAGCTCCTCCAATACCTTCAGTTTTTTGTATAATATTATTACTGACGTTCATCAGACTAAAGGTATCTGAAATAATAGAATATTGGTCATTTCAGATTCAATTAATTGTAATAGTACAAAAAAATTTTCTTACGAAAATGAATATTATGATGCTTGAATTACCAGACAAAGAAAAAGCTGAAATACTAGAGTACAAACACTAAAAGTGTGCAACGCTTTGCACTATTTAGTAGTAAATAGTGCTAATTAAACAATAGAAAACAATAGGATTAGCATGATTTAGCAGTATTTAGTGGTATTTATGTTACACACTTATAATGTTTGTACTCTACTTTGACAGCTAACTTTACTAACAATGTCATATATCAACAATAATAGTTCAGTGGTAAAATACAGAGTGTAATGTCATAATACTATAAACTAGCTACGATTTTGAGACGACAATACCACGAAATATTGACGGCTAGTTGGGAAAAATATATTCGGTATTGGGCGTAGTCGCATGCTAGTTTAGTTGTATTCAAAACCCAAATGACGTGTTCAAATGGCCGTGGTAGTTCCGTCGTGTACCGGTTAACGAAATTAGCATAAACTAAAACATATTAATTCCGATTAACGACACTACCAATGAGTGTCCCCCGGTGGGGAAAAAAGTACCGGAGATGCTCGTCGGAAATTTTCAAAAAGACCCCTAAAAGATACCGGAAGTCTTTAAAAAAGGGCGTGGCTGAATGATTTTAACCCTTAAAAGATACCACAACAAATAATAAGTTTCCTCGAGTAGTAACTATTCTTCTTACACTAGGCATCTGACCTATAAAAAGCGCCAAGGATAAGCCATATCGATGCACGCTTCTCTCCTTTTCCGACACCCTAAAGCCTGGTTCACACGAGCAACGCAAACGCAAACGCAAGCGCAAACGCAAACGCAAGCAATGTTCACACGTACAAAGCAAATACAAGTAAATTAAGATTCGCATGCGCAGTAGTGATTGTTTATAGTTCACACGTATTTTCCTTGCGTTTGCGTTGCTCGTGTGAACCACGTCTAGCGTTTGTGCTTGCATTTGCGTTTTCTCCGGTTCACACGTTAAAAACGCAAACGCAAACGCAAGCACAAGAAAATGGAAAATTTTCCATTCCTTGCGTTTGCGTTTGCGTTTGCGTTTGCGTTTGTGTTACTGTAGTTCACACGTAGTTTTCTTGCGTTTGCGTTTGCGTTTGCGTTTGCGTTTGCGTTTGCGTTTGTGTTGCGTTTGTGTTACTGTAGTTCACACGTAGTTTTCTTGCGTTTGCGTTTGCGTTTGCGTTTGCGTTTGCGTTTGCGTTTGTGTTTGCGTTTGTGTTACTGTAGTTCACACGTAGTTTTCTTGCGTTTGCGTTTGCGTTTGCGTTGCGTTTGCGTTTGCGTTTGCGTTTGCGTTGTGCGTTTGCGTTTGCGTTTGCGTTTGCGTTTGCGTTTGCGTTTTGCGTTTGCGTTTGCGTTGCGTTTGCGTTGGTTGCGTTTGCGTTTGCGTTTGCGTTTGCGTTTGCGTTTGCGTTGCGTTTGCGTTTGCGTTTGCGTTTGCGTTTGCGTTGCGTTTGCGTTTGCGTTTGCGTTTGCGTTTGCGTTTGCGTTGCGTTTGCGTTTGCGTTTGCGTTGCGTTGCGTTTGCGTTTGCGTTGGTTGCGTTTGCGTTTGCGTTTGCGTTTGCAATTGCGTTGCTCGTGTGAACCAGGCTTAAGAGATACCAGAAAATGCTGATTTTCAAAAATTCGCATTTAACACCCTAAAAGATACCAAATCGCGAATTTTTACCCCTAAGAGATACGACGAGCATCCCCGGTACTTTTTTCCCGGAGTCCGAAATTGTAACACGATATTTTCCATGTTAACCCTGTAACTAATTTATTCCTTATGAGTCATTAAAATTATGTCCGATTTTATGATTTCATTTGAATAGGGTTGTCGTCAGACACTGGCACTACTATACTTACTATCGTCATCCTGAATAGTTACTTTAGGACGGGTTATGCCGTCAACTGTGACGGAATCGGCTGAAGGATCATCATCTTTTTTTTCCAAGTAAAATGAAAATGATTTGAATTCTTGCTCTCCAACATCATCGTCGTTTATAGTAATTTCAGAAGTTGTCCTGTTGCTATTTGATGTTAACCTTAGAAGTGCGCAGGCTTCGGTAACGGAAGGAAGGACTCCTCCATCTGTTGTCGTACATAACCTGTAGAAAATTCAGTATATATATATATACACACTGGTTTCTAATTCGTCCCTCTGTCATTCACACACGTTAAAACTAATATACAATTATTGGTAGAGGGTAAATATGATATCATAAATTATCAACACTAAGATCGTGTACCGCTGGCTGAGGCGGATAAAATGGCCGAGGTCTTGATAATTTACCGGCGATAACATGCAAAAATTAACCGAATTCAACAATTGTTTATTATACATTTGTAGTAAACTAAGAATAAAGATTTAATTCTGCTTTCAAAGAAATAGCAAACGTATTTCAATTCCCAGTGTGACCTTGAATGAACTTGACATGATAAGTATATGCAGGCAACCTACATATAATTCACATAATACCATGAATTAGTTGAGGGCTCTCGGCCAATGAAAAGCGAGATAGTGAGTAAAATGTCATAACATTAAATATTAGAGGCATACAACTCTCAGCTCACATGTTGATTTTCACGAAGTGTGGAAATCCAAAGAACCTGGAGAAAACCCCTCGAGGTACAGGAGAGAACCACACATTAACCCATCAAACCGAGAGACTTAGCTCCAAGAAACTCAACTAAAGTAGAGTGCAAACCGTATATTCATGACATAGTACTAACTAATTCGTACAAAAAAGCATCAATAATACAATCGAAAACAAAAGAAATAGATGTGTTTAGTGCTATTTAGTTTTTGTGCTATTTCACGGATTTAGGGTTTGCACTCTAAGATCTAATCCAAGCGGTTACTCGAAACCGGACTAAGCGGTAAGAGGCGATACCGTTTTTTAACACCTTGGGCGATTGTTCACATGTATCTATCATTGCAAGCTCGCCGTTCGTCTCTCTTCGATGCACAGGCACAGCTATCTTTCAAGATGGGGCAGGGAACTTTGATGCCATTACCTTACCTTTAATATTTGGGTGTATTTTGCATAGCCTCTTACCGCTGTAACCGCTTCTCTATCCTTTACAAGAGGATGCAATGAACTAGACATTTACTCACTTAACGACAGTAAGCGGGTAAGACAGGTCACCCTCACGACAAATATTGACTGAAAGAGGACCATTGTTCTCCCTTATTTGTTTTGATTGAACATCCGGACAGAAGACTACCTTGGCTGCAAAGAAGAAAATTTGCGAACGTTAGCACAAACTCTTTTTTTTAGAAAAGTCAACTTATTCAAATAAACAACCTCCTGACCTGGTCAGTTACAAGGTCTTATTTTTTGTGGCTTTTTTAAACAATTATTCGCCGAAGGCGAAGTGAATGTCGAGGAATATTTACCAAGACGCGAGTCTTCGAGCGGCGAGGTAAATATTCTCAGATATTCACTGAGGCTGAGGCAAATCATTGTTTTAGTATAAATACACAGGTGATTCTTTCAAAAAAAGAAAAAAAGAAGATAAAAGACACATTTAAAATTAGGAAAAACTGAAGTGAAAAGCGAGGCTTCAAATACAACATAGGCGTAAAAACATTTTGTTTGATCTTATTTGATTGTTTTAAGTCCTTTTTTACCTTTGAATTTGCAAATTTGTTAGCCTCTTTAGTCCTTTTGGGGACAAAATTTTCTTTCATTATTTCTAATTCCTCTCCGGTAACGACAACAAAGCGGCTGGCCGCCATTTTGGATTATCGCTGGAGGTGATTATCGTGTGATAGTGTGAGTTTCTCGACCAAATCAGCGGGCGAGATTTTCAATAATCACCTGTCTATCTTTACTAAATAACTCTATCGAGAATATTCTCTACTTACGCATACCCACAATGCTTTGGGCCTAGGGGGTGGGGGGGGGGGGGGGGGTAACCAAGGTAAACAAACTAATAACGTCTCGAAGCGTGCAAAACAACGTTTACTTAAAGCTTCCAAAAACTTATCAAGAGGTATCCAATTTTATTGATTGATTTTGAAAAATCGATAGGTAAAAAGGCCCTCGTAAACATCTTGTGCAATGCTTTAAACATTTCGACTTCGGGCCCTTCTGACAAAGACAAAGAACACATTCCGACTTCTATTGTCAATATTCCTGGTATATTAAATTATAAAAGAATGGAGGTCCGCTATTGATGGAAGAGTCAATAGTATAAACACTCCGTGTTGGGAACATAAGCAAGGGATTACTCTGTAAAGTAAGTTTTCTCGACAGTATTCCAACTGATATTTCTTTAGAACTTTTTAAAGTAATCCTTCTTTGTGATTTTCGATCATTTAGAGTTCATTTACTACCCGTAAGGGGGAACTGTTACTCATCCTTTTCTACAGACAACGAAGAGAGTAAATTGCTTTACTTGGTGCTTGAAAGATCAACCAGCGACCCAGTTTATTCTCATTGCACGTGCACTGTTGGGTATTGTCAGTGTAGCCTTTCGAATTATTTTTACTCGTTCTTGGTATACCCACACACAGTGGCTATAACTGAAGATGGATGGTGTAAATGATCTGCTTTGTGGATCGTATGATTTTACTCCACCAACAAAGTGAGCTGAGCAAGGTCGAGTGTTCTCAGTTGGAGCGAAGTTATCTCGCCGTATTCGCTGCAACCAAGCTTTTCTACGTGCTGCATCTTTAGGAATTCTAAAGAACTTCAACAGAGAATTTTTTTTCGATTATTCGAGTAGTATAGCTATGAGCACAACAAAAGCCATTTTTGCCCATTCTTGACAACGACAGTCAGACGCCATCAAAACAACATGGCGTCGACTGAATACGACCTATGACCCCCAAGGCGCAAAACATTACGGGTTATGCACAAATAGAGCATTGGAGTTTAGAAGTTGAATATACGGAAGGAGGAAAACCGGAGAACATGGGGGAAACCCCTCCAGGCACAGGAGAGAATCAGCAAGCAGCTTTACTCACATACGCAAGGGCGGATCTAGAGATGATGAAGCAGGTGGCTAGCCATCCCGCCATCCCCCCTCCTCCCTAGCCGCCTTCCACCCTTCCTCCTTTTGCTTAAATTTCTCAGTATGTCCTTAGTAAGACACCCCCTTCCTCGCATTCCTGGTAAACCCTTTATAAAGTTCCTAGATCTGCCACTGACACCAAGCCAGGCAGAACTCAAACCCAGGTCGCATTGGTGAGAGGCAATGTATTAGCAGCTAAGCCAACCGTGCCACCCACTATTTGCATTGGTTTCCACTCATGAGTTGGAAGCGTACGAGCATGGCAAGCTATGATATCACTATGTTCTCATTTAAGTCATCTAATCGAGTGGTCGTCAATTGCTGTTTTTCACTTCACGTCTTTTCATGTCTCATGCGGAATGTTCATCAGCTCAATCGCAAGTTTTCAATAGGATTCTTTCTGGCTGACATCACATGGTTGTTATGAATTTGCCGCACGATTTTCCATTATATGAAATGGAATTTTTTTCCCTTGCCAATCGACTCCTTCTCTCACCTTTTTAAAGTGATTATCTTCAGTGGACAAAAAAATACAAAAGAAAGACCACAAATTCCGTTGAGAAAACGTCTGACTTTTTTGTACCTCCCTAGTTACTGTTGCTTCGTCGGACAAGCTAACTTTTTTTTTAATATACGGCATGGAACAGACACCGATTGCTGAAAATTGTAAATGTTTGTCTTAGAATGAATTAGAAGGCATTCTAAGGGAAGATTAATAGAATAGTTTGTTGGTCGGTCATTCTGTATTCCATTGGGAAAACTACCCATTTTTGTGTGGAAAGTTAAGCATAGCCGATAGCGGTGTATTTTGAGAAGAATCCATTTGTTTATATAATTTGAAAAAAAAAAAAACATAATTAATACTTACTGTCGTCATCTTGAATAGTAACCACGGCATTCTGACAAGAGCTACCGATTCGTACTCGTACGTCATTTGTGTAGCAGGTCACATTAAAAGTTTCTTCTCCTTCGACATCGTTGGAATCTATTATTGAAATACTCATTTGCTTTTCTTGGCCGGGACTTGTAAAACTGAACATAACATTGTAATTTGCGGTATAATCACCTTCAGCCGTTGCTGTGCCATCTTCCGTGGTGCATCTTTGTAAAAGAGAAGACAGTTGTGAGAACAAATTAATGTCCCGGCTGAGTTCGGATCTTACTTCAAGATAAACCTAGATAAGAGGCCCTGTGTATTACATGAGTCATATATTTTCTTAACCACTCATATTTCATTGCCACTCAAATTGTATCTATAAAATTTTCATGCCAACTTCAAAAACTTTGACTTTTGTACGAGCATATTAAATTAAAAGTAGATTATTCATATCTGATTTGGAAAGTAAGTTTCCTAGTGTTGTAAATGAAGGCTTGAAATATCGTTTTTTTTCTCTAGCGTTTTCCCCCTGCTTATCTTATCTTATTTTTTTTAGAATCCAGAGGCTGATTTAAAACACTGACGACTGAATTTAGAAATAAAACTGGTTTGCAATTAGTAGATTTGCACATTTGTTTGGCATCAAATGAGCACTAAACATGAGACTACCCTGCTCTCCTTACCCATGTCAATTTGACATAAAGTGGTTAAATGGCCTCGCGAAGATATGAATTTTATCTTCGAGCGCTGAGACAATATCTTACGAGTGAGCGAAGTAAAATACTTACATGATAGAATGGGTAACACTCAAGGCTTGTGATGACCCGGACCTGGTTACTCTGACTGTAGCTGTTGGCGCAGACTCACTGACCTGGGTGTTTTGACAATTAATACTGACTGAAATACGACAAAAAACCGTCGCTCAATGTAAAAGAAATAAAACGTATTCAATTTATTTTAACTGTTGACTTCACAAGCACTGTGCACGTGCTTGCTGTTATTAATATCATGATTACCATCATCACCGTTGTCGTCCATAGAACTTTTCTGAGAGCAAACATTGCATTGTGGTCTAGCTTCGGTACAAACATCTTTTGTTCCTCATGCCTTATATGGTGTTTGTTTGTACCTAAGCTTGACCAAAATGCATCCCGTTTATCACACTCAGAAAAGGCCTATTGTAGATTGTAGGCCCTTTGCATGTGACCTCAAAGCAGCTCGATTTGGAAGGCAAAACAAAAGGACTTCAAAGTCATAAGCATTGAAAACTATTGTTATGCCTCCAAATTAAGCTGCATACCAATGTGCTGTAAGGGTCTATTCATCATAATTGTCGTCATCGTCACTGTCAAGTAAAGTTTGGAAACCCATTCACCACGTGACCTTGGGGGTAACGTTTCTCCGTCATAAACAACGTAACGTGTTATCAGTCTCTTTCGTATTATTTCATTGTTTGCTCGTACGGATGTACTTATACAAGGAATCTTATTACTTATATGATCAAAACTGGCCTAAAATTTAATTTACGTCCAAACTGCATGGGTCTATTTAGAGACGTTGTTAGACAAACAAAGAACCAGAGAACCAGACAGACAGACAGACAGACCGCGACAGACAGCAGTAAAAGAAAGGAAGCAATACCATACTGCAACCGTATATTTCTATACTCATGATGCAATTTATCCCTCTTCCTTACCGTCATCATCGGCTATTTGGACTGTGTGAGACGAGAAGTTGACCTTAGCATCAAATGCAGCGTCGTTTCGGATCGTAAGGATAATAGTTTCAAGACCTTTCTCTTCGACAAGTTCATCATTGAGTATGAAAAGATTGATATTTTGATTTGATGAATCATTAGCCGGAAAAGTTACCACCAATGATCCTGCTACCACGTAATCACTATTTATTTTTGCAGTTCCGCCTAAATCGATCCTGCAGAGGGAGAAAAATAGAGTTACGTTAATCACAAAGGACATAAACAAACAACTTTATTTAAAGTGCCTATAACCTTTATAGGATTATGATCAATTTTGATTTTCTGTGTGTTGGAGATGAATAAACAAAAAAAAATTTTTTCGATTGACTAAATATTCTCGGAGATATAACGCCCTAAAGTACGCAGTTTTGCCACGCCCCATCGATTTGGACGGGATCGCGAGGTCTGGTACCTAGTTGGCGTCGAATGACGTCACAACAAGAACGACTCGGCTTCCAATAAGTAAAACAAAGTGGAGCTTGGCCGTTCCTTCCAGTGTTTTTACCTGTTTTGCTCGCTTTATTTGCCTCTTTGTATCTTTGAAATTAACCAGTTGTCAAAGAAAGGCTGTAAGATGAAATCCATTGATAATGCTGATGAATACTTTGATTCAAGCGACGAGAATAAGAGTATTTACGACCTCGAGGACGAAGAATTAGACGAAGCCGTTCATGGATATCCCGAACAGGGATATTCTGATTAAGAAGTTTATGACACTTGGGTTTTATCCTGTCAAATAGTTCCATGCTAGTTTCTTTCATTGTTTATAGCTGGCCCCAGTTTTATAGTTACTTAAAAATAGGACTTACTGAATCAACACCGATCCTCCAAAAAAAAAAAAAACCTCAAGAAGTGCTTTTTAAATTTGGGTTATAAAGTTTGACTTTATTATCATTCTATGTTGTAGATATTACGAAAGATGCATGCAATAATAAAACTAGTCAATATTTTGTTCAATAATACCTGTTACTGACACAATTTAGGTACAACAAATAAAGTATATGTTATGTTTAAATAAAGAATACTTTTCCCTACAACTAGCCACCAAATGTTGTATTAGATTAAATATAGTTGTTGTTGTTCGACTCATTCTCGCACCGGCAACTCAACTTCTTTCGGTGAAGACACGGAGGCAAGGCATCTTTTAAGACCTTTGGAAAATAGATAATTTAAACAGTTTGAAAACCAAAATCAGAGAATTAGGACTATCGAACAAGTTTGACAAGAAAACATTCCTGGAGATTTGGCCAGCGACACTTTTCGGCGATAACGATCCGACAGTTTGGTTTGCTCTTCATGGTTGCAGACATAAATCCTTGGGATGCCAACAGTCCCAGCCTCATCTTTAACTAACTGAGGACGATTTTACGAGACAAAATAAAATCTCTGATTATAATCCTCTGGTAGGAAGTGTGTAGAAAATATGACGGAGGTAGCCGAGGGGTTGAAATTTGCTTGCTTTCTCTTCACAAAATCAATCCATCTTTGCTTCTGGACGATTGTCGTTATGAAATGGGATCTTATGCAAGTATATACCTTTCGTAAAATCTGGGGTGTTTACACCCAGCAACAACACATCTAGTCGGCATTTTCTCATATTCTGACCGAAGAACTAGTAAGAATCTTTGCTTATCAAAACATTCGTTCTTGTTGTGACGTAACCACTCAGCGAGACTCTGCTCGGCCCAGTTCCTCTTTATCCCGTCCAAATTGATGGGGCGTGGCAAAACTGCGTACTTTAGGGCGTTATATCTCCGAGAATATTTAGTCAATCGAAAAAATTCTTTTTGTTTATTCATCTCCAACACACAGAAAATCAAAATTGATCATAATCCTATAAAGGTTATAGGCACTTTAAACACGGTAAAAAAACATCAGCTTAATATTAATTCACCATTTTCCATACATGGGTTAATTGGTCAAACACAAAGCATTCAGTCGAGTTTGCAAGGTTTAATTTTGAATAATCCTTTGAAAGTACCTTGGCGCCTCGCTTGAGCGCTTTGTGTTCGACTAGTGCGAGGAGGAAAGGAGGAAAGGAGGAAAGGAGGAAAGGAGGAAAGGAGGAAAGGAGGAAAGGAAGAAAGGAGGAAAGGAAGATAAAAAGGAAGGAAGGAGGGAAGAAGGAAGGAATAACTTACGTCACTTTTGTCTCTATGCTTGTCTCAACACTTCTTTGAAGACTGACTGTAACCAAACCAGACGTTTCAGATTCCCTTGACGACGTTGACGTGAATCCTACCGTTGGTTTTAAAGCAGTAGCTTTAGGAAAGAAATTTAAAAACAAATCAGTTAAAATATGTCGTGTCACCTTCAAAAACAAAAAAATATAATTGAATTATTTCCATACACCAGTTTAATGGAGAAACACAAATAAAGTGCTCAACTAGGCTACAAGGTCCTTTCAAATGATCATTTATTCTGTACCTTGCAGGCTCAATTACAGTGCTGTAAACACTTTTTTTCTCCTGTTTTTGTTCGTTTTTTTTCCTGAACTGTCACTTTCCAACCCTCTAAAATCATGATGAAGCATTGAGTCCAAAACACCGAGTGACGGTCCAAATATATCTCATTTCCAAATCGATTGGCTCAAGAGATGATTTATAGTATGAATTTGAAAAAAAAAATGACAAGAAAGAGGTCAAGTTTAGCTCGAAGTTTATTAGATAATTTATACTATTAAATCCATCAAAGTCATTGAATGACTATGCTTCTTGAACTATTAGTGAAAAATTCAGGTATGTGCGCCTCTAAGAACGTCCAAAAATTGCACAAGTCAACTATTCCCATCAAAAATTTCAAAATCTATCCAATAATCTCTCCTTCATATTTTGATATATAATGACGAGCATTGCATTATCAAAAATCTGTAATAAAAATAAGGGTTCACCATTCTCGTTTTTGATTTATCTTGAAAAAAACATCTCAAAATAGTCGAAAACTGACGCTTTTCTGAGTGGAGACTGTGGCGAGTCAGATAAAAATTGCAATTTCTCTACTCAAAAAAGAGAAAAAAGTGAAAATTGGTTTTTACAATAACTGACAAATTTCTCGCGCGCTGATTGGTTAATTTTTATCATCAATAAGCTGACGTCAACGAGCGCGCGCTCTTTCCGTTGGTTGTTTTGATCACTAAAAATGAGAAGTTTTTATCGTTTTTGTTATTGTAAAAAACAAATTGACATCAGATTTTTATTTGTCTGTCCTCTTATTGACAATAAATTTCGCCATCACATTGTCAAAGTAGTATGCGGATCCACACTACTGTGATGACGCAATTTATTGTCAATAAGAGGACAGACACATAAAAATCTGATGTCAATATGTTAATTTGAACATGTTTCTTATTTAGTTTCCAAAAGAAAAAATGCCTGAACTTTGTTAGTTCCATGCTTTTAGTTGCATGCGCAGGGCCCAAACGTATTACAGCAAGCCATGTCATTAGTATTTTTCGATTTTAAAGCAAATATATGAAAAACAACAATAATCCAGCTGATCTGAAATAGTGACGTAGAAATGACGTCACTGAAAAACTAAGGTGCCATGAAGCACATGGAAATTGACCAGCGAAAAATAAAAACCTACCACCATTGGAATAAATAGAGGATATTACATGGGCGCGAGAAGATACGAAATTTATCTTCGAGTGTTGAAAAGATCTCTCACGAGTGAGCGCAGCGAACTAAATGTGTGCAATAGTTATCACTATTTAGTAGTAAATAGCACTAATTAAACAAAACAAAACAATATAATTAGCATAAAATAACACTATTTAGTGATATTTATGTTGCACACTTTTAGTGTTTGTACTCTATCTAACTAACTAATAGCTTAAATACACATGGTAACGATATTTTTACATGTGAAAATAACAGTTTTTAGAAAAGGAGAAATATAGGTATTTTATGGATAATTAAATGATAAAAATATACAACTCATTTAGTGTTATCGTGTTATTGTTATGAACCTCTTATTAACAAAGTTATTTTTATTAAATTGGTGGTGGCCTGGAGAGCCATTATTTCTAGAGGAAAAATGACACCTCTGTTTTGAAAATTTTCCCTTTTCTGATTGGCTAACATATTTCTAAAACTACCGAACAACAAGGAAGCATAACACAAATTATATTTTCAAGATGCTTACTTTGAGCCATATTGTTTTCGAAATCGTCTTGCTTGGGCGAATGAGTGTTTGAGAGGTGGGTGAGCCATTTTTGAACGGCTTTGTTAAAATTCATAAACTTCATTCAATTTGCATATGATTCATTCGCTAGTGCGGTTTTCGTATGACTGTGAAAAGTTCACGGCACGAACACGGTCGTGACACAGCAAGAAATACGCCCTTGTTTTCCTCTGTGATGTCAGACCATGTGTTATAGATGTCTCTGCCCTTTTGACCAGCCCATTTTAGTAGTTAAAAACTCAATAGAAATCATGACCATGAAGGAGGTTTTATATCTGATATAGATTCGTCTTCATTTGCATAAACTTTAACTTGGATTTTCTCTATCAAACTTGGTTCATTTTAGAATTCGGTACAATATGAGAAAATACATCATGAGTTTTTAAGCCGTTTATTATACCCGCAGATCTTGTCTTAGTATCTAAAACCACTCGACTGTGATGAGTTAAGGAAGAGTTAAATACCGAGAACGGAGGCAATGAGCCACATAAAGCCCGAGGGCCGCAGGCCCGAGGTCTTTATGTGGCTCATTGCCGACGTTCGAGGTATTTAACTGTTTTATTATATGATTGACAAAGGTTTCCAAACAAAGATTTTAGTCTAAGATAATTAAGAAAAGTTATTTGGGCTCAAATCTCTCGATTTGTCCAAAAATGTAGTAAAATTGAATGAAAATTGCGAAATCAAGAAGGCATGAAACGTATAATAATGACTTCATTAACGTTCATTCTTTCCTCTGCTAAGGCTAATCGGGCATTTTGTATACAGAAAAAAATTGTTCAGTGCAAATGGCATTTTAAAGAATGATAAATGAAACGAGTTTCAATAGACTAAAAGGACCGTTTTGCATTAGTAGTTTTGTATTGATTCATGTATTTGCATTGAATTGAATTCGGTGGTTGAAGCAGTTAGTACGAAGCAAGTGTGTGTATGTCACGGCGTAAAACTGAAAATGGAGATCAGCAGTGATGAAGTGGAAATGTGGCTTACTCAGAACAAAATGTCACAAGAAAGTCTGCTGCCAAACGAGGAAGATTCCGAGCCAGATCATGGGGTTGTAAAGAAGTGTAAATCTGATTCCTCCGGCGGCATAGAAACAAATGGTAGAAATATCTCTTTCTTTAATTGTACATTGAATATAAGCAAAGACTTTAATGTTGTTTAGTGAACATTGCATAGGATTGACTACTTCAGTGATGGACATAGTAGGACCATGGTCAAATTTAAATAGTGAAAACTAGTTAAATTGTGTGTAAAAATCTATAGGCAGCCTAGGAAGCGATTTGATTTCAGGTCAGGAAAAAGTAGGATTGATGAATTGAATTCAGTAACTTATTATATATTCAAGGGTTTTATAAGAAAAGTTTCCGGGTTTTATCTAGATAAAACCCGGAAACTTTTCTTATAAAACCCTTGAATATATAATGAGTTATTCAATTCAATTCATCAACCCCGCTTTTCCCTGGCCTGAAATCAAATCCCTACCCGGGCTTTAAGTTTCTATTGTTATAGTTTGAGGTATGTAAGTGAAATAAAGCATCATGAATAACAATGGAAACCGAGTCAATCATATAATAAAATATGGTTAAATAAAATTTAAGGAAAGCTAAACTAGAACTTAGTAGCCTTTATCGCTATCTGTCATACAAGTATGTAATAAGCAAACAATTGCTACTTGCTCGCAGCTTCAACGCTATCCAATTTCGCAAACACTAGCTCGACGCATTTGGTTGGCAAAACGTATGACGTGAGTGAACAGTTGATGCGCGTTACGAGACTCGCATGTTGACGCTATCCAATTCGCTAACGCTAGCTCTTCGCATGTGATTTGCTACGAGCGCTTTTTTAATCTCTCGCCCTCCCTCCTCTCAGGTAAGCATAGGTAAGTATTCCACTGACTTGTCAGTGTGACGGGGCGAGGTAGGTTCGAACAGGGTTGCTGGGTAATCGCTGAGGCTGCTAGACACCGCCAAGCTCATCTACTGTGATGATCCTACGACCCGATTAAAACAAGTACATAACTGCATTTTTCTGGCTCGCTTCTTGATTTTAGTGGACCAGTGAACATGAGTTCGACGTGTTGTTTGAAACGGCGCCACTCCTTTCGAAGATTCTCGGCTCCGTCCTATCGCATTGCTGGGGCTTCAACTCCACTTAAAGCCATCTTGAAGGATTCTTTCAGACTTCTGACATCATGTTATAGATTATGAGGCATAGATATTGGGTTCTAACTTATTTTAATTCAGTTCAACTCCAACAACTAAGTATCTCACAGATTGTACATACAATATCTTTTCTAATCTTAATTGTACTAGATTCAATGACGAATCAAGACAAACTATTCATGCTCATTCCTTAACACAAAAGGTGTTAGTGACCAGTACTTCGTAAAAAGTTAAGCATTCGACGAAATATTTGTGATATGGTTTCAATGGAAATTTTGTTTTCTAATTGAGGAGAACCAAAATCCTCGAAAATTTCCATTCGTGTGTTCGGAAACCTATGACGCACCTGGTTAACCCGTACACCACGATGCTACCCTAAAATCAGCCAGCTTCGCATCAACTAGCTTTATCATTATTTCTTAGCTTTATTTCACAGGACCAGGCACGGATTCTACAAGTATTATGGTCTGTTGCTTTCTAGCGATGCTCAAACGTCACTCTTCTGCGTTTATTTTCAACTCAAGGCCATATAGAATTCATAAAATTCAGAATATGTAAATGAAACAAACTCTAGGTTTTTACACTCACCTTGTTTTAGCTGCAAAAGGCAACACAGAAATGCAGCGAACAAGATCAAATTTAGTGTTGTTAAAGTAGTCATTTCCTGGTCCGTGCACAGTAAGAGAGCTACGATCGTTTACTTTTGAGACATCATCATTTAGAACCTCAGAGCTCTTTGATATGCCTCTTTGTAAAGCACCTCTTTTATCAGATTAAGTTAGGTTTAGGGTAAGATGTTTGGAACACCAATCTATTGTCATTATGATGTTTTACTATATTAAGTATTATTTCTGTTTTATTATCACTTACGGATCCTGCAATATGATTAGTTAAAAAGGACACAATTGGGTTTTAATATTTTCCAATTTCAAACAATGTATCATTCCCTGGAGTGTTATTTCTTTGTTAACGGTTGTGCGTGGGAAGACACATGAATATGGATACAACTCAAGCAAAGAATCGAAGAGATTAGGAGATTAAAGATTAATTCTTCGTTTGAGTTATATCCATATCAATATTCTTTTTATGTACAACGTTTACAGCGCAACCCGCAAAAGTATGACCACATTTAGTATATTTTCATATTTGTTACGTAAGGGCGTTTGTTACGTTAAACTAACACATTTCGATGCGTCTGCTACTTTTAAATGACATGCACAAATTTGTTTTTCAATTTTTTTCCTATTATGTTTTCTCTGTTCTTGTCAATGTAATTGTACGAATAAAGATATTGTTGTTGTTGTTGTTAAAACGTATCAAGAATTCGGTGCGACGCAAAACTCGTTTGATAAAATCCCGTGGTCGAAGTATGCGAAATCATTGAATGTGTTCATATTTTTGCAGGTTGCGTTGTAAACGAAAAAAATAGGCGCCCAACTACCGCATGTGGCTACTGCAGAGCAAGGGCGGAACGTTCCAGAATTTTTTTTGAATGGGGGGGGGGGGGGGGTAGTCCGAAACTTACACTAAATAATTGACTTCATATATAGTCTGGGGTTCTGAGGTTTCTAAAAATGATCCTATAGGGCTTGTTCATACCAAATTTGGTATGCATAAGGTACTGGCTCAATCTAGTTACACATACATCGAGCCATAAAATTACATTCTTAGCATATAAAGAAATGATAAGCTCCAGCCGTAAAATTTGCTGGAGCCAAAAAGTAAGGCTGGGTGATATATGGCTAGAAGTAAATTCCAATACCTCTCGCCAGCCAAACGTCTTTGTTACTATCAAAACGAGATTTGAAGACATAGAGAAACAAAACTGCCTCGGGGAGATCTTTAATGATAAAAGAGACACCCCTGGCCAAAAGAACAAATTAAGAACGTTTCGCCTCTTCAAAGTTAGTTATACGTTAGAAGGTTACCTAATAAACGTAAAAAATTTCAATCACAGAAGAGCCTTAACTAAGCTAAGAATAAGTAACCATGACCTAGAAATTGAAAGAGGCAGATACTCTAGTTACAAGAAGGTATAGGAAAGGAAGTGCTTTCATTGTACTGATATAATAGAAGATGAAAGACACTTCCTAATTAAATGTCCTCTATACTCCAAACTTAGAGAAGAATTTCTTATGCAAAATAACATAAGTAACTCCCTTACGGAGGACCAATTGTTCCTGAAGTTGATAGATCCTCCCCATATTTTACAATCAGCTGCAGCAAAATACGTTTACAATTGTTTTGCTCTGCGTAGTGAAAAAAAGCAACAACAACAAAACAAATAAAAATCAATACTTGTATAATATTGCATAAAGATGATTAGGATTAGTAACGCATTTTATCGAAATAATTAGATGAACATTTATATATACAGAATATATATGTACGTATGACGTGTATGTGTGGAATATGTGAATATAGATATTATGCATAAACATACGTATATATTCGTAACTTATTTGGATCTAAGTTGATGTGCAACTTTGTACAAAACGCCAAATAAAATATGTCTGTCTGTCTATAAACACTATAACAGTCTTAACACATACATGGTTGCTACGTAATGTTAATAAACGAGCAGGAGTGTTTTATCGGGTGGTTTTAGACCCGATAAAACACGATCTGCGAGTTTATTGAACGGCTTAGAAAACTCATGATGTATGTTCTCATAGTGTACGGAATTCTTTACGAAATGAACCAAGTTTGATAGAGAAAATCCAAGTTAAAGTTTATGCAAATGAAGACGAATCTATATCAGATATAAAATCTCCTTCATGGTCATGATTTCTATTGTGTTTCCATCGTGAATTATTAATGGTACAAAAGACAGCTCTTGAACATTCTCCTTTCTTGTGACAAAGATTTATGATATCATATACTTGTAAAAGATTCTATGTAATATATTGTATGTTAAAAAGGGGAAAACAACCAGTTGTAAAGGGAGGTGTATAATCATCGTTATTATACATTTCATGACTCACTATTTCGCCTCACAGCTCATTGGAAGAGAGCCCTCATGCAGCCAATCCATGCCCGTATGAACTCGACAGGATGACAAATGTCATATAATAAAACAACTATTGAATTATTAAAAGTTGTACTAATAAGGGTGACGTTTATGACAACACTAATGTTGATGATGATTATAATAATAATGATGATGATAATAATGATGATGATAATGCTGTGAATGATGATAATGATAATGATAGTGATGATGATGATGCTTAATAATGATGATGATACATTTTATATTATATTACGTTGGACAGATAAATGAAATCTATGATGATGATGAATGATATACCTACTACTTTATCCACTATTGCTTATACATTTTTAAATTGTTTAACTAGGAGATTTTTTGGGGAAAATGTAATTGTTAGGGCTTCTTATAAGTTGGTGTTAAGCTTTATGTTTAGAAACAACAAGAGCATTACATGTTTAATGTGGCTTTAGAATAGCTTATTAATTTATTAAATTGTTTTAGTTCTCTTCACTTCACATTCACTTTTTAACCCCCCCCCTCCCCCCCCCCTCCCCCCCCCCCCCCCCCCCCCCACCCCACCTCTTCAGATAAAAGGCATTTAGAAGCCCACCCCTTGTTGAGCAATTAATTTTTGCGGCCCCCCTAATTTTCCTCCAGCCCACCCCAAGGCATTATTAAACGCTCTCTTAGTCGAGGTCGGATCCTGGGTTGTAGCCCGGTTGCCATGGTTACCTCCTTGCTGGGGGATATACTCGCGTATACGGATCCCGCACTGGTACCTAGCCCAAACTCATTAGTTAATTGATGAGTTTTAAATTTATAGTTTAGTCGCCGAAAGTCTCTCACGAAACGACCGACCCAAATATGCTGCCGGCTTCTGATTGGACGTAACGTTCCTCTCACGTGTGAAGAAAAGCCGTACGTGGACTCTGCTTGGATGTATCGTTTTTTATTGGTTTGTTTGCTTTCTTTTCTTTTCTTTTCATACGCGCATTGCGATTGGTTGGGAAAGGGGAACGAATGAAAGTATATTAAACAGTTTTTTTAGCGTAACTGTAATATAACCAAGCTGCTTGAATAGCACAGCGCACTGATTCTAAAAATAGCTTAAAGATTCGGACAAACATTGCATTCTGTTTAACCGCTACGAGGACTATACGAACCGATTTTATTATTTTTACTTAAAGTTACAATAATAACCCATGTAAACTAAGATCAACTGCTTATCTGCTGAAAGTAAACTTGTAAGTTTGTTTGTCCGAATTCCACCTTTGTCTTCGTTTTTATGACGTCACGGTTGCGCTGCGCTATTGAAGTGTTAGGCTCATTTTGAATAAACATTATGATCGCTTGGGTGACGAAAAATCCACTATGTTTATAAACCAATGATTGGATGAAAATTGAACGAACGAACGAACGACAGTATATCAAACAGGTTTTTAGTAAGTAAAATATTTAGTGAGCATAACTATATTAACGAAAGTTTTTGAATTGAATTGTTCTTTCGAGTAAAGAAGCTAGCTTCAATATAGACTTGTTTTGATCGCTAGCGCAAAGAACCCCGGATACCTATCAACCAATGATTGGTTGAAAAAGTGAACGAACGAAATTATATCAAACAGGTTTTTAGTATGTAAAATATTTTGTAAACATAACTATAATAACGAAGCTGCTCGAATTAAGGTGTTTGATCAAACATTATGATCGCTTGGGCGACGACAAAAAACCCATATATATCAACCAATCATTGGTTGGTCGATAACGGGGGCTTTTTCGTCACCCTAGCGATCATAATGTTTAATCAAAACAAGCCATTGAAGCTTCTCAAGCAGCTTTGGTATTATACAGGGTTCGTACAGGTTCCCTTGAGAGAATTTCAAAACATTTTCCAAAACTTTTCAAAGCCCTTTGACTCAAATTTTTAAAACCACAAATAACGCAAAATAAAGCCAAATTCATGGATCTCAAACATAGATGAGATAGCTCGGCTGACCAAAATGCCATGCAGTATAGGCGCTGTAGCAGGCATTTTAATGTTAAAACACGCGTACGCCACACCTACAGTGTTGACAAAAAAGATTTGGTGCTTTACAACAAAAAGCAAGTTATAAGCTATAAAAGCTACAAAAAAATTCCAAAACTTATCCATAGAATAGTGGACTAAAAATCTTTACCCAAGACTTTCATGTTTCTGGAAAATCCGTTATCAATTTCCAAAACTTTCCAAGACTTTCCAAAACCCAAAACCCGTACAAACCCTGAATTTGTAGTATAAAATATGTAACCAGGCTGGAAATATGGAAATCAATATACGTTATTTATCGGCCAGGAAGTCCGGATAGGGAAAAACTGTGCCCGAGGTCTTGATGGTTATACGGACCGAGGCCGTTACCGACTATGGACGATAAATAACTTATTAATTTTTTTCCCGTTTTTTTTTTTTTTTTTTTTTTTTTTTTTTTTTTTTTTTTCCTTCTGGTTTTTGTAATCGTTTTGTTTTGTTTAGCGGCAAAGGATACCGGACCGCGCGCGCGGGCAGATACTGACAAAATACCGCCCGTTCAAACAGCCAATCAGAACGCACGATTTTTCAGGATACCGGACCGAAAAAAATGATAAACAATTAATATATACATACAGAGATCATTCACTAAAAACCTGTTTCTAATTATATTGCTCTTGTTACCTAATGACATATCACAAACTGTCAATTCGAATTCCTTATAACAAAACTTCCCGGCTATATTGAGCCCTCAATGTCCTTGATGTATAGTCACCTCTCTTGATCATGAAATCTTCATGGCTGCTATGTTGTTACTCTTTCCTTGCAATTTTGAATACTTCTAGAAATTTCATTGGTAAGTCAACTTTTGTAATATCTCTTTCTAAAAGTTTTATAAAAATGAGTTTCTTGATAGATTTTTAACATCCCAGAGATATATTTTTTGTTCGTTACTCGCGGATATTTCAACAATCGTGAATTTGGTGTGAAAGTTTCTAATATCATTGCTATACCAAGTTAAAAGGTTTAATGAAATAGGATCAGAGCAGGATAGTAATTTTTTGAGAAACAAATGCTCCATTTTGAACAGCTTCTTGTAACTATGGGCCTTATTACATAAAGTATGCTATTAAAACGGTAGATATAGAAATATACCAATGTAAAGGATTTTTATTTGACCTAGTTTCTCGTTAATTTGTTGTTGTTTTTTAAATAGTTTTGGAAACTCTTTACGAAAATAAATAATAAAAGACTCCTTCAGTTGAAGAAGGCCGCTGTCGTTATCAGCCGACAAGGTTTTTTATAATCTGTAATAAGTTTATTGACGAGAACATCTGCATGTTTACTCATGTTGCAGTCATTGCGGCAGATGGATGCAAGGAAATGGATTTCAAAGTAACATTACAAGGAAAGACGTTAGCAAACCACGTCTTCAAAACAGTACGAGCCACGAACGATGCGCACTGCGAATCCCAGTGTTTCTTGGATGATCGCTGTATATCTTACGGCTTTGGCACAAGTGCGAGTGGAGAGAACTACAGGTGTGAGCTGAGTGACTCGGATCACTTTATGCACCCTGAAGATGTAGTGGACAGACCTGGTGTCATCTACAGAAGCGCTCAAGTAAGTACTGTAAAAGAGACTTTATTTTTATTTAAACCGGTTTGAGATAAGTTGCATTTAAAAACAAATCAAACTATTCGGTCCAAAAACTCAGCCGGATGAGCGATGCTAGTAAATAATATCAAACTATTGGGTACTATCTCTGATATTTTTTCCAAATCCCTGTGTTTTCGCTGTCAAAATCATTATTCTTTTCATTTGCGTGTCTTGGGGATCAGTCTGGACGACAGGTGGTTATGACAAATTGACAAATCTCTCGGTCTGCCCATAACAAATAAAGTCATAACGTTGGAACTTGACTTCAGTCTATGAACCACTCCTGTTTGTTAAGATCCTTTTAAATTTTTGGACGTGAAAAGGCTCATTTGATTCCATACATCGACTTGTGGGCGATCTTCATAAGTGAGATGGTAGGACTTTGCTAATTGTTTTCTGAAATGCAATTAACTTACGGTTACAAAAGCATGACTATTTTGCTCCGTTATTGGTTCGGTGTTTCAACAACACTTATTAAAATTAGCAGAGTTCTACGACCCCATGCTATCCCTAGAAAAAGCAGTTAAAGTTTGAGATCTAGAGAATTCCATATTTGGTACGGCAAGTTTAAGTTTTGAGCACGCAATTGAAAACGTTTTTTTTTTTTTAAATTTTTTATCCGTTTTCGGACCCAAAACATTTGCGTTTTTTATACAAATTACTTCAAACCAGTAAAAAGATAAAACTTCCAAAGGTTTTATTTTTGTTTTACCCTTTGGTAACAATTTATTAATATCATTTAGTGTATGTTACTGATAAGAGGAAAATCTTGATACTGTAGAACACTTGTACATGCAAAGGGAAGCAATACTGCAAATATGACTTCATCAAGAACACAGGGCTTTGTTTATGCTATCCAGGATTCACTGGGACAAACTGTGAGATTGGTAAGTATTTTTTAAGATTATCAGTGGCAATGGCAAATCATTCAAAGGATCTAGTCAGACTGAAGTCATGTGAAGTGAAGAAATAGATATACATACCTTAACTGACAAATTGAAAATCAAGTGATTAAATTGTCCTAAATATCTTGTAGATATTAATGAGTGCTCAAGCAATCCCTGTCAAAATGGTGGATCTTGTGTAGACAAGGTGAATGGCTATGAATGTAAATGCCTCGCTGGGACGTCTGGAGTGAACTGCGAAACAAGTAAGATTTTTACAATAGAACTAACAGATTTTTTTAACGCTTTTTTTTTTTTTCTTTCTTTCTTTCTTTCTTTTTTTTTTAATTTTAATTATTACTTTTGATTTAGTGTCAAATTTTAAATAAACCACAAAGAATGAACTATTTATACATTTCTTCCAGGCAAAGTTTTTTTAGTACTCAAATGTGGCATATTTTGGCTATATTTACTATACTTAGTAGTAAGGCCCATTCGGATTTTTTATATATTCACTATAAAGTTTGTCAAAACCAACGAAGTTTCTTAGAAGTATCAAGAATCCTTAAGTCGTCATGGAAAAATTACCATGCGCGTCATAATCACACATGGAATAATTAATCTCGACAAACACACATGACATGATTGATTTCAAATCGAAGAAACATCCAATCCTCTTTCTCTTCAATCACCGCCATTTTGGCCTCCTGCCGTCCACATTCAACCGTTGTTAGAAAAGAAGACTTACAAAGTCATGATTGAATCGACTTCAAGATGTCAGCTTGTCGTCATGGCTTTTAAAATTCTGACGTCACAGCCAGCCAAGTGCGCATACTCACTAGTTAGGCGGTTGCGTCTATCACAGCCGGCCATTATGACCTCCCACCGTCCACATTCAAACGTCGTTAGAAACAGAGACTTCCAGAGTTTTTGATTGAAGCGACGTCAAGATGTCAGCTTGTCGTAATGGCTTCCGGCTAGTTAGGCGGTTGTGCGTTATCGAATCTTTGCAGAGTTAACAATAGGCCACGTTCGAAATATTAAGATTCTAGTACGATACCGAGGCTCTCCGGAATAAAATGTTTAAATTTGCATTAAATCTCAAAAGAATCAGTAGACATAGTGCTGCATGTAGATTGGATTATAACGTTGTTGAGTAGTGAACCGACTAGCATTTCTACGACTTTTTTCTTTTATTCCCGGAAAATAGGAACTTCGTATTTGGTACGTTATTTATAAGTATTCCTATCAATATATGTTTTTTTGGTGATCCACGTTTTTTTACCATATATAAAACCATAGACTAAAGTCTCACAATAAAGTCTGAAATTCTCGATTCATAATTAATAAACCGAAAACCCCTCGGGAGACAAGAGAGACTGCCTTGGGGAAGTCTAGAACGTGGTACGTTGAAATAGGCTTTAAAAACGTGAGTGTCATACCATATAACCGTCAAAGAGTTAACTAACAAAATTGTACAAATTAGTGCAAAGTTTTGTAGGTCTACGGTCTAATGAGGTTTACTGAACTTACATTGGTGCATGCAAATGTGTGGAATTTCTTACGAAGTTTTTCACGGATATATGGTACGTATGCACTCTAATATATTCTTAATACTAAACCTCTTTTTTTCTATTTTAGACTTCGATGATTGCAGCCCTAATCCATGCCGGAACCTCGGCTCATGTTCCGACAAAATCAATGATTTTGAGTGTTCCTGCATTCTAGGGTTTGGAGGAAAAACATGTAATCTCGGTGAGCCACATAAAGGAGTTAAAAATGTTGGTGATATTATTCATGGCCTATCGCCTATATTAAAATGAAAACAACAAAATGTTAGACTTATGAATCAATCGAGAACTGGAAATATAACTGATAGCCTCTGTCTATTAGTATGGGTAATCGCAAGGACTAAGAGCAAAGAAAAATACAAGGAATTAATTTCAATTTTTACCAGGAATTTAAGGAAAAGGGAGTGCCTCACTAAAGAAATATTGAGAGAGTTGAGCAAAAGTGGGGCGGCTAGCCATCCTCTTCACCACCACTGGATCCGCCCCTAAGAATATATGCTCTCAAAAGGGAAAATATGAAAAATCGTGCGGATTCTATTGCTTACATACTCAATTTTTATGAAACTTTGTTTGAGTGTGGCCTATGGTCGCACTGTAATAACTACAACTTCATATCAAAAAAAGAAAAAAAAAAAAAAAAAAAAAAAAAAAAAAAGATTCTTTTTCATTCATTAATGAATTAATCCAATTATTCAACGATAGACCCCTTGCACTGATTCCCAATCTGAGATAAAAAGAAAATAATATCCTTCTTTTGGGGTTTGAAATCATTTTTTAATGTAATTTTTTAAAAAATTGTTTTGAACCCCAGTAGGGCCGGAATTAGTGCGGGAGGGTTATAAGATTAAATACAGGGGAAAAATCTTTATGGACCTTAATCTCTCTCTCACGGAGCAGCCAGGTTTATTCTTATCAGTGAAATCACCTTGAAGCATTTGAGTGCGATGCTACACTCGGGGGAAAACTTATACTGGTCCAACATGGCCGACACTTGAGACAGGTTGATGTTAAGGTCGTATTTTATTGAAAGTTGAAAAAATGATGCCTAGTCAAAATAGCAGTGTTTCACAATGTCCCTTTTTGATATGTTTTAAATGATTTTTAATTGCAGATATCAGGTACTGCGAGAATAACCCAAACCCTTGCCGTGATGGAGCAAGCTGTATTAGTATGTTACTTTATTTTAAGTGCCAATGTCCGAATGAATTAACTTATGAATACGACGATCAACAATGTGAGTAACGGCACAACAGTAAATAGTAGAGTACTTGCACTAAAGCCGTAAAACAAATACTATGTACTTATTGACTGAGTTAGGTCGGGCGGTAAGGGAAAATATTTGGCTCGAGGTGATGCCGTACAAATGACCGAGAGCCAAATATTTTCCCTTACGCCCCGACCCAACTCAGTCAATAAGCATTTTATCATATGACCCTCACGAAAAGAAAAATAATAGAATAAAAGAAAGAAAATACGGTCGCAGGTTTCGAGCAGGGCCGTAGGGCCCTGCTCACTCCATTCTTCCGAAGGTATTTCTAAGAGCGCGCGCCCGAGCAGATACGGGTCATATGATAATAATTTTAGTACTAAATAGTAATAATCAAACAATAGGAAACAAAGGATTCTGTATGAATTACTACTAATTAGTACTAAATATTATTCACGGGTTTAGTGCGTGCACTCTAACCTGACGCAGATGAAGCTAATAATAACTGGCATCAACGTCGTGCAACATGTCACGCAACAATGTTGCGTCATTTACAAATTTCAGAGGAATTAGTGGTTCCGACTCCTCTTAGTTACCGTTGCTATGTCCCACGAGCTCAACCAATCAGCTAGAATAGCTTAGAATTTAAAACTGGTCGCGGAAAATTGATTACTCTTTAAAAATGATTCTGGGGAAACCTTTTAATTCTATTGGGAAAACTGCTGCAACGGTGATGGGTTTGCTATATTGAGTCGGAACGATGAATCGTCATTCTTTCATAGCCTGCGTAGAGGCGCTTTTGGAGGCTGGGGGCGCGGGTGGGGAGGAGAAACATGAGGGGGACTAGGGAGGACTTTTCCCTCCCTCCTCCCCAATTTCCCCAAAAAAGCTCCGCTACGCAGGCTAGCGTTTATTATTCCGTGTGCAAGTTGATTTTCTTTGCCACAAAAGGTAGTATAAAATTTTTACTTCGTGAAATAAACAAAATTTGTTGCGTGCAGAGTTATAATAAAATGAACAGCATTTGCATAAGCATATACTCTCATATTTATACCTATATAATACCCGTGAAATAAAAAATACTAGTCAACGTGTAATAGTCAAATAAACACAAAAGGAAACAATGGAATTAGGGTCTACCAAAAGTTGTATTAGTCTAATATCTATTTAACGGGTTTAGTGACTGCACTCTAGTTTGAAAATATTTATGTGGCTTCAACTTTTCGCTGCACGTGTAATTCTAGTTTCTTTTATTCTAATTATTTGTCAACAAACTCAATTGAAAAATCATAAATCAATGTCGGGTTCAAAAACATAGAAGCTGAGACTGAAGTGAGGCATGGAAAGTACGGTAATACACCACTTCACTGTATCTTCCACTGATCCGATATCCTGTCCTTGAAAGAGGAGCGCCAAGCCATGCAGGCCGTGCACTATAAGCAGTAAGCGTCAAGGATGACTGTATCTTCCACTGATCCGATGTCCTGTCTTGAAAGAGGAGCATGAAGCCATGCAGGCCGTGTACTATAAACAGTGAACGGCAAGGGTGGCTGCATCTTCCCGCACTGATTCGATGTCCTGTCCTTGAAAGAGGAGCGCCAAGCCATGCAGGCTATTTTTTATTTATTTTTTGACATGACATGACATGGCTATTCATTTTCTTTTTCGCACACAGCTTGCTTGAAATCTTTCTTGCTTTCTTCGGTGTATGTTTTTCCTTTTCTTTCTTTTTCCTTTTTTTATATATATTTTATTATCATTATTACTATTATGATTTTGTATTTATATTATTTTTATCTTCTTCTTTTTCCTCTTTTTCTTGTTCTTCTTGTTCTTGTTCTTCTTGTTCTTCTTGTTCTTCTTGTTCTTCTTGTTCTTGTTGTTCTTGTTCTTGTTCTCGTTCTCGTTCTCGTTCTTCTTCTTCTTCTTCTTCTTCTTGTTCTTTTCTTCTCCTTGTTTCTCCTTTCTTTCTAGCCCGCGCTACCCTTCGCTCAACCTTTATTTTTCTTTAGTCTCCCTTCTGTTTGCTTTCGTTTGTAACGGAACAGTATTTCAGTAGTTCTCTAAAACATGTCAAAGAATCGAGTTCATAGCATTCATAATATATGATGTTATTCATATGCTTGCTATTGTTGCACACATTACTATACTTACTTTTGGTAGAATATTTGGTCTAGACAGCTTAGTGACAGGTGTTTTCTTTACCCAAGGCCTACCATTGGTCCATTGGCAAAATTTATAAATAATAATTTGAATATCGTTCGACCGAGAAATCCTAGTCTAGCTCTGTCGAATTTCATTCAACAGCTATAGAGTTAGCTAGCTAGGTTTCTGTCAAACTTCATTGGAACCGGTTTAGTCAATAATCTGGCGTCGTTGAATAGCTCTAAAAATGGCGTAGTTGAATTTCGGGGAAGGTACGGGGCATATGCAAAATGTAAAGAAACGATTGGGATTTCACAACGAAATCGCGAGCAGAATGTGTGATGCCAGCACGAAGGAAAAAACAAACGGTACGAGGCTTAGGAGATTGCTATTAGATGGAGGATCGCAAGTGTTAAGAAAACTGTTCGACGGCATCCATTCTAGCAGTGCTTTACCTAGCGTCCTGAAAACCAACGAAGAAGATCTCAGGAAGAAATGCAAATTTCCTAGTCAAATCGAATTATTGTTTCCTATTGATGGACAACCAGACTCTAAAAAATTTGATATCACTCTACTGACATTTCTTTTGAGAAACATTTGTAATCTAACAGCTTCTCCTACAGCGTGGAGAAAGGAACCATCTCCTTCAGACCAGAGCAAGGAAGCTAACATTGTAAGAATCAGGTTATTTAGAAACAAGATTCAACATCTTCCAGGAAGTGGAATCAGTGACGAACAGTTTGAAGAATTGTGGAACGATCTATCTTCACCTTTGATGGCTTTGGGTCTTCCAGAAGACGAAATAGAGAAACTCAAAGTTACCCCGATCGATGACAGTTCTGAAATCCAAGAACGGTTTAAAACACTGTGCGATCACGAGCACAGGATAGAGAACCTAGAGGAGAAAATAAACAAGCAAGGAGCCCAAATTGAGGAGATAAAAGAGGAGCTTCAAAATCGAAAGAAACAGGAGACAGTTAAGAGTTGCATTCCCGACGAACCCTCAAATTTTATTGCCCGAGAAGAAGAGCTGAAAGAAATTATAGATGCAAAAACTATCGATGACATACCTTATGTGTTAATCCACGGTATGGCTGGAATCGGTAAGTCGACCCTCATCAAGAAAGCTTCGTGGCATCTTGTTAATGAACATAACAAAACTGTCTACTTTGTTGATTTGTGCCGCTGTAAAGCGACCGAGGAAGAGATATCAAAGACCATAAATTACAAGTTATATCGTGGTACAAAAGTCGAAAACGAACCCCGAGAAGCACTCAATATCTGGGCAAGAAACTTGGACCGAAAAGTGATTCTTGTGTTGGATAATGCTGAACATGTTTTGGGCAGCAGTGAGCCACGAACGGGAACTGATGCTAACAGTGAAACTGGTATGTCATGCCTCGTAAAGATTCTACTGGAATTAAGAGAATTTTCTTCTCAAAAACTAGATTATTTGATTGCTTCGCGTGAAGATTTTGATGCCATGGATGTGCGCAAGAAAGAGATAACTCTCAAACCGTTTGAACAAAATGAAAGTTTAAAATTCATAAACCTTGTTCTCTCAAAAGAAACAAGAGGCAGCTCTGAATTAACTAATGACCATAAACAGGAAATTGTCAAGTTATGTTCCAATATACCGCTTGCATTACGCATTGTCATCCCTTTGTTGGACGATTACAAACCTGATGAGTTAATCAAGAAATTAAAATCAAAGCCAATGGAGGATATACTAGAGCCCTTGAAACGAGCTGTTTCCTTATCGTTTGAAAAACTCGATGATACGCTGCGTGATGAATCTGTAAAGCTTACAATTTTTTCCGGATCTTTTGCTGCTGATTCCGCCATGGCGGTCATAGGAGTGAGTGAAAAAAATGTCGCAGTTCAGGTGCTAAAGAGACTATCAAAAAAAAGCCTTTTGCAACGTGAAAACAGAAAATATAGTTTTCATCCTTTTATTCACGATTTTGTTGTTGATTATGGCAATTTGGAAAGGAAAAATCTTCTCGAAGAAGGAAAATTTAATTTCTTAAATTATTTTCAGTCTTTACTTTTAGAAAATACAAAGTTGTACTGGACTAAAGATTCTTGTGAGCAATCTTTGAGTGCTTTCCGTGAAGACAGAGAAAACTTCGAGAAAGCTTTGGAACTTTCGCTTCGTGTTCCTGTGGATCTAAATGAAACAAGAATGGAAAACACTAAGAGAATACTAGATGAACTGACTAACGTTATTTTGTACCTTGTGGCCTGCACCTCTTGGGATCTGTTAGGAAGGTTGCTGGATAACTCCATTACCTTAGCCGAGAAGAACAATTTGCCTAGTCGAGAATTAGAATCACTATGTTGGAAGGGCCATATGGCTCGAAGAAAAGGTGACAACGAAGAATATGAGAAGTTACTGAAAAAGGCTGACGAAGTATACCAGCAGAGTGGCTTACAGATTGATGACAGAGCTAAAATATGCTACAATTCTGCCAAAGGACGTTACTTTGGTCACAAACGATATTATGAACAGGGAGTCAAGGCTTTTGAAGAAATCATCGAGTTTTGTATGGAAAAGGAAGACAACGATTCCAGGCTGAATGAAGATTATACAAGAGCTATTGTGGAGCTAGGACACAACTTGAAGGGCAAGGAAGATTTCAAAATGGCAGTGGAAAAGTATAAGCAGGCGAATGCCATTTATGAGAAACATTTAGGACAACACATAAAGACAGCTATTAGTTTTAAAGACATTGCAGATGGATATTTGACTCAAGGTGATGCTCAATTGCAAGATGGTGATAATGAGCAGCAAGCACTAGACTACTATAAGAAGGCAAATGATATTTATAATAAGGCAATTGATATGTTGACCAAGTTGAATAGTGATTCAGAAACCCATATGATTTTGCTTTTGAAAAACAAAGGCATTTGCTGTAGGAAATTGAAAAAATATGAAGACAGCGAAACACACTTCATGAAGGCAATAACCATTGCAGAAAACAATCTTAAAGAAAATCATAGGTACAAGTGTTTGGTGAAGGAGGGGTTAGCTCACCTACATGATGAAATGGGGAACAAAGAAAAAGCTAGAACATTTGCTGAAGAGGCCAATGAAATGGCAAAGAACTTAAAGTCTGGTGATTGTATTAAAGATAGAGAAAGACTAGAAACAATTCTCAGCTATAACTCAACCAGTTGAATCTGAAATACATGCTATTAATTTAGAGGCGAGTGCATTTAAAAATTCATGCACCCAACCGTAGGTCTAAATCGATGAACACTATTAACATAAATTTGTGCATGATATCTTGAAACATTTTAGGTATAATTCGTTGTAATCCCTTTTCGGTGACAGACCGTTTTGCCAACAATAGCACTTATATCTTGTGGCTAAAATAAGGTACGTTTGTCATTGGGGATGGGGTGGGGTGGGGTGGGGTAAGGTGGGGTGGGGGGAGTGGAAAGCTTGGGGATGCACAGTAAAACTGAAAAGAATTTGCATTAAAACTCAAAAGAATCAGTAGATATAGTGGGGTGGGGTGGGGTGGGGGGGTGGAAAGCTGGGGGATGCACAGTAAAACTCAAAAGAATTTGCATTAAAACTCAAAAGAATCAGTAGATATAGTGCTGCATGCAGATTGGATTATAACGTTGTTAAGTAGTGAACTGACTAGCATTTCTACGACTTTATTCTTATTGTTTCCTGAAGATAGGAAAGCCGTATATTGTACGTTATTTAGTTTTCCTACCAATATATGATTTTTGTGATATATGATTGATCCATGTGTTTTTACCATATATATAACCATAGACTGAAGTCTCACAATCAAGTCTGAAATTCTTAAAAATAAACTGAAAACCCCTCGAGAGACAAGAGAGGCCGACTTACACACACACACACACACACACACACACACACACACACACACACACACACACACATACATACATACATACATACATACTTTATTTGTAACAAGGTTAAGGTATGGCAGCTTTCGCTGATGTGGACCTCCTATCTACTACAATACAATCTAAAATATGATTAAAGTTTATGAGATCTACCCCTACCCTTGAATACTTAATATAATAATAGCAAACATAATTAAATTTAAATATCCTATATAAAAGTAAATAAATAAATACACCTAGTTGCAACAAGATTGACACAGGAATAAGGAACTCCTGCAACTCAGTGAGGAAGGAATACATTAGAAAACAAAACTGAGAAAGAGACTTGGGGCAATTCTAGAACGTGGTACGTTAAAATAGACTTTAAAAACGTGAGTGCCATACCATATAACCGTCGAAGAGTTAACTAACAAAATTGTACAAATTATTAGTGCAAAGTTTTGTAGGTCTACGGTCTACTGAGGTTTACTGAACTTACTATTGGTGCATGCAAATGCAAATTTTTCACGGATATATGATATTCACTCTAATATATTCTTAATACTAAACCTCTTTTTTTCTATTTTAGACTTTGATGATTGCAGCCCTAATCCATGCCAGAGCCTCGGCAAATGTTCCGACAAAATCAATGATTTTGAGTGCTCCTGCCTTCTAGGGTTTGGAGGGAAAACATGTAATCTCGGTGAGCCACATAAAGGAGTTAAAAATGTTGGTGATATTATTCATGGCCTATGGCCTATATTAAAATGAAAACAACAAAATGTTAGACCCACATGAATCAATCGAGAACTACAAAGATAACTGATAGCCTCTGTCTATTAGTATGGGTAATCGCAAGAACTAAGGGGAGAGAGAAAAAAAAAAATCAATTCCAAATTTTACCAGGAATTTGAAAAAGAGTGGGTGGCTTACTAAAGAAATATTGAGAGAGTTAAGCAAAAGGGGGGTGGCTAGGCACCCCCTTCACCACCCCTGGATCCGCCCCTAAGAATATATGCTCTCAAAAGAGAATATATGAAAAATCGTGCGGATTCTGTTGCTTACATACTCAATTTTTAAGAAACTTTGTTTGGGTGTGGCCTATAGTCACACTGTAACACCTACAACTTCAACTATCAAAAAAAAATTATGATTCTTTTTCATTCATTAATGAATTAATCCAATTATTCAACGATAGACCCCTTGCGCTGATTCCCAATCTGAGATAAAAAGAAAATAATATCCTTCTTTTGGGGTTTGAAATCATTTTATTAAACGTTATTTAAAAAAAATTGTTTTGAACCCCAGTAGAGCCGGAATTAGTGCGGGAGGGTTATAAGATTAGATACAGGGAAAAAAAATCGCGGGCCCGAGCAGATACGGGTCATATGATAATAATTTTAGTACTAAATAGTAATAATCAAACAATAGGAAACAAGGATTCTGTATGAATTACTACTAATTAGTACTAAATATTATTCACGGGTTTAGTGCGTGCACTCTAACCTGAAGCAGATGAAGCTAATAATAACTGGCATCAACGTCGTGCAACATGTCACGCAACAATGTTGCGTCATTTACAAATTTCAGAGGAATTAGTGGTTCCGACTCCTCTTAGTTACCGTTGCTATGTCCCTCAAGCTCAACCAATCAGCTAGAATAGCTTAGAATTTAAAACTGGTGAAAATTGATTATAAACTGTTTCAATTGTTTACTGTCCTGCAAAAATTAGACTAAATTGCCTCATGAATTTTATATTACTCCTTAAAAGAGACACTGTGTAATTGTTTCTGGGGAAACCTTTTAGTTTCCATTGGGAAAACTGCTGCAACGGTGATGGGGTTTGCTATATTTAGTCGGAACGGTGAATCGTCCCCCTTTCATAGCCTGCGTAGAGGAACACCGCGGTAAAACGTCTGCGCATGCGTGAAGGTCTAGAATCAAAATGGCGGATAATCTTACATGTTTTTCTGGATGAGTAAACTGTTTCTTTTCGTCGATCTTTTTGGATTGTAGCCCTGTTGCATACGTTGTTTTGTGATTTTCTTCCCTTTTATGTCGTGGAAGATAAGTGAATTACACAAAATGTCCGCAGCAGAGGATATTCCTATTGACTTTTTGAAGGAAACCAGAAAATCCGAAGGAAAATGATCTTATATAAGATTGCCGAAGGTGAGTTGATCATGCTTTATTTTATAGGATTGATTGATCGATCGTACTACAGTGCAGATATGTACCGCTGGGACACGATATACTATCTTAAGCCTTTATGTGGTAAGAAGCGTCAGTCAATGAAAATACTTGTCAAAAACTTTTGAATTGAAGTCAAATACATATGATTGTTTACTTGACTTTTAAAGGCTGCAGGGCCAGCACTGAATCCATAGAAAGTATTCTTAATTAAGCACTCCACAAAGAAATAAATTTACAATTACAAACAAGAACTTTACTAAAACTGTAAAGATATCAAAACTTTATCAAACCTTTTCCATGGCAATGGGTGTAGGTATAACCTTAGAAATTCAGATGACTTCTCAATACCAAGATTTAACACTATAACATATGGGAAGCACAGTATAAGGTATATATAGGTCCTTTCATTTGGTCAAAGCTTGATAAATCGCTCAAAATGGCTGAATCAATTAACATATTTAAAATGAAGAAAGGAAGTTGGACTTGGCCATGACTATCTCTGCTCAGGAGTGTAAAGACTGCTTTTTGTGTCTAAATTAATTCATGTCTCTACTTGTTCTATTGAATAATTTAATTTTTATGGGTAATGCAGTGTGCTGCAGTTTTCCATACCTGCAAACTCAGATGTCCTGATAGTAGTTTCAGTGTCTGGATAGACGTGGGGCGTCTGATTTGGCCGGGGTGCAAATCTGTAGTACACAGCTATTATTTTATTATCTACACATACAATTCATGTATAACATACCAGTTGCACTAGGGATATTGGAGGGGAGAGGGTAGAGTGGGAGGGTGGAGGGGGGGGGGGGGGGGGGAATAGATGGTGTTGGGGTGGGAATGTAAATAGGAAATAACTAACAATTAACTATGGAGTTTAAGGGTTTTTATTAGGGTTAGATAGGTGTCTCCAATTAGTTTCTTAATTGTAAGCTAGAAAGAAAGACACGTTAATAAAGTTATTATCATTATTATTATTATTATTATTATGTAATATCAATGTCGATGGATTTTGTATGGATATAATTATTTCTTAAAAAAAGTTACTGTACACATGTTATATATTGTTTATATATTGCTTATATATTGTTTTGCATTTATGAACAATCCATCTAAATCTTGCAGGGTGGTCTTACCAACTAATGCTCCATAAATTAGTTATTGCCATGAAGATGACTGTCCATATGAGAAGAATGTTATTTGCCTGGCCAATTAAACACACAGACATTTAGCCATTGATGATAATGATGGCTGCTATATTGGGTTCTTGAACATTAGTCTTTGCAAAAAGAATGCCAGTGAAGTCGACTGTGGGACAGCTGGATTTGTATTAATAAAATCCACATCAAAAGAATCATCAACAGTAATTCCTTGAAATGAATGATTAGACAGATGAATATCACTGCCTCAGATACAGAAAAGTGAATTGGGCGCCCACCAGTAACTTGATCATGTATGTTGTTGCCCTTTCCGATACAGGATGTGATTACCATTTGCCACAATATTGACATTGTTTGGTCAGGGATTGGTAATAAAAAACATTATTATATAATTACCAATGAAATATCTATTTTTCTCTATTTCGAAAAATTGATATCTTCACACGTGAAAATAACATGTTATTTTCACGTGTGAAAATAACACCATTGCGATGGCTATTCAAAAATACACGGAAAGAATTGCCTGAAAAAGCCAAAACATACTTTATTGATAATTATATAATAAACAGAATATTACATGGGCACTTGGAGATACGAAATTTATCTTCTCGTGTTGAAAATCTCTCACTCGTTCGCTGCGCTCACTCGTGAGAGATCTTTTCAACACTCGAAGATAAATTTCGTATCTCCGCGCGCCCATATAATATCCTCTATTTCTGTTTGCTATATAACACTTTGAAAGAATGATATTGATGAAAGTGCATGCTGTTATAAGCCATTCCTTCCATTAAGTGTGGACTGTGATATCTGCTTTTCAAATAACCAGAACTTCCCATATTGAGTTGAAACAGATAATACATGGGCATGATGAGTTCCTTGGCCAGATAGAGAGCCAGAAGAATTTGCACTTGCATTTGAGCTTCTTGAAGGTTGAGGGACAGAAAATGTATTTAAAACTGTTTCAACATGGTTCTTCCAATCTGTGGATTCATAATAGTCAGGGCCATGACTGTTTATATCTGGAACTTTATCTGGACTGTCTTCATTTTCCTCATTATAACTTATGTTATTGATACTGTTAGATGTACTTGTAGGCAAAAGAAGAGATGTGTTAAAAGAATTTGTCAGGTTATCCAATTTGTTCATGAGTGGCTGAGAGCAGCGAGGACAATGTTTCTTTAAAGTTTGCTCAAAACAGTCCCTATGATACATGTGCAAACACATTTTCTAGATATACCATTTATGATTATATTAGGTGTAGAGTGAATGTTGTCCTTTTCAAGAGATAGACAAATAGCTGGAATAGTAGGTTGGATTTTCTAAAAGAGAGGAGACCATGTGGGTGGCAAGAGACAGTTTGAGGCTGGTGTCTGGTAATCTAATGGTATAGATATTGTGAAAATCATCAAGTAAGAGCATCATAAAGGAATGTTTCTGTAAACAGACAAATAGAAAAAAATTAGGAGATAAAATTAATATAAAATTGATTTATCTAAAAAAAAGAAAAAAGAAAAACAAACCTTTGGAACTTTCGCTTTTTGTTCCTGTGGATCTGAATGAAACAAGAATGGAAAACACTAAGAGAATACTAGATGAACTGACTAACGTTATTATGTACCTTGAATCCTGCACCTCTTGGGATCTGTTAGGAAGGTTGCTGTATAACTTCATTACGTTAGCTATGAACAACGACTTGCCTAGTCGAAGATTAGAATCACTATGTTGGAAGGGCCATATAGCACGAAGAGAAGGTGACGAAAAGGAATACGAGAAGTTAATGAAAGAGGCTGACAAAGTATACAAAAAGTGTAATGTTCGAATTGATGACAAAGCTAATATATGCTACAAAGCTGCCAAAGGACGCTACTTTGGTCATAAAGAAGATAACGAACAGGGAGTCAAAGCTTTTGAAGAAATTATCGAGTTGTGTAAGGAAAGGGTCGACAAAGACCCCAGCATAAATGAAGAATATGCCAGAGCTATCACGGAGCTAGGACACAACTTAAAGGGTAAGAAAGATTTGAAAATGGCAGTGGAAAAGTATGAGCAGGCGAATGCCATTTATGAGAAACATTTAGGACAACACATAAAGACAGCTCTTAGTTTTAAAGATATTGCCGATGGATATATGATTCAAGGTGATGCTCAATTGCAAGATGGTGATAATGAGCAGCAAGCATCAGAGTACTATGATAAGGCAATTGATATTTATAATAAGGCAATTGATATGTTGGCCAAGTTGAATAGTGATTCAGAAACCCATATGATTTTGCTTTTGAAAAACACTGGAATCTGTTCTAGGAAATTGAAAAGATATGAAGACAGCGAAACACACTTCAAGAAGGCAATAACCATTGCAGAAAACAATCTCAAAGAAAATCATAAGTACAAATGTTGGTTGAAGGAGGAGTTAGGTAAGCTACATGATGAAATGGGGAAAAGAGAAAGAGCTAGAACATGTTAAAAGGCCAATGCCAAATGAGGGATTTGCAGTAATCATTAAAATCAAACCGCCCTTTGGCTAACTCGTGGATACTAGTTAAGACGTTCCAGAGACTGGGCTTCCTGTCTCCTTATAGTTGTTGACATTCGAAGGTTTCAAAGTATTTCGCTCAGTTTCATATTTTAAATACTCAATTTAGCTGGTAAGATGATAAGTCGTCCTTTTATTTAGCTTTTAACACCTACTTTGAAATACTATTTATTTTGTCTTCATTCAAGTCTCTAAATTACGGATTATTTATTGGAGCGAATTTTCGTTAATGGTCTCGAGCGACATCTACAAGAACATTGGTTCGGCGATCAATCTACTTTTTATTCATAACTGCTCATTTGGATGACAAAGCTGGTCGAATGTTCTTCAAGACTCCATCGGAACTGTTCCAAATTTCGTCTTTTGCTAATTTTTCTACGATCTACATCCACATTGACTATTTAAGAATTCACTTTAAGTAAACAACTGTTCTAATAAAACCTCACTGAGCGAAGTTTTGAAGATTTTTTTGCTGAATACCGCCGTGACTTCGACCTTTCTCCAATGAGAATAAATTCCTCCAAAGCTTGAAATCTGAATCTCGTTTTGAATTCTAATGAAAAGTGATTTTTTTCGATGCACCGGCTCAACCCACGAGTCTTATGAAAAAATCTAAATATGTTGACGAATGTACATAAGCGTTTCTGTTTGCAGAAAAAAAAAAGGTTTAACTAATTAACATTAGCAAAAAAAGGTTTAACTCATGCATTGAAATTTTAGTTCAGGTTTTAATTTTATTATTTTACTTCAACTTGCATCTTTCCTTGATTCTTTAAATATAATTATTCCGAAGAGAAACCTATGTGCGAGTGTGCGCATGCACAGTGGGTCCACAGTGCTAGAAATATCCCACATGTTTCATCAGCACTTCATTTTCTCATACAGTCAATTCAAAAAACGTTGTCGTCGACCGGCTCAAGCCTACGCGACTGGACCGAAAGGAATATGGGTAAAAATCACTGAAGCGGTTAAATATTCATTCTGAATTAATTGTCCCGCTAGTAATAAGATAATAATGGAGAGAAACAATCCATCAAATGCATGTCTTTGGGTTTAGGGAAAGAAAAACAAAGTAGTTATGATTCAGTTCACAATTTCGAAAATATAAAGGCATTAAAAAAACGTCTCCTTCAACACTTCCCGCTCGCCTACAAAGGTTCGTGCTGTAAACCAGTCATAACTAGTCAGATAAAATTATAGAGTCAACTCTGCTACAATGATTGCTACCCAGAGTTCCTTTCGGTCCAGTCGCGTAGGCTTAAGTTGGTCGACGACAACATTTTTTGAATTGACTGTATAAATACCTAATCTAGTCCGTACTACATAAGAGTTTCGTACTTGTTAGTGTCGTGTAACGTTCGTTATATGACGTAAGACGATTGCTAAGACGTTTAATTATCGATCTGATAACATCTTAGTGAGCGAGTGAGTAAGCGAGTGACACATTTGCATATTCAGACCCTTACAATAACTCGTTTCTACGCTTCACGTATCCACGAGTTAAAAAGGAATTTTGCTGACATCCATAATTATGGCTATATATTTATTAATATTATTATTATGTAATTATTATATAATTTTATTCTTTAATCTAAGCCGTATATACATATAGCTATTAAGTATCTATTATTCATTTATTCATATATTTATCTTTAAGTTGTAAATAGTGTCTCCAATTAGTAGACTTTTTAGTCGGCTATTTATGTTGCCTTGACACTTAAAGTGCTACTATGACGAAAATCGCTCAAACTTGGATTCAGCTGAAACTTCCTAAGAATACTCTTTAAAGGTCCAATAATCACTGTATGAAGTGTTTTCTCGATATTCAGGACGAAAGTATGATATTTTTACGATTATTTTTTGGAGTCTGTGACGTCATACACTCAACATCGAACATCGCTCCATACATTTCTTTGTAGTTTATGATCAAAATATCAGTAGTTAAGGGAGAAAGAAATACCCAAACACCCCAAAATACAAATTATAGTTACAAGTAATGTGAAATAAGCACATTAGCCACCCTTTGGGCTTCATAGGAATAAAATAAATTAAGGATTTATATACAAAGAAATATATGTAGCAATGTTTGATGTTGAGTGTATGACGTCACAGACTCCAAAAAATAATCGTAAAAATATCATACTTTCGTACTGAATATCGAGAAAACACTTCATACAGTGATTATTGGACCTTTAAAGAGTATTCTTAGGAAGTTTCAGCTGAATCCAAGTTTGAGCGATTTTCGTCATAGCAGCACTTTAAATAAAGTTATCATTATTATTATTATTATTATTATTATTATTATTATTATTATTATTATTATTATTATTATTATTATTATTGTTATTATTATGGCCTACTACACTCGCAATAAAAACAATCTAAGCAAGCCACGATCCAAACACAACTGGGGACAAAACCGCTTTGGTGTGTCAATGCATTAATGATTGCAACAGTCTTCCTGAACAAATTAGAAATTTATCTTTTAAGCAATTTAAGTTAGATAAAATTAATACGCAATTATTCCACATTTTAACCGAGCTGGAAAAACATATTAGAATTCAAGAATAATTTGAATGCCGTTCGACCGAGAAATCATCTCTGTCTCTGTCTCTGTCAAAGTTCAGTCATCAGCTATAGAGTTAGCTAGCTAGGTTTCTGTCAAATTTCACATTGCAAGAGTTTATTGTTTTTAATAGTCTGGCGTCGTTGAATAGCTTTAAAAAAATGGCGTTTTTCTCAAAATGTGAAAAGACCTCATATAATCATCGTAAATTCATAATAAAAAAATAATAATAATCTCCATAAGATCCACTTACTATATCTTCTGCTGCAGAAATAAAGACGAAGTATTTGAAAATTAATGATTTTTTTAGAGTTTTAGAGTTTATTTTACTTATGTTTATCTTTATATCAAACATATTTTCAAGCAGCAAGTTGTAAATTACCTGTTATTATCATAAAAATGGTTGTAGTCCCCCCATTTCACTCAGTACGGCTGCGGCTACGGCTGAGAGTCTGAGAAAGAATATGTTTGATGTTATGGAAAGCAGAAATTTAGTGAATTTAAAATAAAGAGTGAAAATTATATTTTCCAGAATTTGTTTAACCCTCCAGAAAAAATCCAAAGCCTCGTTTGCAAATATGTGCACTAGTGCTTTCAATTAAGAGGACAATAATATAAGTATTTACTCATACATTATAAGATCTTTATTTATAAGATTTTGATTGAATGTATTTTCTTTGGCCATGTGCCAATGTACAAATTGTGTACGGTGGCCTTTGATTTGAAATAAATAAAATGTTCTGCCATTCATCATGTTCGCAGCCTAAGAAATTCATGATGCATCTTTTAAGTCAAAAAATAAACAGCTTTTGTCAAATTAAAAACGTACCTCTTACCTAGAAACGTTTTTTTCCTTTTTTTCCTGGGAAAGTTTATGATATACTTATTTCAATGAAGTTAGTCACCAAAAACCTAGAAAGCTGTGACCGCTGAGAATCATGGGAAAATATTTCATGTCCAACAAGTAAAGCTTTTCACACAAACTGCAGCAGTCGAGGATGCTCAGAGGAGGTGAACTTGTAACTGGTAGAAGATCTCAAGTCCATCAACAGTTACAAGCAGTTGAAACTTGTAAAATGTATCTACCCAAAATCCTTGTTGGTCTCAGCTGTGTAGCATTCAGCCAATTTCTGATAGCGTGGACACTAGAGAAAAACGTTGGCGCATGCGTTCATTTCAGCATGTTTCTAAGAATTTTGAAGAGTTTGAGCACAGGTAGCCCAAGCTTGGTTTCTGTGGTGTTATGTTAAAAGGAAATGTATGGGGATTCATCAAAAATATGAATAAAATAAGAGAACTCTTATTTCTTACTGGTTGGGGAAAAAATCTTAAAACGGGCTAAATTCGAAAAATAACCGCGCAGAGCGAAAGAAGTGCTATTTCTCAATTATCGGGTAAAATTTCGAGGCTTTATTTTACGTTTCAAGGATTTTATTCATATTTTTGATGAATCCTCATACATTTCCTTATAACATGACACCACAGAAACCAAACTTGGGCTACCTGTGGTTTGAGCGAGAAAATAAATGTTTGTTATCTCCAAGTAGTCCTCCAAGTATACAAAAAAGTTCGAGAGTATACTTTTGCCAGACCAAGATACTGTATTAACAAACACAATATGAAAGAATTAGCCTTAAGTTTCAAGCATAGACACTAAGTTTTGGCATTTTGTGAAGTCCAATTTATCAGACATGTTTGAAAGTCAAATTTACTTATGTTTTGACTAATTTGCATACGGATTCAGAGCATGCGCAGACGTTTTTCACTCGTGTGGATAGGGTGTGAACTTGACTAATAAATCTATTATATCTCGCGGTAAGCCTGCATGTCAAATTCCCTCAAGGTTATTTACATCAGACCTTTTGAAATATGGTTACTTCGTTAGAAAGGCATAATTATTTGTGATTCTCAGTGTACAAAATATACAGTTTGTTAGCTACTATCGACAGCATCCAATCAAAAGTGGTGCTCAGTAATTTAGCATGGTACAAATGCATGGTATGATTTACTGACTGTAGATCAAGAGCTGCAAAGGTATGCGAAATTCAATGCTTCTGATATTCGTTATTTGCTTTTAAAGCGTCCATGTTTGGATACAAATAATTCTTTGGCTTCATTAATTACTCTAGGTGAACGGCCGCACATAACAACATTAAAATCCTCCTCAGAAGGAGAAACACTTTCTAACCGTGTCTTTGCAGGTTTACCGGTAAACCTTTCTGGGGACCTTTTCTTTTGTTTATTTACCTCATTAGACTCGTCCTTTTTTCGTTTTCTTTTACCACCTTTTTCCTGCTGTCCTGTATCTATGATAATAGGAGGAAGCCGTATATTTGGTTTACTTGGGCTGGGCGAAAAAGTATCAATAGACATGTTGGTATTTGAAGTGTTTGGTCTAGCGGGATTTTCAGTATTGAACATGTGTAATTCAGGGACCGGTTTTCTGATTGGAGATCCATCACCGTGTTGCAAGCTGGGTAATTTGTAATCAATTCCTTTCAAAGTGTTTTTCTGTTCGTGATTTTGATCTTCTTTTAAATGGCTTTTTGTTGGTTTGATTGGCAGGTTCAAACTCATTCTTAACGAAGCATCTCTTATGTATCGGTTAACAGCCTCTTTCTGCACAGTTTCCTTTTCTTTTTCTAAAGCGCCCTCAATGCTTCGTCTTATCCTCTCCAATGAAGTCTCTGCCGCTTCCTTCTCTCTTTTCCCATCTTTTAATAAATAATTGGGATCCATTAAGGCTCTGGTAGATATAAATATCACATTTTATTGTACTAATAACATAATCCCTTGACCCAAAAAAACCGACCACCTACTTGAAAGGCGAACAATGGTGGTCGTTATTGAGAGCTTAATATGCAATATGCATGTTATAGTTTTCCATACAGATATATTTATTTTCCAACAATAGATGACTTTTAATATTGAGGTGAAGAAAAAAATACTTGGTAATGTGATGTGTTTGTTTATACCAACGACCGCGGAAGAACAAGAAAAATTATTCTTCGATTGCACATTAACGTCATCGCGGCCATGTTGGTGCCATTTAACAAAATATTTCTCATTAGCATCCATTGTAAACGGCACCACAATAGCCGCCATGTTTTTGTCATCTTGACTCTCTTGGAAATGCTTGCAGCAATCAATTAACTATGAAGACTCCATCGACTTCCGTTCGCTTTGCTGTACAGCAAGCGTTGAAGAGCACATTTTCCTTTGCTTAAGATACTTCAATGACGTATAGCTTTAATAGGTTCTTTTTTAAGGGATTATCAGTCAATTAAACTTAAGTCGTTCACCGTTGCTAACAGTCTTCCATGGCATGACGCATTAATCATAAAATGAGTCAAAAGGAATGCGAGAATGCTAAACACACAGCATCCTGACTTGTGTAACTACAAGGCCGACTTACTAGAATTATATTGGCGATATTAATTATCATCTGCCCTCATTAAAAGTACATATTATTCAAGTGGAGTGTGTTCAGTGACTTGGACACTTTGGCGAGTCCATGCCTGACGTACAATATGATATTTCAGGAGTCATGACTAAGCTAAAAGATACAAAGTGGCTTTGTGTTTACTGTATTTATTTATATTATCATCAAAAAAATATGAAAGGTTTCAAAACTTACCAACAGCACGGCTTATCCCGTTCTTGGATACGGATTTGTATTTTGTTTGCTGCTGCCATCTTTACGCTCGTGATTCAGATAACATGATGTTAAGCAAACCGTCTCGTTGTCTTGACCTTTGTCTGTAAGATGTCCGAGATCATTAAAGGTATGGCTTGTCACACTCGTTCTGTGACATCCATACTTTTGAATAAGCACTTTCGTATGAACTGTTTTGCGGCACTATGGGTTTCTGTGCTCACTATACTGTGACGATCAAACTGGTTTGACGCACTTAGAGCACTTCAACCGTGTTATAATATTTTTGAATGACAATGGACGTCACTTAGTGCTGAAAGGGTTTTGTTTTCCTTAAAATAACCCCATCACCTTAGAATACCAGTTTGCAATGCTTTAAAAAACTTTTTGGACATTTTATTCAACTTTGTAAATAAAATGCTTGGCTTGAGCTGTCTATCACATAATCGTTTTTTCCCGATCGCTCAATTTTTTTCAAGGTTTAGAGATGCATAAAAAATATTACGCGTCTTTGTAAAAGCAAATGCAAAAGATTAGATTAGATTGAGTGCAAAGATGCGAGGGTATTACATGTAAAGGATGTTAGGAGTCGCGCGCACATCGGCTTCACGAAAGGGGGTATCTATGGAACCACACCTGGATCCCCTATTGCATGGGCCACTTCATTCCTTCGTAACTTCGTTTAATTTTTTCATTTTTATTATCATTTTTAAATCCATTATTTCGACCATTTTAATACAACGATAACACCCTAACGTTTGTGGTTGTTGTTCATTGAACCAGGGTAGCAACCCACAAACTATACTCAGCACCATGCTGTCTACAACACTATTTCTTTTTAGTAGGCACCACAAGTAAAAAACAGCCCATGACTTCTGCCCATCTTCTTGATAGTAGCCGGCATTGGAGTCTGGAATGTCTTGTCATACGTCCCGGGTCCTGGTGTTTTCTGGTTCGTAACAAATAGATAGGATATCAAAACAAGAAATTAGCATTATTACTGGGATACCTGTGGTATACTCTGTATTATTTACGATCTACTTTTAAGCATTGTATTTGCATCTCATTATCTGCTCTAGAAGAGTGACATAAGTGACATGCAAGCATGGGTTCTCTCAAAGCAACCACTAATGAGCAACACACTAATTAGTCAGACCAGCAGATGAGAGGGGTGGGGGGGGGGGGGGGGGGAGGGAGGGGGAGGCAGCTGGAGGCTATAGCCTATAGTTACACTCTTCCCGTTTCGCATACTAGGCTCTTATATTTTTAAATCTAAGCTCCCTCTCCCAATTTTTACATTTTTGTATTTCAGTCTCTAATATTTTCTAATCCCAGACCCCATATTTTCTTGGTGTACTCCATGTTCTGTGTTGGTGGGATACCTGCATGTACAAACTTAGTACCATATTAGTTAACTACATGAACTTTCATTAAAAAATATCATAAGTCTTTTGTCTTACCAGTACATGAGGCTGTTGAACCTTGGAGTTTTGGATATGAATGAAGAAGATATGTTGGGACCTTTTGGTAAGATGGCATCTTTTGACAAGTTATATTGCCCTGGTGGAGGACCAGGTCTCTGCAGAAATAAATAAGTTCTGCATTTGACGAGTATTTACAAATCAGGAAAGATCTGTCTAAATAGGGCTGATAAAAAGCTAAAAATATCTATACTGAGGAGGAGCTTGAGGTATATTATGTTGTTCCAGAAAACAATGGACCAAACCTCCCCATGGATGAGTATTGGAATTTTTAAGGGGTGGGAGGGATTGAGGAGGTCACATTGTGTACTGTAGTTTCAGAAAATATCCATACCTCACCCATTGAGGGGGGTTGGAATTTCCAAGGGGTGGGGAGGGTCTGAGGAGGGTATATTGTGTAGTTCCAGGAAATATCCTCAACTTACCCACAGAGGATGATTGGAATTTCCAAGGAATCGGGAGGGTCTGAGGAGGGTATATAGTGTAGTTCTAGAAAATATCCATACCTTTCCCATAGATGAGGATTGGAATTTGGGGAGGGCCTGAGAAATATTCATATCTCACCCATTGAGGGGGTTTGTAATTTCCAAAGGGTGGGGAGGGTGTCTAAGCAAGGAATATTATGTAGTTCCAGACAATACCCATACCTCCCCCATGGATGAGGATTGGAATTTCCAAGGGATTGGACCTCAGGATGTGACAAGAACTAGACAGATGTACAGTTTTGTGAAAAAGTATATGCCATAACTTACAGCTTTGAAGTAAACAGTTGGAAATCTATTGACTTGGGATTTAAAAGCTGGATGTCTGGAAAACATATCAAAGACATATATTATACATACTTATAAATGGATAAATATGTATATGATTTGTGGGCGCAAGTTTTTCATGTATCATTGTGTATTGTATACTATACTTAGTTTTCTCTGATTTATTTTGTATTACATATTAGCCTCAATAGACCCTTTACAGTTCCTTGCGCCATCTTGAAAGGTAGCCATGCCATTGCATCGAAGTGAGATGAACAGTGAGCTTGAAATGATAGAGATCTTTTTTTAACACCTTGAACAATTATTCACATGTCTCTATTATTGCAAGCTCACCGTTTGTCTCGCTTCAATGCAAAGGCACGGCTACCTTTGAAGATGGCACAGGGAACTGTGAAGGGGACTATTCCATGATACTTTTGAGAAGGGTCCATTATTGTTCCAAGTATTTTCTGTATTTTTAGATATTGAAAACCTTGCTTGCTGTGCTGTGTGCAGTTACCACTTGGAACACTCATGAAGTGCTGAGAAACGCTCCATTACATACTTCCAGCTGAGCAGTGAATGCAGCATGCAAAACATGAGTGGACAAAATGATTGGCCCTAAGCATTTTTGAAGCTTGAAAGAACTTTAAGCAAACATGGTGATAAAGAGAAATTGTTTTTATCCTTCCTTTGCATATTTCTGTTTCTTTTAGGCCGCACGTATATCATAATGATTACTTTAGTCATGATCAAAAGACAGAAAAATATGCAAAAGTTGGGTTGCAGGAGCCTGGGAATGAGGGCTAGTGGCAAAACAACTAAACACTCTGTGATCAGTTCGACTGGTGTATTTCACCTAACATTCTCCTAACATGCCTGCATGCAGGCATTTTTTTATTTATTGTTGACTTACTTTGAGGGAAGCTTAGGAACATATTTATACCCCGCATCATATGTAGTAGGGCTTATTTGGCTCTTCACAAATTCCTGAAGATAAAGATGACAAAACAATAATTAAATAAACTCTATGGATTTGGTAACAGTCATCCTTCCCCCCTCCCCCCCCCCCCCCCCATCTAGCCCCCAACAATCATGTTCTTACTCCACCTATCCCCCTGACTAATTTTTGTTAAACAGCCTCAATACTCAAGAAATTCATAAGAATTCACAGCTTTTTTTGCTTCTAATTAAAATAAGTTAAATCCAACTAGCAGTCTATCATCAATGCTGCATTTTGAATTGATAAGCTAAGTTATAGCCTTTTACTCCGACGAAGGACTAACGTCTGAAATGTCAGTACGTTTTTTCATCTTTTCACGGTGTATAATTTACCTTTTCATCATTAGTTTCATTAGAAACACCGACGCAGCTCACACTAGTTTTTAGCTAGTTATATCTTTTTAAGTTATAGCCTACTTAGTCTAGTAGCGAAAAGTGCTGGTTTTGAAACAAAAACATTAAATTTTACTTTCATTTAAAACTTGTTTGCACAATTGACTGACTAGTTGGATCTGACTCAAACGATTAGTCCTCTCGCCTTCATGGCCTATAAGTCAATAGCCAATTTGGGCTCTACGACTAATTGCTAATTAGTATTGTAGTGTATTCAGTAATTATTATTATTTACTTACTTTGTCTATGTAACCAACTAATGCAGCAGGAGTATGATATCTATCACATGATTTAAAACTATATGTTATCTGTTTTTTGTCCATTTTGTCTACTTCCGTGACATGCTTATAAAGTCCAGGCATTAAAGTGGTTCCTGTCCTTGAAGGATCTGCATTGTTTTTGCGTCCAGTATTCTTAAACCCATACGTTGCTTTGATAGGATTAGAGTTTATATCTCCAACAAAGTCCTTTGATTCATATGCCCCAGGCACTGGAGTATCCTGGAGATCCAAAAAAAATATTCTGTCTTATAAAAACTGTACCTATGCATAATAGTTTGACAAAATCAAAACAATAGCATATAATTTGTTAGCGAATAAGCTAATTATAACTGAAAGACCAGATACCTTAAGAGTAGATCTCCACCATTCTTCTCTATCTGTTACGGGTTCCTCGTAATTATAAGGACTTTTACTTCTTCTACCAGCCTAAAAGAGTATTAAAGAACACAAGCATCTTTGATGAAGCTTATCTTTAGTTCAATGGAACTTTCCAAAACGCGTTATAAAAGTTTTGACAATATCAGATCGACAAAATAAATTGCTTCAAAAAGATACTTACAAAAGGTAGATGTGATGCAGGTCTTCTGGCATAAGCTGGTGCTGTTCCTGACTTAGATTTGAGCTCGTAAAGAGGGCTTCTAAATGTTCCAGTACTAACAGCCATGCTTCTTGCTGTGTGTTGACATGTTCCAGGCGTCAAGGCGTAAATTTCCATAGTAACAAAAAAGAACCCGAACCCCTCACGACAAGCTTCCGAACCTTTACAATAAGTTCCGAAAAAACTCCGAGACATAAAAAGCGCGCGAGTTCATTCAACTTCAACTGAGTAGGACATAAACAATTTTATTCGTCCGAAAAAGATATTCTACAGTATTATAAATCACGACGTAGGACTTTAGGAAAGGAATTGCTGTTTTTTAAAGGTTTTCCGAGCGATAAATTCGAGAAATGAAGGACTCGGTCCAACATGGCGGACATGTACAGGAAGACTCCTTTCAAATGGAAATTGTTTCAACGCATAAACTGAACCATAATTTTAACACTTGTCGGTTGGGAAGCCGTTTAGGTAAGAGAATCTAGTTTCGTTGCATTATTAAGTCATAGTTGTGTAATAAGCTTAGAAAATTTAGCAATTATTCCTCCTACCTAGCTGACTCTTGTTAGCCTCCTATTGGCCGTCCTTGCTATTAGTAACACAAGACTGGCATGTTTCCTTCCAACGGTTCATTTATCAGCTTTGATTTGCGAGTAACGCCTAACGAGTTAAATTCTAATACCCGCTATAACGCAGGAATCCCAAACTTTGAATTGAAGAAAGGCGAAACATTTTCTTAGCGAATTATCTGCTTTGTGTATTGTTTTAAATAGTTACGTTGAACATGATTTTTTTCATAAGAAGACGTTAAATACTTAAGTTTTCTTTAATTCTCATTTATTGTATTAATTTTTTCGATTCAGTAGCTTGACTTCATGGGCTTCCTGTGGAGATGATTCTCCCCCTCCCCTCCCCCCTAAAAAAGATCAAAACTAAAAATCAAAACCACCTAATTTATTTTTCATCAAAGAGTAGGGAGCCACTTGACGGTGAACTGGAATTTACAAATTTATTTTCTGAGGGTTGAAAACTGGAGAATCTGGAGAAAAACCTTCCGAAGCATAGGAGGGAACCTACTAACCAGCAGTGAGAGATGATTGATGCATCAGCAGTGCACATCATCAATCCTTCCCACTTCTTGTTATATTTATTTTTATTGATAACCTTAGATCAAAAACTTTAACAAAAAGAAATTACTCATTTTTTCTATTGGAACCATGTTATATGTACAAACATAGCTGTGAAGGAACATCAAAAAGGGAGTTTCTAATGTTGGTTGTTTTCTTTGCAGATACCCAGATTTTTGTTTAATAACAGGTGGTGATGATGGAACAATCAGAGTCTATACTACTATTAAGGATCTTCAATCACAGAACTTTCAGGTATGATGATGAGGATGAGGATGAAAATGATGATCACAGTGGTGATGTAAATGGATTACACTGTTCAAGATATTGTCATACACATTTGTCTGTACTCTCATTCATGATACTTTGTATGATGGTGATGATGATGATGAAGATGATCTTGATAATGATATTCACAGTGTTGATGTAAATGGATTACACTGTTTAAGATGTTGTCATACACATGTCTGTACTCTCATTCATGATACTTTGTATGATGATGATGATGATAATTATGATGATAATGATGATCACAGTGGTGATGTAAATGGATGATGCTGTTTAAGATATTGTAATGCATATGTATCTGTATATGTATCATACTGCTTGATGATGGTGGTGATGATGATGATTGTGATAGTGATATTATATTTCGAATATACTTGAAAGTTTTCCGATTTTTATTCCTATAGGAAATTTCTAAACTTGAAAGCAAAGGAGGACCAGTACAATGCCTTCACCTCCACAATGTGACTAAGTTTGGCTCCACAGATCTGATAATTGGTGATTCCAAAGGAATGCTTACAATATTCAGCAATGAACAGATACTGAATCGAAGAGTCTTGTCTCATGGCAGTATAACTGCACTAACTGTTGATGAAGACTTTGGTATGTTAACACAGTAGATTGCAGTTCAGTTATGGATAACATAACCAATTTTATTTGTATTATAGCGTGAAAGGAGATGTGACGTTAATCCCTTCAGGAATATATCCCAAGATCGAATTTGAATTTAACCTAATGCAAAGAGGAATATGTACATGTTATTTCCAGAAAATGTCCCAAAGAGGGGAGAATGGCATTTCCAAGGATTGGGAAAAGTACAAGAAGGATATACTGTTTAGCTCCAGAAATTATTCATACCTCCCCACATACGGAGATTCCCAATGGGTTCATAGGGTATAAGAAGGATATATTGTGGAGGTTTCCAGAAAAACACCTTAGAGAGGAATTGGAATTTTTAAGGGGTAGGGAGGGTCTTAGAAGGGTATATTTTTCATAATATTCATACTATCGTATGGATAAGCTGGATAAGGTTGGATGAGGGTAAATTTTGTATTTCTAGGAAATATCCATGTCTCCTTCACTGGGGGTAGGGAGGGGGGCAATGGCATTTCCAAAGGGTTGGAAGGTCTAAGGGGCTATTCATTATATTCTGAGCTTGAGTAAAATTATCTGAAAGTAATATACTTTGACTTTGTTTTTATATCTTTAAGTTAGAAGTTTGATTTGTGTTTTAGCTGGGAACTTAGCTATAGTCGTGGGTGATGATGAAGGTACAGTTACTGCAGTTTCACCCTATGGCAGTCTGTGGAAGCTCAGACTACAAGATGCTTGTAAACAGATGCACAAGGCATGTTTATACCAATTGTAGAAGAATTTGGATGCTGACTTACACTCAGTCATCATAATAAGAGTGTATTACCTTGGTGAATGTTTATGTACACTGTATACATTATTATAAAGAATTCACACACATCTGTACTCTGATTGATGATACTGTGTACTGAGACCTTCATATTGATAGTGCTTGTGTTAGTGACGCTTTAACCAATTTATATGTGTTAATGGTAATGATGCTGGTGATGATATTGATAATGATTTTGATGACAGCTATTCAGATGATGAGGATGATGCTGATGATGATATTGATGAATTAATGATGATTTTGATGACAGCTATGGAGATGATGAGGATGATGCTGATCATGATATTGATGATTTTGATGACAGCTATGGAGACGATGAGGATGATGTTGATGATGATATTGATGATTTTGATGACAGCTATGGAGATGATGAGGATGATGCTGATCATGATATTGATAATTTTGATGACAGCTATGGAGATGATGAGGATGATGCTGATCATGATATTGATGATTTTGATGACAGCTATGGAGATGATGAGGATGATGCTGATCATGATATTGATAATTTTGATGACAGCTATTCAGATGATGAGGATGATGCTGATGATGATATTGATGAATTAATGATGATTTTGATGACAGCTATGGAGATGATGAGGATGATGCTGATCATGATATTGATGATTTTGATGACAGCTATGGAGATGATGAGGATGATGCTGATCATGATATTGATAATTTTGATGACAGCTATGGAGATGATGAGGATGATGCTGATCATGATATTGATGATTTTGATGACAGCTATGGAGATGATGAGGATGATGCTGATCATGATATTGATAATTTTGATGACAGCTATGGAGATGATGAGGATGATGCTGATCATGATATTGATAATTTTGATGACAGCTATGGAGATGATGAGGATGATGCTGATCATGATATTGATGATTTTGATGACAGCTATGGAGATGATGAGGATGATGCTGATCATGATATTGATAATTTTGATGACAGCTATGGAGATGATGAGGATGATGCTGATCATGATATTGATAATTTTGATGACAGCTATGGAGATGATGAGGATGATGCTGATCATGATATTGATGATTTTGATGACAGCTATGGAGATGATGAGGATGATGCTGATCATGATATTGATGATTTTGATGACAGCTATGGAGATGATGAGGATGATGTTGATCATGATATTGATGATTTTGATGACAGCTATGGAGATGATGAGGATGATGTTGATCATGATATTGATGATTTTGATAACAGCTATGGAGATGATGAGGATGATGCTGATCATGATATTGATAATTTTGATGACAGCTATGGAGATGATGAGGATGATGTTGATCATGATATTGATGATTTTGATGACAGCTATGGAGATGATGAGGATGATGCTGATCATGATATTGATAATTTTGATGACAGCTATGGAGATGATGAGGATGATGTTGATGATGATGCATGAATATATGATGCAGATGATGTTGTTGATGATATTATATTATGATAATAAGAATGAGAAGGAGAAGAGTGAAAGATGAAGAATGAAAGATGAAGAATGAAAATGAGAATAATATTAATAGCTTTAAATTCAAAATTGATTAAAATATGCAACAGATTTACATCTAAGAGGAAAAAGAAGAGGATACAAAATATGAAATTATGAAAAGTTTTAAACAAGTATATTGTACATATAAGAACCTTGCAAGCCTTTGCCTTGATATTGATGACAGTGATTGCTAAATGTTTTTCTTGGTTTTTCATATTTTTAGCAATTGGGATTGTCCACTTCAGTCAAGTGCATGTTATCTGTGCGACTACCAACAAGCAGTGGAGCACCTGCTAACTACCTCCTTGTAGCAGATAACTGCAAAAACCTCTTCATTTTACAAAATGGAATGGTTGTCTTCAAACTACAGGTAACATCTGTTGTGACTGCTATGTGTCCTGGATATTTCATTCCTATCATTCCCCAGCTCTTTTCACCTTCTCAATCTTTTGGGAGTCCTTGGCAACAGAGCATCACATCCAGCCGACAGCCTCAGGTAGCCATAGCAACTGAAGAAGGAAGTATATACATATTGAGTAATTTTCAGCTGCAACCTTATGCTAGTGTTCAGTTGCCGGTGACCCATTTGGCTACCTTTCCAGGTGATGGGCATGCAAATGGCACTGATTTCTTGCTGTGTGCTGGACATTTTAATGCTCTGATGGTGTTTCAACAGCAGGAACTTGTTAAAAAACTTGATACAAAGGAATGGCTTCATTCTGTTTTGTGCACCAACATCAATAATAAGAAAGAAATAGTACTTGGGATGAGGGACAATACTGTTATGACTTATAAAGTTGCACTACCATCTTATTGAATAAAGAACACTCACTTCACACTATTATTGTAAAAATGACAATATAATAACTTCAAGAATATACTTGAACTTCAATAAAATTTGTTCAAGTTAAATAAGACGAATGGATGGGTGAATGTACGGACAGACAAAAAAGTATATTAAAAAAATAACAAAGTATGCAGGTGAATTAATGAAGACAGAATACAATACATAATCTAATCCTCTTTTTTCCTTTCATTTTCTCTTTCCTACCTATCCTTTAGTGACTCAATATATGTCTTAACAACCCATTCTATTTCTGAGGTCAAATTAACTGTCACACAGACTTGTTACACATTCATATCCAATAAAAAAGACATGCTTCGATTTTAAGCATTAATGATTGTATTACTTTTGCATGAGTGTCACTCAGAGATAATTACTTTATTCCATTAACCTAATATTTTCTTTAATTTCTTGTTACTAATGGCGAGTGAAACCACTAATAGATATCTCATTTACATGTTCTCAAATTCCTTGGCTTGGGTTTCTCTGAATTCAAGCTTGGTTTATAATATAAATAATAACAATTGTAATCATCATCTTTATCGTTATCATTATTATTGTAATTATTAATATTATTATTATTATTGTAATTATTATTAATAATAATATCATAATTTAAGTACACATAAAAAAAAACCAAATCGATAAAGCCTATTTCATTAAAAAAAAATTTAATATTAAAAAATATTAATAATAGTTTTATATTTTATAGATATATTTTTATTGTAGGATATATTATAAATAATAAAAATCAAAAAATATTATTATTATTATTACTATTATTATATTATCATTATTTTATTATTATTATTATCATTATTATTATTATAACAATAAAATTAATCATAAAAACTATAACTATAGGAACTTAACAAATTATGAAATAACTGAAAATTATGCAATATTCTAATAATTTAATAAATAGTCTAAAAACAAATATAAAAGAATACTATAAAATCTAATGAAATATTATAAATATTATATTATAAGTGTCATAAGCAACGATAGTAAAATACGATGAATATCTAATAAATAATTTGATAAAATATAACAATTGATTTAATTGATTTGAGCCCCAAAATTGCATATAAGTGAAATATGCAACCCTGGAAATGAACGGTACAAAAGATATATTGTTCCTGCTCACGAACAGCAATTTACAAAACGAGAACTATGAATTTTTTTGCGACGTTCTCTTTAATAAGATCTTAAAAAATTCCTGCATTTTCTGTTACATGTTATTTAATACCATTTCCAATCTATTTTATCTTTATTTTTGATTTTTTTTCCTATGAGTTATAAGTGTTTCTTCATATTGGTTCCGGAAGCGATGAATATTTGCTTCTGAGAACCAAAGCTTTAATTGTGCTTTATGATTTTCTTGTTTGCGACTTATACATAATTAAATATTTTCATAGCTCGTTGTGGTTTGACGTAAACGTATTTTTTCTTTGGATTGTGGCTTTCCCCCTTAGGAAAATAAACGTCCTAAGTTTTACATTTTTAGTCTAAAGCACTTAAAAAATATCAAAAATTAATAGCCAACATAACTTTCGTTAGTTGTTAATCGTCATGAGACCATCGGCTATAAAAGAAATTAAAGCTTATACTTGGATTTCTGACAGATTATTTCGTTGAGATAATCTCAAATTATCTGTCGATTTTCGCCGTATCCTTTATCATCACACGTTCAATCTCTGTATCTGATACACGCTGGGAATAAACTTGCTAATCTTTCTGTGCTGAAAAATACCAACTAGTTTCTTTATTTCTGCACCTGAGTGGATTTTCTTTCTCTTTTCTTGATTTTAAAATGTGCTATTTCGTGCAGGAGTTGGTTTTTCGCTTCAATAATCAGTAATTGCGATAGTTTAAGTCCACTGGCATTTAGTCGAAGTTCAATTGCAGAACTAACATCCCTCAGAGTCTAGTACATTCATCAACACCAGTCTTATTGTGCTATGGACCATCTATCGGTGCTTGGCAGTGCATGGCTGTGATTGGATGGCCCGAGGCCCTGGTGCTATGCGGTCGTGGACCTTTCTAGTTTCACATGTGATTATAGCGATATGCAGCCAGATGGTAAAGCATCGCACATCAACATCAGACCACCTTGTCGAGAATACTAAACAGACATGGCCTCGAAATGGGTTTATATGGTCTAGGAATGTCTTGCAAGTGCAAGGTATTGGTGTTTTTTATTTATCAGTTTGTTCTTATATCCTTTCTTATTTTATTCCCATTCTGTTTGCCGCGCCCTTACTAGACAGCATCAACTACTACCTGAATGAGATCAAGGATGCTCAAGAAAAGTCAATATATTATTTAATCATTCGAGGTCTTCCGACATAAGCATGCATTGATTTCTCTTATTGCAGCTTTACAAAATTTGTTTCGACTATTTTTTCTTCTTCTGTCGGTGAAAAAGTGAATTTGTTGCATTCAATCGTTGAGTAAATATGATATATTGAACTCGAAACTTTTCGACTAAGAACATAAAATGCTATAACAACGTCTCGCGATTCCTCTGAAATGCTTTTTTTAAAATTTAAGATCAAATCCTGCATTGAGACATTCCATTTTTTATCATTTCTTTCTTCAGATACTTAATTAGCATCTGACACCTGTTATTCAAACGCATGCAAAGCTATTCGAGACATTTTCAAGAAAATTATTGATAATATTAATGCTGTGTACCTCCATCACTATTTTGGAAAATTGATAAAAATGTTTTATTAACTCTGTACTTACGCGAAAGCGATTCCCTAGGAATTCCAATTGTTTAATCAGTCTATTAATTTTCTAGTATTTTTCTGTACTGCTAAGTGCAATACTTGTCAAGTGCTGGTACCGATACTGATGCGATTTGTAGGATAAAAAAATACAGGATTTTCGTTTTTACCAAAGCATGAGTGATCTAGATCGGTATCATGTGAAGACGTTAAACAAAGCCTACGAAAGTAATGAATAATTGAAGTTCATTGTTCTCATACATACAAGGTCGAATGTTAAACCATTGACATACATTGATATTTATTTTGTTAGTCTATGATGCATCGCTGAATTTTTTGGTAAACTCAGACGGGCTTGGCCAGTCACTGTAGAAGGGGGAAATCCTAGAGTTATGCTAGGAAACAAAAGACATTTCTTCGATCGCCCTTCCTTATAATGATGGTCATTACCACATGAAATTTTTTTTGTCAGGTCTCCTTAGCAACTGCTATTCTTTTAGTCAGTGAAATTGAAACTTGTCACAGTTAAAACGGCTTGTTCAAGCTTTCCCTCCTAGGTCTCCGGAATTAATTAGTTTCATCATTCAAATATTCGTATTCTTTCTGAGAATACGAAGACTCAGAATTCAAAATAAAAGCCGATTCAAAACTTGGGGGATAAGCTTGAGCCGTTTTGACTGATGTTATTTTTTCTTAGTTTATAGCCGTGCTAGGCATACATGTTGTTGGACACGTGGAAACAAGTAGAAGTCAAGAGGCCCCAGCTTCATTATTTTCTTGTAGACATAATTTTCCGTGCCATTCTGTTGTGTTTATCACCCATACTCTAGTCGCTCGATTGACAGTGACGTTTAATTGTTTTACCTCAGTTATCATCATATGTGTACTGCAGTTGCTCTCACGTCTCTTCAAACCTTCGATACTCTGATCTGATGTAAAAATGCTGCATCTGTCTATCACCTGTGTTATTGTCTTGGCTTTTGATTTGCTCTTGTACTTTCTCTTAAGATTCAGGAATGACTGGTTTTGAGCACGATGGTCGTATACCAGCGTATCACTGAGCTGTATCAGTCATAGTCGTGCTGCTCTGTTAACATGTATAGAAAATACGTGCGCAATTACATTTTTTGACCCCTCCCCCCCAAAAAAAATCAGATCGGAAAAACGTCGCGCGCTGCGTTGCGATTGGTTCAAGAAATTCCATATCGTTACCGTGCCATTTTGGCTTGCGAAAACCAAATACCCGGGGCTATATATGGTGCTGATATCAGTTTTTGTTTCTTTTTTCAGTTCTGTACCGATTTATGAATGAAAATTGTCACATTGTGTAGAAGAAGGGCAAGTTGGCTACGCATGCACAATGCCGTACAGCCCAACAGGTGTGTATGTGTAAACTGTGATTTACTGGTAACCCTGTGCCCTATCAATCAATAGGTTGTTCTTGTGTCTATTAGCAGTTACAAGGATGTGGGAAAAACTGGGTCGGGTTGGAATTGCAGTGTATTATGGGACTTTAGGGGACAAAAGAGACGACATCTTGGAAATACGTCCGTAGTTCCACTATGCACTTAAATGTCGATGCGAGCCAGTTTTTTCCTCAACCTCGGAATGGCTAATTGTAGGCATCTGATTTGAGAGATCGCCGACAGCCAATTTGAATGACAGAAGCAAGTAAGCTTGGCACGTTCCACCAACGTCTGGTGGCCCCACGTCTGGTGGCCCCACGCACCTCTGGTGGCCCCTGTCCCACTTTCTCCGCGGCAATACAACCTGTGATTACGAAACTTGGCAGGGATGTAGTCACGTGCCCTGTCAGTCACCCCAACGATTTTGGGTGTATGACGTCACATATCACGTGACTTGCCAAGATAACATTATCGCCAGTTTTTGAAATAAACCTTTTTTGACGTTATTGCACTACCAAAGCCTTTGTATGCCAACGCTGATGGTAACCAACCCCCCTGGCAGCGTGACGTCACAGGTCATGTGACCTATGAGTAGCGTTTTATGGCTAAACCATGACGATAAAACGTCCATAAAACTACTTACGAAGACACAAGATAGAAATCGAACATTTCCCATGCCGTATTCTTACACACCTGTGGTGACCCCATCGTGCCAAACGTCTGGTGGCCCCACGTCTAGTGGCCCCACGCACCTCTGGTGGCCCCTGTCCCATTTACTCCGCGGCAATACAACCTGTGATTACGAAACTTGGCAGGGATGTAGTCACGTGCCCTGTCAGTCACCCCAACGATTTTGGGTGTATGACGTCACATATCACGTGACTTGCTAAGATAACATTATCGCCAGTTTTTGAAATAAACCTTTTTTGACGTTATTGCACTACCAAAGCCTTTGTATGCCAACGCTGATGGTAACCAACCCCCCTGGCAGCGTGACGTCACAGGTCATGTGACCTATGAGTAGCGTTTTATGGCTAAACCATGACGATAAACCGTCCATAAAACTACTTACAAAGACACAAGATAGAAATCGAACATTTCCCATGCCGTATTCTTACACACCTGTGGTGACCCCATCGTGCCAAACGTCTGGTGGCCCCACGTCTAGTGGCCCCACGCACCTCTGGTGGCCCCTGTACCATTTTCTTCGCGGCAATACAACCTGTGATTACGAAACTTGGCAGGGATTTAGTCACGTGCCCTGTCAGTCACCCCAACGATTTTGGGTGTATGACGTCACATATCACGTGACTTGCTAAGATAACATTATCGCCAGTTTTTGAAATAAACCTTTTTTTGATGTTATTGCACTGAAGTGTTTTGGTACATTAAAAAACTCATAAACTTAAAAAAATTATATAAAAATGTTATAATAAGGGGATTTCGTTGGAAAATCCCCGGTAAGGATTTCTTTAGCTTTCCATATGCATAAAAAGGTAAATGTAAAGCGTCCTTATTTTACGTCGGTCGTAATGGTCATTGACTAATTAACTTGCTGAGGGCGATGGTGCGTTCATTTCGCTCCTTCTTTCCATCAGTGCTCCGTTTTAAGGGTATTTAAGGCTAATTAAAGCTACACGGAAAGGAAAGAAGTCGAAACAAGGATGTGTGGTCACTGAATGGAAGTCGAGTCAAACCTCTTGCAAAGAAGACCGCGCACTAACCAGCAGGGGCAGCGGAAGCTGAAAATTTTTGGGGAGGAGGGGGGGCGCTGAAATATTATATTTAACGCTATGTGATAATCACCGCAGTTTTGATTGACTGAGAACCACGAAATAATAATAATAAGTTTCAAAGTTTCAAGTTTCAAGTTTATTTTTACAAAATAATGACTATATATACACAATTTATCACCCTCCCGCATAATAATAATAATAGTAATAATAATAATAATAATGTAAACTTTATTATGTTTTCCAAATTCCATCGTAAATCTCGCTATATATAGGCAATTTACGATTAGCTTCTTGAAACTTTTACATTTAAGTACATGAAAGATACTAAAAAAACATTAATCATACTTTTTTTTCACATTTAGTTGTAACGCCAAAGTTAAAACTTCATCAATTCAGGGTTATCCCAGATTTTGTTTCTACAGCAAAATATATAATAGGTTGTTCGAATAGCAATGTTCATAATTTTCCTTATTACATATTTACGTTAGTTTTTGTCGAAACCTACATTTTCTAGCATTTCAATAAATGTTGCACAATCATTAGAAAATACTCCGAGGGAACTTATTGAAAGATTAACAAACTTTACATGGCTATAATCACTATTTAAATCACTAATAAGCTTTTTATGTTTTCCTTCTCACGATCAGCATTATTCTTAAGGCCGTTTGATTCAAAGCCAACAGTAAGTTCCAATATATAGAGTGTACTAGATGTTTTTAAAATCAAGTCAGGGCGATAACTATCGCCAGTTATAATTGAAGGACTGTGATAATTATCAAGGTCAGCATAGAGAGTAGAATTGTCAATGGTTTTGAATGATGAGGCGATAAAGTTGAGGACAGAATTATGGCGCCAGGTGAAGCGATCGAGATAGTGTTGACATCCACTTACTATATGTAAAAGAGATTCGGATGAAAGACAAAATGAACAATCTGGTGATTGCGAGATAATAATAATAATAATAATAATAATAATAATAATAATAATAATAATAATAGTAATAAGGGGAAGGGGGTAGGATTCTAAAATTGATATTTCAGTTTCACGATCGAGTATCCGTAAATAAAGTTTACCAAATCACGATTTTTCATAGGATAAAAAATCGCGTTTCATGATGGGAAATTACATGGTTACTATAGCAGTATATAACGGAATCATTGGAAAAAATTGCCCATACATTTGGAATATTTGCTCTTTTCGGTCTTTTTCCTCTCTTTCCAAAGCAAAAGGTTGTTCTTAAAAGTAAAGTTATATAGCACAAGTAAACTGCGTGACAAAACATCCTAAATGACCCGTAAATCTTCTGTTCTTTCGCTAACTAGTTGTAAGCGTGTTTTCGAGGCTACGAAACCTAAGAAACCATAAGAGGCGAATGTATAGGCCAACAGATAGTATGAGTTTATAAAATCAGCAAAAATACGGTTCTAAATTTTAACAAATTCCTATGAGTTATATCAAAATGTTCAGTTTTTTGACAGGTTCTGTTTTAAATCAAGGAGAGACGATTTTCTAGCTTGACCCCGGTTATGTCATGCATTTTCTCTTGTAAAATACGTCCAATAGCGTAAATTCAACTCAAAAAGTACAGTGTTTTTTTTCAATAGAATTCAATCTAAACCATATAATACAGTCCGTGAATAGTTGAATTAACTGAATCCACTTCTGTTTTTTGCCTAGATAGTCATTATTTTGAGAAAAGATCCAAAAACCGTGTTTTTGAGACATAATTTGTATGGGCTCACATGAGGGGGCGTGAGCTTGAAATCGTAGCTGACCAAATGTTAACAGATTTTTTCTGATGATACGGCATGAGAAATGTTCAATTTCTATCTTGTGTCTTTGTAAGTAGTTTTATGGACGGATTATCGTCATGGTTTAGCCATAAAACGCTACTCATAGGTCACGTGACCTGTGACGTCACGCTGCCAGGGGGGTTGGTTACCATCAGCGTTGGCATACAAAGGCTTTGGTAGTGCAATAACGTCAAAAAAAGGTTTATTTCAAAAACTGGCGATAATGTTATCTTAGCAAGTCACGTGATATGTGACGTCATACACCCAAAATCGTTGGGGTGACTGACAGGACACGTGACTACATCCCTGCCAAGTTTCGTAATAACAGGTTGTATTGCCGCGGAGAAAGTGGGACAGGGGCCACCAGAGGTGCGTGGGGCCACTAGACGTGGGGCCACTAGACGTGGGGCCACCAGACGTTTGGCACGATGGGGTCACCACAGGTGTGTAAGAATACGGCATGGGAAATGTTCAATTTCTATCTTATGTCTTTGTAAGTAGTTTTATGGACGTTTTATCGTCATGGTTTAGCCATAAAACGCTACTTATAGGTCATGTGACCTGTGACGTCACGCTGCCAGGGGGGTTGGTTACCATCGGCGTTAGCATACAAAGACTTTGGTAGTGCAATAACGTCAAAAAAGGTTTATTTCAAAAACTGGCGATAATGTTATCTTAGCAAGTCACGTGATATGTGACGTCATACACCCAAAATCGTTGGGGTGACTGACAGGGCACGTGACTACATCCCTGCCAAGTTTCGTAATCACAGGTTGTATTGCCGCGGAGAAAATGGGACAGGGGCCACCAGAGGTGTTGGGCCACCAGACGTTGGTGGAACGTGCCAACCCCTTCTCGACAGAAGCGCCGAAGTAAATAAAATGTCATATTCATGTTACTATGACGTTACAACAGCTTGTTTATAAGAAAGATGAATTGATAGTTCTGCTCATTGTCTGGCTTTATAAATCGGTGTTTATACTACGATATATAGGGTATATGGTGGCTGTTCTACCATGATTACTTTCAGGTTTCGTCATAATAAAATAAAAGGACAATAGCGTAGCGCAACCGTGACGTCATAAAAACGAAGACAAAGGCGAAATTTGGACAAACAAACTTACAAGTTTACTTTCAGCAGATGATTTTCACAGCCGATCGCAGTTGATCTTAGTTTACATGGGTTATTATTGTAACTTTAAGTAAAAATAATAAAATCGGTTCGTATAATCCTCGTAGCGGTTAAACAGAATGCAATGTTTGTCCGAATCTTTAAGCTATTCTTAGAATCAGTGCGCTGCGCTGATTGGCTCACCAAATAGTTTCCGCTACATTCTGTTCTTTCCTTATACATGGCTGCCTTCACGTGATTGAACTTGTTTGAAGGGTTTTGCTATTTAGAATGCCATGCGAAATGAGATCGTTATCAGTCTTTGTTCGACCGACGGAAGGCAAAATCTAAAGATAAGGAAAATGACGTCAAGTTTCTGGTAACGGTTGATATGACGTCATGCCTATCACTAATTTCCGTTCCTGTTGTTTTATGACGGAAGAATGGAGAAAATTCTAACCAATTATGTTGCTGCACGCTCGATATTCCCCTGCTTTCTCTTATACAGACTCTTCCCTTGGATTTCCAACCACTTCATTCAATATTGTCTAGCATTTCCGAGTGATCCTTCTCTATCCTGCTCAAGAGGAGTCGCTTGAAATTCTAGTAGCATTTTTGTGGTGTAAAAGGCTTAGCATGTTTGAAAAAGGGTTTTCTGTTATTCTATTAAAGAAAGTCATGTCCACCATTATATAAAACCGGATTTTAAAAAACTTAGAAGTCGACTAACTGCTTTTAGAAAAATTGTATTGAGGATGATTTCGATTTGCGTTTACATTATCGGTCGCATTAGCTAGACTCAGGACATGAGCAAACAGCAAACTAGTACGCTTTGGACGTGACAAACCACAAGCAACCGGTTTCAAGCTATGACGTAGCTATGAATGAAGATAAAGATTCACTAAGATTTAAGGAGGTGATGAGACAAGCTAGTATTGGAAAGGTTATTCCATGGAAGAATAATATCAGGCATTATAGCCAATGACAAGCAATAAAAACCAAGCTGACGGAAACTGAGGAAATGATCGCGTAAATGAATTGAATTGGTTCAGATTTATTAGGTATTTTCAGCAATAGAAATAAATCAATAAATTAAATATCGGGGATTTTATTCTTTTTCATTTAAAATGAGTATGCTTTGGGCAGTTGAATTATCCCTAATGAACTATGGTAAAAAAGGAATAGAAAACTGAGATTCGAAATCAAAAAAAGTGAGAGAAAAAATAGAATAGAATAGAATAATAGAATAAATAGAATAGAATAGAATAAATTTAAGTTAAATGAAATGAAATTGAATTGAATTAAATTAAGTTAAATAAATAAAATATAAGAAAATCAAGGAAACGAAAGAAAAATAATTGAAATGGCTCGAAAGGAACAGAGAACTGGATATAAAAGTAAAGGAAAAGAAAGGAAAAGAGAGGAAATGAAATGCGTGTGAAATGCTTATGAAACGATAGGACAAGAAATGGAAAGAAAGAAATGAAGGTGAAGGAAATGAATTAAAAGGGAAAGAAAAAAAGAGTTAATTGATCGAAGACAAAGAGGAAATGAAGAAGTAACAAAGAAACAGAGAAAAGGAAAGAAAAAGAAAGAAAGAAAGAAAGAAAAAGAAAAAAGAAAGGAAAAAAAATGAAGAGAGGACAATAGTAAGAAAGATTAAAATGAGTTAATGCGGAACCAATCCGATCTTGTAAAACAGACAGTACAAGCTGACACAAAACCGCTCTGTGTGTATAATTTGAAAATCCAACTAACAAACCTCCATAGATAGAATTAAAAGCATTCAAATTATACGCCATTAAACAGAAAACCTAGTCAAATCAGCTGCACTTTGGTAATTACGATCAAATATCCTATTCAGATTGATAGATGACTAGTTAGTTTTCCACAGTACATCAAAAGGATTGCTGGAGTTTTTTTGATTTTTCTTTGTCAATGTTTTTTCTTCTTGTTTTGTTAACGTTTTCTTTTTTAAAATTTTAAACACACACACACACACAAACTAACTAATGCAGTACCCCACGAAGTCCTATTGTATTACAAAAAAAAAGTTGTTTCTCAATTTCTAAATATTTCGTTTTTAATCAGCTCTTGTTTTACGTACTATTTTATCTTCAATGTAAATTTCTTACCTGTTAGACTTACGTTAAATAAGGAACAATGACATCTATTCAAGGATTTAAGCTTTTAATTAAAAAAAAATTCCCTATGACTGGAGATAAAAGAGATGCGGTTAACTTTTGAAAGCCACAAGGCCCTAAAATGAGAAACTCATTATCATACGCGATGCTGAATTCAAATATCCGATTCAATGATATTAAATTTACAAAACAGTTGAGTGGTTCTCGATTTGATTTCGTTCGAATCGGCAGACTGGCAAAAAGAAAAAAATATTTTATATTATGAAAAAAAACCACGAATGTTATTTGTACCTAGATATTATACGCGCGTACGATTAGTGTGTAAATCATTGGTAAAAATCTCCAGCACTCTACCTAAGTGGACTTGATTTGCATACTGAAAAAGTCTCTTGGGTGTTCAGGTTATTGCGATTTTAGAGAAAAAAATTACTGATTTGTATACATTTGCCACCTTGAGAGAAAAAGTGTGCGCTAAAAGTGTTTTATTGTTCTGGCATATCCGGTTTTTCTTCCTAGAACATTGATGGATTGGCAAAAAATAGCTCACAGAAACTAAAAATAGCAAAAGAAAAACTCCATTATAGACGTGCGGCAATATAGCTTTTGTTTCGTGATTATCACTACCCCAGGTCGTTTATATATATAACTTTGATGTATGTATGGGGCCAGAAAATTCATTCTTTCTCTGATGAGATTCATTCCGGAATACACTTGTTTTGTGTTGTCACACTGTTCATTGATTATTGCGAGCTTCCTCTCGATGTTGACCAATCACATGCCGTGTTTTTCATTGATAACAAAACAACTGTCACGCTCAACCAAGCGCTTCATTTAAATAAAAATCACAAAGAAAACTTCTTGGGGGCTATTTTTATTATATTCATATTTTGCTTTTAACGAAACACATCGTCTAAGAGTTTTCTTTTAGTGTCTTTTATGTAGGGTTGACAAAATCAAGTCGATTCTCGCGCGGATTTCGTCCGTCTTCGCCGCCATTACTACACGAGCTGTATAATGCATTTGTAATTCGCGCGGTCTTTGTCTCTGCCACCTGGTCGTGTTTTGATCGAGTGCTCGCGAAGTCGAGAATAAATAATTCATAGATTGGCGATCAAAGGACTAATGAGAAAGTCTCGTAGCAAACACTGCTCTACACGGGCGTAGATAGCTTGCTTACAATGTGAACACAGTGAACAGAATCGTGAGGGAAAGTGTCCACATCGACCAAGATGGGCCGTACGTATTCTCCCATCTCAATAACTTGCGAATTTAAGATCTGTAAGCTTTGTTTCTAATGATGTTTTGTTTGATTTCTAGTTCCTATACCTGCCATAGTTTTTATGGCAGTCATCGGTGGATGCTGTCTGTTGCTATTGATTCTTTATCAATGCTTAAAGGCAGGATTCTTCTTCAAGACTGAGCCTCCCGAAAGACCCAACGAGAAAGACTACGCCGAACTCGGCGAAGCATACGGTACCGAGACCGACGATGATTACTTAGGCCCTTCGTCAAAAGGAACGAGTCGCCGAAGTAGCTTTAACACTAGCGGGAGTAAGTCTGACGGCGAATTGGCTTTGGGAGAAAGCGCTTCGGTTTGTGGTTATGGAAGATACTCCGACTCCGACTATAGCCCAGGTGCTCAGAGAGCTATTTCAGCATATGGGGAAGCCATTGATGGGCGAGATGATCTTCTCTCTAATGCTGGTAGGATACAAGTATCCGCTAGCTATGCTCCGACATCTGAAAAACTGACGGTCAATATTATTCGCGCCGAAGACGTCCCTACCAAGCAACGTGGTGGGGCTTCGACTGTTCAAGTTCGTATTGTTTTATTGCCTACAAAAAAGCAAAGATTCAAAACCAAGGCAAAACCCGCAACTAATCCTAACTTTCAGGAGACTTTCGTGTTCAGTCGTGTACCACAGAGTGAGATGCACGAATATACTCTAAGAATACGACTGTACGGCCATGAACGAATAGGAAGAGATAAGCTGTTAGGAGAAACTAATATTGTTCTTCCTGAGTTCGAGTTGGATGGGGACGGAGCTGGCCTCTGGAGAACTCTTACCCCGGGAAATGCGATCGGGGTAAGTACAAACTAACTGTTCGATGTTAGTTAACAACACTCCTAGAGTGTTAACCAAATTACACTCTAAGTACCAACGCTTTCTTTGGTTTGCAGTTTACTTCTTACTTTACTTACAAAAATTAACAAATTGGCTTTTTTATTGTTTGAAAAATTGAGGAAATAACGACAGAGAAATTGGCAGCAATTCCATAGTAATTCCCTTGGAGACTAACACTGACAACTATAACTACAGTGTTGAGAGCAGTGATCCGTTCAATCGATTCATCTTCTCGTTTCAATTCAGTGGTTTTTCAAATAAAAAGACGGCCAAATCTTTGCCTTAAGAGTCCAAAGAATCAACTAGATAGCTGTAATATCATTTTAAAGTGTTTTTGTAATTAAAATATAAAAATTTTTAAGTTGGGAAAAACAAAAACAAAAAAAACAGCGACACATAAAAATAATTAAAAAATTCAGAAGTTATGCAAATTCCCAGTCCTGTCAAGTACTCAATCATTCAGCCGAGAAAAGTTGGAATATTCAGTCGAGAGAAAACAAAAGTTATCTTCTGAATTTGGCGCCCAGTAGAGTTCCATAAGAAAGATGCATTCTTTTTTTATATCTGCATTAGACATGGTTATTTTTCCAGCCATTAAAATTATATTCGAGATTTTAAACTTTGATTTAATTAGGTTTTTTGGCTTCGGGTTGAAATCTTGTCTTTCGAGCATTTGAGTGATCTGAGGTTAAACCTCTGTGTAATTATTCTTAAAGTCCATATGAGAATCACTGATCCGTGGTTCATTAAGGTGCTTGTTTTGTTTAGAAAAAGAAAAGATAGCTTTCTAAGCATTTTGCTCATTTTTGCACATCCGGGGTATAAGTTGCCCGCGAAACCTTCCTGCGTCACACTTGGTCAATAACTTCACCGCTTCTTTGAATCTTTTGTTTTTTCGTGGAGTTATTTCATGTTTCTACATAGATATAAATTTGAAAGTGTAATTTATTGACCACAGACGTGAAGAATTGCATTTTGTTTTGTTTTAATTCTATGGACGAAACCTTTTCCAGTGGTTCGTTGAACGCCGTTGATTCACAGAATATGACAAAGGCGTGGGAGGAATGCCAAACGTGGGTGATCTATCACTAAGTTCCTTCCTCGAAGGAAAACATCTTTCAAATTATACCAAAAACCAAACTTTTAAATTCTCTACTCATTAATCTCATCAAAAGACAAGTACATAGTTTTTCGATAAAACGTTCCTTTTGAATCAGCTTTTAATTTTTATATATAAGCTACAGTTATTAGTGCTTGGAATGTTTTTCTCTGTCGGTGATTATGGGTCATTTGTTGTTTTTTTTCAGTGTCATTAAGTCGTCTGAATTTAATTCGCTATTCCAAGAAAATACATTAAAAATTTTTTTTTGAAGATCAGAAGACTAGGAACTCATCTTGATGCTTGCTTGTGGTGCTAGATTATTTTGTTTTCTTTACAAAGTTTTTAAAAAAATGGATAAATAAAATAAGACAGAAAGTTTATCAATCTCTTGTGGTGCGAGATTATTTTGTTTTCTTCACCAAGTTAAAATAAATAAATAAAAAAATGGAAAAACAAAATGACAAAGAAAGTTTATCAAAAGAAATAATGTTTAAATATAAGGTCGTGGTTTCCGTTGTTTTGCCCCAACCAAGCAAAAAAAAAGAAAAAAAGAAAAAAAAAGAAAAAGAAAACAAAGAAGGGGTAGATAGATGAAAGAATGAATGATGGCAGTCAAGTGAAGACATTAGCATAAAGTTATGAATCGTTTTGATACTGACTCATTTTTATCTCTGTTGTGAAAAATCTCAAGCAATATCGATAACAAATGTGTGTTAAACGATGGAGAAAATTGTGCTTAAGATAATCCCGATAATACCCGTATGCAACTGTATGGATCCGTATCGGCTCATGAACTATACCTCTTCGCTTGAAACTAAACGCGGGTGAATGAAAATCGAAAATGTTTTTGTGAAATTTAAACCGCTTGTTTGTGCTTCAGTTTTTAGAGAATTTTTCAACGTTTCACTTCCTACTTTTGGCCGAGAATTTCAATCATATATCAATATCGGGGATTCATTCATTTTCTATTCATAAATCCATTCTTCATTTCATCGTTTGTTTAATTCATATTCATTTATTCGTTTATCCATTTGCCAAGAGGGTGGGCTATTGTTATTTTTATTAAATGTTATGATTTCGTAGCAAAGGCTGACTGGAAGTGCTTAAACTGAAATGACAAAATATCGAAACGAAAGAAATAGAATTGAATCGCTCTTTTTTATATTTTTTGTTTCTTTAGTCTTATTTTCACTATTCATTTTCATTCATCAGCTATTTCTCTCTTTCATTAGCATATCCTATCGGTATTTTGTTTTTATATTTTTCATAGCGGTGTTTATTGGATTAATCAATTTGCTTTTGTACGATCTAGTCTAGCACCACATCGTTTCCCCAACGTAGCACACCATTTGGTAATCGAAAATAAACACTCAACATTCCGATAAAAAACAAGCCAATGTGATGCGAACTCTTTATCGCTTAATTCAAATCTAAACTAAGAAATAAATAATTCACTTTCTAACGCTGTCTGATCACAAACGCAAAACTGAACTCAAATATCATAAAAGCGAAGAGTTTATAGTTTCTTTCTACGAGCTCAGTGTTGACCAACTTCGTGGACATCTGTCAAAATCGAAATTGGAGTGTAGTAGGTAAAGGCTGTATTGTAAATGCATTCATTGAAATCGTAGACGAAAATTATAGATAATAATCGAACCGGCTATTCCGTGTAGTTCAGTGCACACACCTCTTACTTACCTTATCTTTAAGGGGGAAAGACTACGTTTATTATTTACTCTTACTTTAGACTTCCCACGCTTTATCAATTTCTCATTCTGTGAATTCTATTCTCTTTAGAGGATTTTAGACGAAATAAACTGCATTTAACATATCTAATAGCAAAACTCAGATGTGGCAAGTCGCCTTTTGAATAAATGATTAACTATTTAGACAAGGAATGTTTGTCCTTGTATTACCTAGAGTTCTGTATAGTATCAAAGCTAAAATACGTCCCTGCTTTTGCTCAACAACCTAAATTAATTAGCTTATTTAGATATTATTTATATCATCTTGTGTAGATGGTTTTTCAATGGTGCAATTTGATTTTTTGTGTGTGCATTATTGTCACCTAAAAAACTGAGAAATTTCAATCATTCCATGAATATCATTTTCAACGTTTTACCAAAAATGAATTCGTTTCGACTGAATTCCAATCTTGATTATATATATTTTTTAATTCCTAGATATTTTAAAAGCAGTTTTTATTTCATAATGATCTTATTAAGATTATCGTATCATTCCTTCCTATCTGTCTTAGTTTATCCCGATCAAAGAAGCCTGTTTTACGTCTTACTTTTTTTATTCTCCCAAATCCATCAAGTTTCAGTCCTTTGTCTCGCATACTTTTTAAGCTTTGAGATGATTTTTCATCGTTTGAGATATAGAGAGTGCCGAATAATATAACTGATAAATCTGTCTACAAAGTCTAGTTTTCTCTAGATCTTCTCATCCACAGTCTTCGCATTCATTTTTACAGTCGTTTTACATCATTTCTCAGGTAGATTTTAGTTTCTTCTAAGTGCAGTAACATATTCTTTTCTGGATCTATTAAGTTCATTTTATCATTGATTGTTGCTAACTGTCTGCCTTTAGTTCGGCTAATTGCACACTGTGTTTGCCACTAATGTAAAACGTTGTACAAATAGGTCTGTTAATGAGTCGCATGATTCATTTTCAGTCATCTTTGGCACTGAGTCTGTCACGTGATCCATTTCCACCATGTTGGATACCAGGCGTCCAACATGATCAGTAACATTCCGTCCTTAATCAGATTGTTAAGAAAAATGGTGATTTATTTATCTATTTATTTTTATTTTTTGCAGCGTGCTGCAAATTTTAAAAGATGCGGGCCAATGTTTCATTTAGGTCTTTTCTTGCAGCTTTCTTGATATATTTGCAATTGAAGTAAACTGTATATCATCTATTATTATATTGTCTCTGCAGCCGTCCTTAGGTTCGGGACCACATCCTTATTGGTCCTCTCCATTGTGGTTGGTGCATAGGGTCCGTGATCTGGGACCGAAAGTAATGACGGCTGCAAAGGAGACTATAGATAATATCAAAAACACCTATAAAAAACTACGGATGCACCTAATCATGTACATAATGATTTTCTTAATTTCAGGGCTCGGATTCTATGTATGATTTATCTGACACAGCTAGCGTACGAAGCGTTGGTTCATATGGGTCATCATCTTCATTAGCAATGGCACAAAGTGGCGCTCCAGAACTTCTTGTTTCTCTTTGTTACCAGTCCCTCACTGGCCGGCTAACTGTAGAAGTACTGAAGGCCAGTAATTTACGCAACCTCTCGATGCAGAGAGCACCAGGTGAGATCATTGGGATGCTTTGGGGGAAGGGTGGTAGGGAAGACATGAAATCAGTGGATCTGGCAAATAGCATATGATTAATATTTTGCCTCTAGCCGACGATGGCACATTCATTGTGCTGTTTTAAAAGTGTGCATGGGGTAACATATGGAAACCTTCATCACGCTTGCTTCAAATCAACGCAGAAACTTTATACCGCGCATGCGTCAACTGAGTAATCTAATGCGCATGCGTCAAGTGACTCCCGTGCTTGAATATATTATGAAGATATTGCTATGATACTAACTTAGGTCACCTTGATGGAACTTAGCGAATACCAAAGCATGTCACCACTGGTTTCCCTCCCACTGATATATAACATGATGTTTTTCATTATAATGTATTCCTTATATTCCTGACTCAACTAACGCCTTATAAACCGACTGAGTCTATCTAAACTTGCTAAAGCTTGTCTTGCGCTTGCTCAACTGTGCATTACATAACTAAACTTGGTTTTAATGGTACTCAAATTCGATTTAACTGGACTAGAATCCAAAGAAACTAAGTTTTATGAATACCAGAGGTATCTGAGACGCTTTGCTTGTGATTCAGTGCTCGGTTGGGTACGGTTTAAAAAAAAATTCTTCAATAGCTTCAAAGACTTCAATGAAAGCTAAAAGATAAACATGACAAAACTACCAAGTCAATAACTAACACACTCAAAGGGAATATTAAGGCAACCGGAATATAACTGGAAAAAATAAAAAATTCAATAAGCATCAGGTGCTAAAAAAATCCCTCAAAAAATATAATAAAGTTTTGGAAGCGGATATGTCTTTATAGGAATTCAGTACACCGATTAAACCAGTTTTAAATTTTAAATAAATGAAAAAAGTAAATGAAATGAATGAAAGAAAAATCGCAGGGAAAGAACGATGAAATACGAGAGGTCAGTTTAAGCGTCCAAAGTGAAGAACAATGTAGCTATCAACTGCTTCAACTGTTTCTTTAAGGTGAGCTCTAAACACTGGTGATGGTTTATAATGTTTGTCTTATTTTCTAATATTATAGCATAACCTTCTTTTTTTCCTTCAATCTTTATCTTCTCTTGAGTTTTTGATTAGTGCGCCCTCTTGGTTCCTTAATTGTCTGACATCAGTGAGCTGCGTGGGCGGATGTGGTTGATCAAATTGAAGCCAAAGGCTTTTTTAATGCAATATCTTCAGTAATCAGTCTTCTCCACCTCAAAGTTGTGCCGGTCAAAACAATGACAAATATTGTTTAGCGCAAAGCAGTTTTGTTTTTTGACAACAATCTATATATCTAAAGTGTTGTTCATGGTAAACCACGGGTCTCGCCAGACACACCAACGCATAACCGCTGTAAATGCTTTCATGATGGCGGAAAAGAACGACTTTGGCAGACCATCTGCTGGTTGTGTCAAGAGCCGAAACGTTTTAAATCATAGGCTTGACCTGCTAATACTTGCTCTCTTCCTTTTTCCTTATCTTATTTCCATTCTTCTTTTAAAGGTTTCTTTTAAGGTGATGTATGGTTAGTCACGTGTCAGGTACATGCGCTGGTCATGTAATAGTCATGTGGCTGCTTTTCCATTCTTTTTTAAAAGGTTTCTTTTAAGGTGACGTGTGGTTAGTCACGTGTCAGGTGCATGCGCTGGTCATGTGGCTGCTTGGTTTCTTAGGTGAAGACCGGTTAGTCACGTGTCAGGTGCATGCGCTGGTCATGTTACAGTCATGTGGCTGCTTAGTTTCTGGTGAAAGATGCCGTGTTTGATTGGTTAATATATGCATGTGATAAATGCGCATATCGTGTTTCACTAATTGACATGTACGATGCATTGCATGGTTCGTGGGCAAAGTGTGTGCGTGTAGCATATTCTATTTCATGTTCAAAGGTTTCATTCTTTGATAGATATGTGCATTGTGTTGCTTCATTGGCGTGATAAATGTGTGTGTGTCTATCGTGATGTAATGTAGTTGCGTGCGATATTCCTAATTTCCTAATTTATCTGCATGCTGTTTCCTCATCTATCTAAGGCACCTGCCTGCCTGCCTGCCGTTCTTAATCTTGTGAATTGTCTGCATGACTAAAATGAGTTGTACCACAATACCACGCACATACTATCCAACCTTCAAATGACTCCGACATCTGTTTTATAATGCTACCATTTACTAATGATAACTTGAATGTTCTTTGGTCTTCTGTTCAGCTAGACATTGATAATGACTTCTAACTGAATGGCGCTAATTGCATGCTCGCAGAAAACCAAGCTATCTATATTTTCTACTAACCATTCTGTGTTGTTGTTCTTTCTTTGATTCTTTAGCACCCCCCGCGCACAGCACAAAATCTTAATAGTTCTTCTCACATTTCACTAACAGATACATATGTCAAAGTGACGCTAGTTTCGCCATCGGGAAAGCAAGTCGCGAAAAGTAAAACTACAATAAGAAAAAGCATGGCAGATCCAGAGTATAATGAAAGCTTTGTTTATGAGATCTCAGAGAAAGATTTACCTGAAATGACTCTGATGTTCTCTGTAATCGCCATATCTAAGGCGAGAAAGAAAAAAGAAATGCTCGGCTGGTTTGCTCTGGGAAAGAACTATAGCGGCCAAGAAGAAATCCGCCAATGGAATGACATGATACAACAAAAGGAACAAAAAATTAGCCAATGGCATACGCTTGCCGATGCATAGATTAATAACCAATTACAGATCTTCGCTCATTTGTAAATTAGCCAATCACTGCAGTGGACCTGAACTGACGCCATCTAAATTAGCCAATGACAGCCATTAGAAGTTATGTGTAAATCAGCCAATGACCGCCTTTTAAAGGATAGTCTAAGCTCATTCGTAAACGACAACTCTTAAACTGAATAAATAACTCACTAAACACAAATCAACTTAAAGATAAAAACATAAAATCGCTCTAAAGCGTAACAATGCTCAGTCTCTTTTAGCATAACAAGAAACGCAATCAGTTTTAAAATCAGATCGAAAAATTAGACAACCAGAAAAAATGCGCGAAAATTTGGTTTCCGTTCCTCCAACAAGTAAAAAAAGCAGCCGTTTCGTAAAAAAATTAAATGGGTATGTAAATCGTAAAATAACAGTTTAAAACATTTCTTATCATTCGTTTACGAACATATTTTTAGGTGTTTGTTTTGAAAAAAAAAGTTTTTTATTTAAATTTTTAAGAAAATTAATTATTATGGGCTTCGTCTTTGTGTAGGCTAGTAGTTTAAAGTTTTCGTTTGGTTTTGATCTCTTAGAAGTTGTTGCCAATTTTGGTAAAATGTATTAGATGGCTCTCGAACTTTGAGCAGTGAAACGGAGTTAACCGCTAGCGTGGCTCAAAAGTCTGTTTGCAAAATAGCGCGCCGATAAATAGGAGCATGCGCACGAGCTTTAACTAGTTCCACGGAAAAGATATGAGCATGCGCATATATGATCGGTCTACACAACGATGAAGCTCCAGAAATAGAAGTAATATGTGTAATAAATGTAGGGTTTTTTTAGAAAATAGATAACGCTAACGTTAAAAAGACAATTTCTTTTATTATAGATTATTCGGATCAATCAAATTTGCCGAGTGAAATTCAAAAATTTATAGCCAATTTTTAGTTCTATAATGTTGAGTTAAAAATTTAATCATTAGATAGAATATAAAGATAAAAAGTCGATTAGATCGCGCGATGTGGTCGTCTGCTAATCATAAATAATGTAAACGACTTTAACTGACTTTTATTCTTACGTGTTGTTACTATAAATAACTCATTTTTTGAGGGTTTTTTGGGATAATAGGATTTATTGCTATTCAAAATCGATAAGCTAGAGGACTATTTCAGTTTTTGCACTTTAAACTCCAAGCTTATATTTTATGTCTAAATCATCGATTTATTAATTCTACTTCAAACGATTTGTGAAAAGATTAATTCCATGTCATTCAAGATAAAATAAATTAAAGCAATGTTCCCTTTTACTAGCTTGACATCAGTAAAAATATATATAACTCACTAGCTTTTTTACTTTAGAGAACCGTGGGAAGACGATTAAGGACGTTATATATTGTATAAAAGGGTTATAAAATATGGAAGGAATAAACGACCTTTAAACAAATACATAATTGTTGGTTTTTATTTTTATTTTCTTTCTTTTCGCAATAACTTGTTTTCTTCATTGATGCCTTGTCTTTTAGCTTAAATTTTGTTAAGCCAGATATTATTTACCAGTCAATAATGGTAACTTAATTCATTAATCTTGTTTAAAGACTAACTACTGTGATCGTCCGTTTATGTTAATTATGATGTAATGATAATATAAATAATAATAATAATAATAATAATGAATAATATTAATGGTGATGATAATGATGATTAATCAACATTATTAACCAACATTAACCCAATACAAAAAAAGTCTGCACAGTTTTATTAACCGGGGATTGGTAGTAACCAAGGTAACCAATTCAGAATAAATCATTAAAACACTCCAATGAATCTAAACGGAATTTTTTTATTGATTTCTTACCTTTTCCTTCCTTCATTCTTTTCATTTCATTTTCCGAACTTTGAATTCTAAAAGTCGTAGATTTAATCATGTTAATGTTTAGGTTGTAATCATGGGGATTCTTAATAAGAACACCTAGTGGATCCTGGTGATTTCCTCTTTTTCTCTTTATATTCTGTCAGCTTACCGTAAGCATTTTTCATTAATAGCTTGGGACTTTTTCCTAAAGAGGTGATTTACCCTGCAAACCGTAAAATAACCCTTAAAAAAGGTGTATTTGTCAAACCAGGATCAAAGCAGTTTAAAAGCTTTGACTATTCCCAAATAAACCATGTTCAATCCAAGGGAAATTTGTTTAAATAGGTACGTAAGATAAACGAAGTATAAATCAAGGGTCTTCAACTATAACATAATGAAAAGACATGACGTCAATCCTCAGAAAAAATTGTATAAATCAGGTCACGTGGTGGCCGTTGCGATGGTAATGGGCACCAGGACGAGGCTATGAATTACGATTAAAAACCGACCAATCACAAGCAAAGCGGTCAGATTAATGAAATGGTTAAAGTAAGCTTCTTGTCTTACTCGAGTTTATTTTTGATCAGTCATTTTCATTGGTTGCTAGGTAACCAGGATTATCATTCTAAGTCGTCATCGTTATTATATTCCACTCAGTCTCAAGATCGCATGCATCAACATCTTTTAGCGATCTGACAGGATACGACTAAATAACGTTGCACATTTTCCATAAAAATTATTTCCTTTTAGGTCAAAGGAAATAGCTGTGTTTTGTTCACTCCATTTTACATAATAATTAATCCTACACAAGTGTATTTTCAATATTTTTTATTCACTTCTACATAACAAAACCCCCTGTGGCCTGTTATCATGGGTCGAAACCCGCAGTGATTTCCCTCCTCGACGTCATTTAGCTCTTCTAGCCTGCCTGCCTGTCCGGCTCCAACTTGCATTACATATTAAGATATTAAATTTCCCAAGATATATTTACACAAGAGAAGTTGTCGAAGGATAAGGTTATATTTACATTCAATAATATTGGTTCGCTAGTTATGATAGCTGGCATAACAGCGTCCATTCTCCTTCTAGACCTCTAGGTAGTAGACCCTAACTCAGCCTCTAGGGTCTCAAGTACTCGGTTTACCACTCGCTACTTTGATTCGAGGGTTTTTCTCCTGGTTCTCCGATTTTTCTCAATCCGCAAAACCTAACAATCTAAACAGAAAACAGTATACATCGATAAAATTTGAAAAGACTTAGAGCTTGATCATGTGAGAACGACAGATTATAGCACCTTTTGTGAGAAGTTACAGCTTTTTTCATCAATAAATAAAAGAAAGATAACAATATGAATGGAAAAGTAAATTTGAGAGGAGTCGATGGGAATTCAATCATTATAAACGCCAGCTTGAGTGGTTATAACTAACAAATGTGTAGAAGGAAAATGAAATAGCTGAATACAAAACGTAATGAAATAATGAAAAATGAATAAAAAATAAAAATAAAACGCGGAAAAAATATGCGGCGTCGAATAAGGAGGGAATAATTTCAGTCAATAAAAACTAGATAAAGAAAAAGAAAAAAGAAGAGGGCGATTTTTCTCTAAAAAACTTAAATATGTTGGAAGTATGACGACCACATATCGATCGTTAAACATTTCCCGATCAAGGTTAGGTTTTGTTCAGCCCCCGACAAGACAGTTGGATTCTTGTGTTTTGATTTCAAATTTTTTACAGAATGTTATGCCGTGTACACTTCGGGTGTAATAATTGCAAAATCTACTATTAGCAGGGTTTTCATTCAGGTTTGAAATAGTGTAGGAGAAGATCATGAATTGCTGGAGAATCCTGGGGACAGGGGGAACATTTTACACGTTACTAAGCTACTAAATAATTAAGCCGAAGAATTTTGCTAATGTATTATTCGCTCCCCGACCCTGAATGCGAACCCTTTCAAGGTTGGATGTTCGAGCTAGCCGTACCCTGACTCAGATCAGCCCAGAGGTTGTTTCAGGGTTTGATCTGTGAGTTAGCCGTGCCCTAACTTAGATCAGCCCAGAGGTTCATTTTCAGGGTTTGATCTGTGAGTTAGCCGTGCCCTGACTTAGATCAGCCCAGAGGTTGTTTCAGGGTTTGATCTGTGAGTTAGCCGTGCCCTGACTCAAATCAGCCTAGAAGTTGTTTCAGGGTTCGATCTGTCTATTTTTTATTTTGACTCCCAATTGTTTCGTTATCATTTTTCCCCCTACAAAACAGATTATTTAGATTTTAATTAGAACATTCCAAGCATGAAAATATCCTATTGTGTCTCTTTAAGGACGTCATACCGCAGCATTCAGTTCGTTTTTATACTCCAACATTCTAATTTTACTTCAGAATAATTAAAAATAACGAAGCCTATCGTAAATATTCTTTATAATCGCGATAATCACCCAGCTATTCTAACTCTATTTCCGGACCTTTTTTACTAATCGCAAACCAATCTCATTATATATATGTACAATGTGCTAAAAATATTTCAACAAACTTAGTTCGAGGCTTCATTTGCGCTAGGCGCTTCTAATGGACGGGGGGAAATGTCTTGAGCGCTATCGATAGAACTGCTAATAGCTGGGTTGGATTGGCTAGAACGATCCCTTTACAAGCACTTGCGCGGCAAATTTCCTTTTGACTTATTGGTTTTACAGAGTTGCATTAGCTTATCTCAACCAATTTGCAATGAATTTTACTTAATCAATCGTTCTGAGGAAATCCCAGTTGAAGGACGCCGCGCGCGTGGTACATGCGCGCGCAGCATACACGAGGACATTTCGTTTTTAGGTCTTTATCGAATTCATAAAGTCACTTAAATGGCCACGAAATGCTGTTCCAATTCCACGTTGGGCTTGATAAAATATCGTAAATATATGGAAATATCAACCTTCACTTGAAACCACTGTTTAGTGGTGATAGATTCGACTGATTACACCTTTTAATGCTTCATTTGATACCCGCTCCCAAAATACTTTCCCGCTCATTTTCTTCCCTACTGATTCATTTATATTCCCTCAGTGAGTACAGCCAGACTGAACAGAACAAAAAAAAAAGTGTGCAAAGGACTCTGGTAGTGGTAATGAATAAACTAATCTAAACGACCTATATTCGTAAAGGCTTATTGTGATAGAGGTTTTGCGCGATGACATGATGGCAGCCATGTTGTATGGCAGGGACAATACAATTGTTTTACGGCATGGGAAATAGAAAGATATAACTAGCTAAAAACTAGTGCATGGGAAATAATTCAGTTACTCAGAGTGTTTTTGGTTTTTAGTTTGGAGCAGCTATTCCCTCCCTATATATGCGACTGGCTCGTATGACAGTGTTGTTTTTTTAATTCAGATACCTACGTCAAAGTGGCCATGTTCAACTCAATTGGCCAGCAGTTATCCAAGAGCAAGACATCCATTCGCCGTAGCATGTACGACCCAGAATTCAACGAAACATTCGTCTTCCAAATCATTGAGTTTGAATTACCAAGCGTCAGTTTAATGTTCTCCGTTGTTAATATTAAGAAAATGCGACGAAAAGAAATCATTGGATGGTTTTCCATGGGTAAGGACAACACAGGCGAGGACGAAGAGTCTCACTGGAAGGAAATGACGGGAGGTAAAGGAAAACCAGTCAGACGATGGCATGTGCTTAGCGCTGTGGACTATTGACCTTAATTATACATTATTAGCCAACTGAAACATTCAATATTTATCAGTCAATGCTCTTGCATGTAGTGAGAGTGATTTTTCTTCGCCTGTGAAAGAATAGTCAACGTTATAGACCAAATTCAAAACTCGCACCGATGTGAGGCTTAAGTTGTGAACAAAGGAATATGGCGTGATTCGTGACTTTTGAATACGCCAGATTACTTTGAGTCACGCCAGATCCCTTTGTTTGCAACTGAAGCCTCACATCGGTGCGAGTTTTGAATTTGGTCTATACATAGTAGTAGACACGAAGTCCATTTTTGTTTTGTTTTGTTTTGTTTTTGTTTCTTCTTTACTTCGACTGTTAGTCACTAATTAGACAATTTTGTTTCACGGGCCAAGTTAAACCCCTCTTTTGGGTTATCGCTGAAACTCGACCATTATCAAATAATACCCTTCAACGATAACAATTTGTAATTGCGTAAAGAGTGTGTTATTAGTCATTCCGAGGTTGAGTGATAGCCTGGTTGGATTTTGCATTGTAGTGTATTGCGGGGCTCCTTTAGGGGACCAAATAGACGCCATCTTGGAAATATGTCCACTAAAACAGTCCCACAATGCACTGCGATGCCAACTAGACCCAGTCCAATTCAATCAACCTCGAAATGGGAAATATAGGATTTCAAATTGGAATTTATATACGCTACTATAAGATAAAAGAATGTTTATATAAGGGAATTACCGCAAGTAGGATTTATTTATTTATTTATTTATTTTTTGACCAAATCAGTAAAGGGACAGTCAAGGAACATTTCAAAGTTCTAGATATATTTGCCAAAGGAGAAAAACTGTGATAGCGGGTTTAAGAGCAGGTCTGTAAAATCTCGCTAATTATGCTATTATCATTAATTATTCAGTGCAAAAACTGTAAATTTATCAAACCTTTAACTGACGTTTCAACTTGGCCTATTGGCTACTTGATTACAGGTAGCACATGCTTCTAGCTCAAGATTAGGGCCTGCACTTTCCCCTCTGTATTGGGTGTATTGTATTCCCATCCGAGTTTTAGACTTCGTGTCATGATCTTGAAAATAAGATTTTTTAAGACTTTGTGCATGTTCCCCTCTATTAACTATGCTTTGTGTGAGTGGTATTCATAAGGCACCATTAGACAAAGAAATCATACATTAGGGATTGACACATGGTCTGAAATGGAAAAATATTACTGGATTCATTCAAGTGACGTCCACGACGTTTGTTTTTGTTTTGTTTTTTCCTCCTAAAAACGTCTGTAAAATTGTTCGTTAGCTTTAAGAAAGCTTCTTGTAAATACCCGAAATTGGAACTAAGCACTTATTATGAAATAGTATTTGTCTGCAATAGTGACGTAACAGATCAAATTAAAACGAGAGCGAGTGTTTGATCAGAGCATCCAAACTTCGAGAAACAGATGAAAGATGCTTTTTTTGTTATGAGGTGTTTGGATGGCCTGATCAAACACGAAGCACGAGTTTTTGAACTTACTTCCCAGTCTCATCATAATTCATTTGTTCTTGAATCTCCTGAGACTAAAAAAGTGAACAGTGTTTTGACCAGTGTCTTGATCCGTTTTTCGATCAAGCATCAAGGTGCGTACATGCGACTACAATGCAAAGCCGCCATTGGTCATTGACTTTATGAATTATTAATGAGTTTAAGAAAACTAGCTCCAGTACAAGTGGAGAACTTAACCTGGTGTAGAGGTTATCTAAGTCTTTCTTTTCTTTCAATGAGGGATGAGCTCTATGTAATTTTCCTTTGAAATCTCTCCTTTTTGTCGTGCAGCTAGTTGCGCAATGCACTTCGGGATTCATTGCTAATTTCTTCTCGAGCTATCCCATGATCCTTTGAAAGAAAGGAGGAACTTAATTACTGACTCAAATGCGTAAAAACACACCTGAAATTGCCGGTTTATGTAAAAAAAAAAATCAGACACTTGGGAAAAATAAGGGATATAAATTAATTTAAATTGGGTCTATTTAGGAAGAAAGAATCTTACGAAGATTTTTGTAATTTTGGAATTCTTTGTAAGAGAATTTCTTGTTATTTGTTTAAGTTTTATTAAATTTTTCGTATCACAATAGCCAAAGTAGAAAGTTAAAGTATTTTATTCAGTTGTTTTCCCCCCTCAGTATTAGACATGCGGACAATACTAAACGAAAATTTTGGTAGAGTAACTTGTCAAATATAGAACTCTTTACCTTCGTTGTTTGTTCAATTCAGACCATGTGACGCTACTCTGGGGAGTTGAATCTTTCGTGTGTACATATTTTAACATTTTTGTCATAAAAGATCCATTCTTAGGAGTATATTACTTGGTATGAAATCGGCAATTTGCATACGAAGGTAAAGAGGTCTAATGTAAACCTATTTTTAATAGGTTTTTGGGAACGAAAGGAGATAACTTGGTTATAGGCGTGGCTGAATTTTGATTTTGATTTTATTTTGTCGTTAAACTGACTATGCCAGCTACACCAGACTAATATATTTGATGGAGAGTTCTTTGTTTGTAGAAAGCTTTAATTTTTTTCTTGGCCGCTCTAAAAGAGCCGGGCCACCAAGCACTAAAAATGGCTTGAATAGAATGACTAGTGTATCTGTTTTTGCCAGAATTCTCGTGACAAATACGAAGTAAATACTGAGATATCAATTCAGTGTTACTTGTATTCGAGTCGGGCATTATCAAACAATTCCATCAATTATTCTCGTTAAAATACATGCTCATGTTTCCTTTCCGTCTTGGACCCCAAAAATCTTTTTAGAAATAGAAGTATAACAAATAAAACCATTGCCAAATGTTGTCAAGTTAGTGCGAGCTTATTATTTTTGAGGTCTTCTAGTGCAAAAGCACAAATAAATGACTTTACGATTTATTTTATTTTATTTCCATCTTTGTTTTGAGAACTAAAAATAAATTGAATTTAACCCATAATGCATTGCGGGCAGTTTTCCATACGCCTCAATTCAAGATGGCGGACGTACAGAGTTCAGTCCAGCCAGGTCCAAGTCCTTTGACATGCTATGCGCTGAGATTAAAGCCAGGGGATAATATTACAGATATGTTAATAAAGTTCGTAGAAGATAATAATCTTAAAGCAGCATTTGTTCTGTCGTGTGTTGGAAGTGTTACGAGTGCTACTCTACGAATGGCCAACGCGACTGCCACTACCCCTAACACGGTAAGTCTTACAGATATATTCTATATTTTAACTCGTTGTTTTCTTTACACTACGTTCTGAATAAGATATTGTTAATGACAATAGCCAATATCTAATAGTTTATATATTTTATATGTTTAATTCAAATATAACTCTTGACTAAACTTTGCTGTTTTCTCTCATGGGGGTGGGGGTAGGTAGAACCGTTTTTTTTGTTTGTTCCACCACAATAGATAATCAATACTCGGGTTTTTTTTAACATAAAATTTATAAAAATAACTAAATTACTATGGAGACTCCTTTGGTGGGATTCTGTATTTTTGTCCTCCATGGAGTCTATACCCTTCCCACCCATGGCCACTTGAAGAAAGTGTGCATAAATATTCCTTAGGCCAAGGGAATGAAAGTTATAGATTGTCTTCCACCACCCGCATGGCCCGCAAGATACCGCACAAAATTTTCATTTTTTTACTAAAAAAATCATTATTTATAAAAATAAAGCTTTTTTAAAAAAATAGAGTCAATCATCACTTACTTTAATTAGTAATTTGAATATTATGAAAAACAGAAAATGGCAAAATAAAGCAAAGCAAAAATTAGAAATATGATGGCATGGTTGCCAGTCATTAGATTAGCCATTGATCTGGGCTTCCTGCTTCATCAAGCACTTGTTCATGGTTTATGAAAACTGTTCATTGTAGCTTCATCTGGAAATGTCTGAAACGACTAAAAGCATCTTTTAAGAAAATAATGAATAATGAAAAACAGCTGCATGTGTTTCAAAAATTTTTCGGGTGCAAATCTATGACCTTCATTCCCTTGGCCTTAGGGGAGGGGAGACAGGGTGGGAAGCAAGGGTGAGAAACATTGGTCAATTACAATTTTTGACTTTCAAACTCAGGTCTATTCTTTAAAATTTAAATGCAAAATGTAATTGTGCACCCAAACTTTTAATATATAAGTACGATGTGCAGCCCTACTATTCTTTATGGAAATCCAAACTTTTTTTTTATATAACAATAATTCAGATATGGTACTTTATTTATAGATTAAAGAACTACATGACAACCGTTATGAAATAGTATCTCTGGTGGGAACATTATCAGCCAATGGTCATCTTCATGCATCATTATCAGACAAGGATGGTAACGTCATAGGGGGGCATGTGATGGGGAACATGATTGTATTTACAACTGCTGAAATCATAATTGGTGAGTGTTCTTGGTTGGTTTTCAACAGACAAATGGATGCTGAAACTGGATTTCCTGAATTGGTAGTACAGCAACGGCAATGGTGATCTGAGAACGATCATTTTGCTACAAATACTAGATGTATTATGTATTTAACAATAACATATTTCTTAATGATTAGATCATGTAAATTATTGGTCATAAATTACACTGGAAATATTGTTCCATTTTGCATTTTGAATGCAGTTTGATAGTGTGTGAGGTTTAATAGAAATTAAACATGTATTGCAAAAAAGATAGAGTGCTCACGCTAAATCCGTGAAACAAATACTAATTTTTAGCATTAAATAGTGATAATTAAACAATAGAAAACAAAGGATTCTGTATGAAATAGTACTAATTAGTACCATTTAATGTTCACGGTTTTAGTGCATGCACTCTATAATCTTTCTTTTTGATGTTTTTAACATTTCTCACAGTCTAATATATTCTACAATAACACAGTTGCTTAGCATGGGCTAATATTCTAGAAATGTTAAAAGACTATCAAAAGTTTTTGAAGTTTTTGATCTTAATTGTGTCATGATTATATCACTTGTTTGCTTCAGGATCCATTGTGACACTGATGCCAACAGAATCTTCCTCTCTTGTTATCTTGTACCTAAAGACACAAACAAAAGAAAAACAAAAAAGTTAAGCACAAATTAAAAAACTCATTAATAATTCATGAAGGAAACCCAATAGAATTCATGACCATGAAGGAGGTTTTATATCTGATATAGATTCGTCTTCATTTGCATAAACTTTAACTTGGATTTTCTCTATCAAACTTGGTTCATTTCGTAAAGAATTCAGTACAATATGAGAACATACATCATGAGTTTTTTAAGCCGTTCGATAAACTCGCAGATCGTGTTTTATCAGGTCTAAAAATACTCGGCTATGCCTCCTGTTTTTAATTCCTGATAAAACACTTCTACTCGTTTATTAAACACTACGTAAAAAGGTCTATGGTCTTTTTCACTTACACAACCACCTACTCCCTCGATCATGCAGTCATACTGATTTATTCATTAAGTCATTAATTAATTAATTAATGATTCATTTATTACCTTTATACCATACCCAACACTACAATAACTCACTCTGATCCAGTACAAATACTCTAATTACTCACTTATTCATTTCATTATTTAATAATATTTCATTTATTTAGCCATTCATTCATTCCATTCATACTATAAGTATATACCAACATTATTAGTCCAACTACTCACTCCGATCCAGTAGGAATAATAACAACACTGTTTTTCTCCATCTGTCTTGTAACATCACCAACAACCACACTAGCTTTGCCCTCCTACAAAATAATAGTATCATGATGATACCTAGCTGTTCTATATTCAATTCAGTTCAATTCAGTTTTATTTGGCACAATTATTACACTTAATTATATTTATAAAAATGAACTATTATTACATTTACATATTAAGGTAATTATTATTATTTTACAATACATGTAAATTATGCTTAGAGCCTAAATAAACTGGGGAGTTTTCTAGTTAGGTTATAGCCATTTGAAAGATATTTTTCCCTTTTAATTGCGGCAAGCAAAGCCAGCAGCGAAACTAATCTCGAAAGGGTTACGGGGTAAAAATTCCTGTTGTTTCTTGGCCGTGAGAGATTAGCCACTTATTTGGCCAGATTTATACTGGCTTTTTATTGTTGTGACTAATTATATAGATTGTAAAGCGGATATTGTTTTTAGTGGATACTACGTCAGAGATGGTATCCACTATTTTGTCATTCAGATTTGGAGGTGTAAGAAACCCATATCACGTGATGATCAATCAACCCACCCCTCCCTCAATGATGAATTTTCACGTTACGAACAACTTAGAAATTCCAATATGGAAAGAAACCCATATCACGTGATGATCAATCAACCCACCCCTCCCTCAATGATGCATTTTCACGTTACGAACAACTTAGAAATTCCAATATGGCGGAATTCCAATATTGTTGTGACTAATTATATAGATTGTAAAGCGGATATTGTTTTTAGTGGATACTACGTCAGAGATGGTATCCACTATTTTGTCATTCAGATTTCGAGGTGTAAGAAACCCATATCACATGATGATCAATCAACCCACCCCTCCCTCAATGATGCATTTTCACGTTACGAACAACTTAGAAATTCCAATATGGCGGCGAAGCGAAAGGTACTTTACCTCGCTTTCAAATTTCTAAAGAACTAAATAAATTGACGAAAACAAAGTACAAACACATCTGGTTTGGTATTGTGATTATAACACCAGGGGGTATTGAAGTATATTGTTTAGTTCCAGAAAATATCCTCATCCCTACCCACAGAGGATGATTGGAATCTTCAAGGGGTGGGGAGGGACTGAGGAGGGTATATTGTGTAGTTCTAGATAATATCCATACCTCACCCACAGGGGTTTTTGGAATTTCCAAGGGGTGGGGAGGGTCCGAGGAGGTCACATTGTTTAGTTCCAGAAAATATATCTTCATCCACACCCACAGAGGAATTTTGAAGTTCTGGAGGGGAGGAGGTCAGAAAAAAGGACAAAATTACATAGTTTGTATGGAAGAAAATTGAATGTTCCTTGGGGTAGTGGGTGTTTTTACAAATCCCCTATGTGATGGGTATGGATATTTTCTGACACAGCTACACATTACTGCATTTAGTTTTACAAAATATCCACATCTCCACCATATTGTGAGAATAGTCCCCTTCACGGTTCCCTGCACCATCTTGAAAGGTAGCCGGGCCTTTGCATCAAAGCAACACGAAGGGTGAGCTTGCGATGATACTAGAGACCTGTGAATAATTGTCCAAGGTATGTAAAAAAGGTCTCTGTCATCGCAAGCTCACCGTTCGTCTCGCTTGGATGCAAAGGCATGGTTACCTTTCAAGATGGCGCAGGGAGCTGTGAAAGGGACTATTGGTTGGAATTTCCAAGTGATGGGCAGAGTCTGGGGAGGGTTTTAATATGCACATTCTTTTGGACATTCTTGGAGGAGGAAGTGGAAGTGTACAAATTTCTGGAACTGCATGATGAGCATACTTTAGGGAATAACAAAAAAGTAATTCCAACATAAATTATATTCACCATATGCCAAAGCCAAGTTTCTCCTTTTGAAGTGCCTGTCTGTTCACCAGCCCCATGAACAGTCACCTAACAAAACAACAAAATAATGTCTAATGTCTTACAATAAGATGTAGACAACCGAGGCCATTAGCTTACTAGGAGTCTCTTGCAGCTCAGGGGTAGAGGATCTGACTAGAATACAGACGTCCATTAGTTAAATTCCCATCCACAAGGAGTTGTGTTATTTTTGCTGTAAATTATACGCTAAATAATTTAATTTCCAATGTCTAGATAAAATACAATACCAAAATAGAATAGATCGCAATGGATAAAGGAAAGGAACAGAAAGGAAGAATAAGAGGAAACTGAAGAAAATGGATAGAATTCCTATTCAGTTAGAGTTCCTATGGTTGACATACAATGTTGGTGCATTACCTTGATTTCTCCTTCATCGAGCACATCTTTGCTGCCGTTCTCATAATCACCTTTGTTATCCTGCAACCACTGATATATACAATAGTGACTGAGTGAGTCTTTTGGCTATAACTAAAAAAATATAGTTTTAAGGAATGTAAAACGTGCACACGTGTTTGAACTGTGATATATACACACGCTGGGAGGTGTAGAGCATGAGAAGCAAGCTTAGGAACACGAGTTTACTATATAAACTATTATATATTATAGTTTTTTGCAGGACAAGTATACTGTTCTCCCATGTGCTTCTATCCTAACATAATATAAATTATCCTATAACATAATATAAGCAACTGATAAATTTTATTACAAACCTGTTTAAGAGAAAATGATGGTTGCAGTTCAGTCTCAGTGTCAACTTTCAAGGGAGGTTCATCCCATATGTTGCCTAGCAACAAATCAAATGAAATTTAGTGATTGTAGTGCTTCCAGAAAACATTATGCAAATTGATTGGATGGATAGTATTTTGACTGACAGCCAAATGGCTTTCAACATGAATCATAAGAGAGTCTACATCACCCAACCAAAAGACATGATTTCAAAAGCTATCATTATAAAGACTTCATGTTATACGAATATTCATTATATCTGCATACTAACTTGGATCTGGTTTTCCTGTTTTATGTGGTTCAGATGCAAAATACCTTCAAAAAGATTTAAAAATAGACCCTCTTATATACACTGTCATGTTTCCCCATTTCAAACATTTCTTTGTTTAAAAGTTGAGAATGAGAAGACTTTAGCAAATTACACATTTCATTTTAGATCACATGACATTCTCTTGAGATTGTTCTATGACGAACTAGCATGTTAATGTATTTAGACATGAAAGAATCAACTCCCAAGAGTAGCATTATATGGTCTGAAATGTGCACAACAAACAACGAAGCTAAAAAGTTCTATTGAATAAATTATTAATCTTGAAAATTACATGTGGCCAGAAATGAGAAAACAATCATATACCCAAGCTAATAAGGTCTTTTGAATATTATGGTTAATTTATATCTTAACATTTCATGATAATTACTCCGACGAAGGACTAGCGTCCGAATCGTCAGTAAGTTTTTTCATCTTTTCACGGTGTATGATTTACCTTTTTCTCATTACTGTTTCATGATAATAAATTGAGTGAAAGTAAACTTACTCTTTGATGATTGGGCCAAGTTGAGTTCCAAGATCTTCGCAATGGAACCATTTTTCCCACAATACAGAAACACCATCCTCACAAAAATATCTGGAGACATACATGTATATTGTTAGGTCATGTTACACTGTGCAATTTTCTCAGCAACTTGTCTCGCAATGCTTGAAAATGTAGTTTTGCAAATTGCCGAGGTGAGATGTTTTTTTGTGACATTTTTTAGCTCCATGGAAAGATATGAGAAATGTGTGCACGCGCTCTTGAAAACTATGCCTTAAGATTGTGAGAAATGTTGTTGGAAGGATAATGCACTGCAATGGTGTTGCTAGTTGCTGCAATCAGTTGCAAAAAGTGGAACTGATTTCTACTGTACTTTGTGAACTGCTAAATGCAATTTAGCAAAACAAAATTGCGAGACAACCCCTGTTGTGCTAAGCTTCTCCAGTAACTTCTCTCACATTGTAGTGTAATGAGGCTTTAGAATACACTCAGTCGATCATGAAAAAAGCATTGTCAGGTTCAAAATGACATAGAAATGACATAGTCATCCTCTGATGTATTTATTTGAGATACACAGTCGATATGAAATGTGTAGAAGCCTCCAATGAATATATAATAACAGTGATGATGATGATGATGATGACTAAAATAATACTAATAATAGCTAGTACCTAAGCCCATCATACTCTTCAGCAAGTCTTTCTCTCTCTATTACCTGGTAGATTAAAAACAAAGAAAGAATTAATATAGAACCATTTACTAGACTAAATATCATATTAGTTATGCATGCAGGCGAGGGAATTATATGAATGAGGAAAGCTACTTAAGAGTAATAATAATAATAATAATTATTATTATTATTATTATCTGCCAGATCTATACAAATAAACAATAGACTAAAGATATCTAGCCCTTAGCCCCCTCCCCCCCTACCTTTCAAGTGACAGAGTCATCCTTCTTATAACATGTTAGCAAGTCAAAATATATGGTAGAAAGACAAAATAACTTTCTGTGTTTTGAATGTATAAGATAATACACCAAATTGAAATATAACGATCAATTTGAATAACACTATTAATTATTGTGCTGTACTGACTAGCAACTGACTAGCCTTTCATACATATGTGAAAATGCTTTTTTCATGTGACACGAGGCTAGTCAGGCGTTAGTCAGCAGTGCAGAACGATAGTTAATATTCAAATTGGTCATCATATTTCATTTTTGTGTATAGTTGTGATCACCAGACCAATGGTATTTTCAAATCTCTGTGGCGAATGATGAATTCTGCCGGGAAGGCGGAATATCTAAATTAAAGAAAAAATGAATGAACTAAGATATGAAGTTTGAATTATATGGTTAACATTAAAGGGACTAAAAGTATTGGTCACTCATCAGACAAGGTCTGGCCAGAAATGCAGCTCTTCCGGTCAAATCTTTGCCTTGCATTAAGTCATTTTGGACAGTAACATTGAGTCATCACATGCTGAAACAAGGTATGACCAAGCTAAAACTTATTTTGGTTGTGATCAAGACTGCCTGAGTATTTTAAGCCCTGCAATAATACCATACACATTATTATAGGTACCTCTCCCTCCTTGATCAGGATTTCCTTTGGTTTGCCTTTTTCTATCACTTTGAGGCACACGTCCCCTTTAATTTGGAAGAAGAGCTAAAGAAAATAAAAACAATTACTGTTGTTTTACTCTAACTGTGAACACTTGAGTCTATTTTATTTTTCATTTGTGTAAATATACTTTTAATTTCTTTTTCTTTCATTATTTCATCTCCTTAAATAGGTTTTTTAGACTTTCAATACATGTAACTCGAATTCTATTGTTTTTGATTCAAAATCTGATTGGTTGACAAGCCAGACATCTTGAATCATATATAGTTAGTCGTTGTCTCAACTCCATAATTATATGAAAATGGGCTACAAAGCTGTTGGTGTGCAATTCAATTTCTGTCACACATGTACAGCTAGTAGCACAACTTAAATTTTTTAGAATAGTTTAAAAAAACTATTTTGTTGCACCTCTTCTCCTTCCTCAATGTGATAGTCTTTTCTCGTGTTTGGACCCCCTACGAACATAACCTTAAGCTGGCCAGCACCATACCTTTAATGAACAAATGATTGAATAGATATGAAGATCAATTAAATACATAGAGGTTTTTTTTTCCTTTTTTCAGGAAGTGGGAGAAAAAAAGGAAGAAAACGCCCTCAAAAAATCTTATATCGATCACATGATTTCATTAATTGCATTGTAGCGCTTACGAATGTACAACAGAAAAAGTGACGATTGGGGGCAGTCTCCTTTTCCTCGAGAATGCCAATCCAGCAAAAGAAAAAGACTCTGTCAGCAGGGAAATAATGATGATAATGATGATAATGGTAATAATAACAACAACATGAGTAAAGTGATCAATATAATACCATGGCCACCAACAATGCTTAGTACTACAATTGCTGGGTTTCAATCTGCTGATGAGTCTTTGAACCTCATTATCTGCTCCAAATGGTGGTCAAACACTAACCACCATGCATGTGCTGTCATCCAGAAAGAATCCTATTGAAAACTAGTGATTCTCCTGGTGCACATTACACACAAGACAGGAAATCAAAATGACCTACTCAAGAAGAGCCCAACAATAGGACAGGACAAGACTAGAAGCAAACTCCATCACGAAAAAAAAAAGTGTCTTTTTTGGAACTTCATGTTAGGCTTGCGTTCACAATACTTTTGAGAAGGTTTCATTGAATATACAGTACTTTTAACTTAGAAAACTGCCTGTGTGCTGATATATTGCTTTGCCAAATCTAGGGGGTATATTTCTAGACAGCTGGAATCACACTTGAGTGAACCAATTATTTCAAGCTATAATGGAATATGTAAGCTCATGCATACCTTGAATGAGTTACAATTTGAGAATATAATTGAATTATTCTAATAGATCTAGACAATATAAAATCATCGACATCCTAGTCTCAAATTTTTTGTGATTCATATCTTGCTTATGCATAGTAATTTGTAAGCTAAGGTTTTCTCTTTCTAAACAGAATGTGGTCATTATTACATTAGCAAATCAAATGTATGTGTATGCATTACATTGGGTATATAGATCATTTATATGGTGCTCATTTGAAGTCTCTAGTGTTAATAAGGTGTGCAGCTAACTCAAACGGTGTGTCTAAAATTGGCGCTTAAATTTGCAAAGCTCAAATGCTTCAAATAAACTAGACAAGCTAGAGTATGCAGGTAGCAAAATAATCAATATTGAAAGGAAAATTTATTAGCAGGCAGAGAATTCGTAAAGCTCGTAAAGCTTTGCAATAAAGCCTGGGAATTTTTACTATATTATTTCAAGCTTGTAGAGTGCAAACAATAGAGTGCAAACAATATATCCGTGAAACTTTAGCGATAATAAATAGCACAATTTCATTCAAATTCCATTGTTTTCTATTGTTTAATTAGCACTATTTTGTACTATTTAGTAATTAGTGTTTCACGGATTAATTGTTCGCACGCTAAATTTACAGTTTGAATTGAGCAAGTTAAGTAATACATATCTTTAACATTTCAAGGTACAAGCCTGGTATAAGGAAAAACCAGAAGCTAGAGTAAAGACGTATCTTTTAACTTGCGCAGGACGTCGATAAAGATACTCACATAAGCTTGTTGCAGACTGGAGGGACGAACGAATCTTTGTTATTATCAACCCATTCCATCATGTTTATCGGTTTTGCTATGGGGGGAACCGGTCGTTTGGAATCTTTTGCATCCTCAACATCAGGTTTGCCTCCTCTTTTAGACATTTTTGTTCTTAAAATTAGGAAAAATCCACGAAAAAAACCTCAAAGCCTCAACAACAGATGAAAACACCACCACTCGCACGCGGAAAACAAGACACACGTGATGATGATAGAAGTAAGACTGGTTGAGAGTCTGTGCATGATTTACCACTGATCACAAATCTTGCGCTCTGATTGGCTGAGCTACTAGTGTTAGTGAGACCTTGTTTGGTTGGCAGGGTAGACTGGGGACCCGTTCACACTATGCCGGATAAATTTGAATCCGAATTTTTATTTATTCGGTTAGGCCTACCGTCCACACTAGTCCTGGCAAATCCGGAACAATTCTTCACCGAAAACGACTTTTTTCGAATACGGTCTCCAGAGTGGAACAATTTGATAACGCCGGCCGAATTTTTTCGGATACGATGACGTCATGATTGTCATGGGAACATGGCGGGAAGGCTAAAATTTCACCGCGGGCTCAATTTCAGCTTTGATGCACATGCTCAGATGTGCAATGAAGCGTTTTTGCCGCCTCTGATCGGACTAGTGTGGACGCGAAACATTTTATTCTTTTTCTGTGTGGACGGAAAACTTTTTTTTCGGTTTCGGTGTGAAAGTTTCGGATTCCAATTTATCCGGCATAGTGTGGACGGGGCCTGGGATACCTGGAGGACCTGGAGGACGTGGTTTCAACAGGGCGCTAATTAGGTACCCTGGGTTTCAACATGCATAGTTTCTGTGGTGTCATGTTATAAGGAAATGTTTGGGGATTCATCAAAAATTTCAATAAAATCATTGAAACGTGAAATAAAGCCTCGAAATTTTACCCGATCATTGAGAAATAACACTTCTTTCGCTCTGTGTGGTTACTTTATGAATTTAGCCCGTTTTAAGGATTCCCCCCCCCCCCCCCCCCCATCAGTAAGAAATAAGAGACCTTCTCTTGATACTTATAAAGTACATTCGTGACGTCTCGAAGAAATGATAAACCGACCCTGGTTGGGACGGTTTACTAGTATCAGAGTCTCTAAAGAATCTAAAGGAGAAGTAAAAATAAGTTGCAAAATTTCGAACGACAGTGTCAAAAGCCGTTTGTAGGCAGAGTGTTTATGCCATACTCATCAAACTCATCGAATAACTCAATCTGTAACTCCAATTCCAGTTCCGCGATCCAGATTTTGGCATACGTAATTAGCTTGTTGTGCAACCACGTTTCAAAAGCGTGCAAATTCGCACGGCTCGCTTTAAAATCAAAATACTTCATTTAAAACGTAAATACAGGCTAATATTTGCTCAAATCTCATTTTATAATTTATCGACATTTTTCAATGGCTCGCCATTTTGTGAAGAAAAATTAAAGGAGATCATAACGCTTCGAACGACAAAGAACAAACCCTGGAATGTGCGCGCGTAGAAAATGAGATATTAGGCAGATTAAGATTCCCGTTTTTTCTTCCTGCAAACGGCAAACGTGACCACGTTTTCATCGTTTCCCTACATTTCACTTTACCTTTTGCAAACTTTCTCGACAAAGACCAGTATTCTTTTGTTTATCTACTACTTGGAGATTTTTGCGATTCCTTTTCAGTAATTCTAAAGAATTTTTTAATGGTCAACTGATGTTTCACGTTTGCCGCAAACGAGAAGCTTAACCTCTCTAATTTGTTTCTTTGCATTACTATGCGGCCACCCCAGAAACAAATCGAGTCGTGTAGTTTGCAATATGTCAATCATTCATGTTGACGCCATTTATATACGTTTGGATCAGTGAGTTGGCTTTTCTATCAAACTTTCTCAGTCAGATATCTCGAATGAAAGTTCCGAAAGCGATTACAAAGAGTTTGAGTACATCCAAGTAGAATGAGGTGTTTGACTAACGGCAGTCTATTGCGAACTACACGACGCGACTTGTGTCTGGGATGGCCGCGTAGTAATGCAAACGGCGGTAAATCAAATATAATCTTGAAATAAATATTGCTATGTACCTCATGTTCCTTTGTGAGTAGACTTTGAATCCACCGCAACAGTTCAGTAATATAAATACATAAATATAGGCTATATAAGACTATATTGTCAAGTTCAAAAGAATAACGAGTCATGCTGAATGAATTCGTAATTCTGCGGACTCTTGAAATCCTGATCTCCTCATCGATCTTCGCTTGTTCGTGCAGAAAATACTGTTCGAGTAGATGAATCATGAATAGATAACCAAAACAAGCTTTTGCCCATGAAGTTCATCGAAAATTCTTAGAAATAATCACTTCGAAATAATCGCTATCTTCTAGGCTTGAAATCCTTGTTTACGAAATTGATAAATTAATATTTCTAGTTCGGCTGTCTTGAATTACGGCGGTCAATGAAATAGAGCATGCGTAGATATAAACCTGATCTGCTAGCTCCGCCCTCTCATAATCACTAGACAACATAGTGACATTTATTGACATCTGGTACATGATAGTCTTGGGTAAGTTCCTGAAGACCCCTGGGTACTATTGTGCAGCTTTGTCATTTTGTCGCGGAGAAAAAAAAATACAAAAAAACAAAAAACAAAAACAAAAAACAAAAAACAAAAACAAAAAACAAAAAACAAAAAATAAAAACAAAAACATTTTACGACTGTGATATCACAGGTATCCCAGTAAAAAATGACAACCTCAACAAACACCGTCACTCGCGCTCGGAAAAAAACACACACGTGATTAATCTTTGCCAATGTATGCAAGGAGTTTTAGCGCTTTTCAATGAATTTTGCTATAGAGCGTTTTCACGTGACGTCACAGCGGCCATTATGGGGTACCAAAACAATACATTATCTATCCTCCGGGAATTGAACTCTATTTTTATGCAAATACTGTGCAGAAAGTTTCTATTGTTTATGTGGTTGTCTTCTCACGTGAGTGAAAACGCTCTATATTTCCCCCTGTTTCTCACCTTATTTTATTATGAGTAGAGAAGGCTGCCAAAAAGACAGAGTTGCCCAATACAACAAGGCATTTATATTGTCTTTTTATTTATATTTCTTTTGAAATTAAACATAAATTTATAAATTCATTCTTTTGAAAAAAAGAATACGAGAAATTAAAGATATATATTTTATAACGAAGATGAACCATTGATTTGTTTAAAAATGAATTGATTTGTCAGCGGATCAGTAAATATTCCGTCTTGAGCTTGTAGCTTTGGCCTATAATACAAGAGAATATTCTCTTGCCTAAAGTTAACCGTAAAAGTCAAAGTCATCGTCTTCGGCGTCCGCTGCACCAGTACTTAGTTGTAAATCTACCTCTGACTCGGTGTCAGAATGATTCCAGAATTCTGAGGAAAGCAAGAAATGTATATTAATATCGTAACACTAAAAGTAATATAATAACTGCGCAAAAAGGCTTATGCCAGAGCCCTCGTTCTTCGCCGCATGCCAGAAGAAACGCAGGTTCTGGCTACGAGATTGCAGTAAATATTTAAAGGGGCACTTGGATGAAAATGATTAAAAATTGGAAATGACTTTAAACTTAGTTAAACGTATCTATATGGCCCCAATAGTAGCCAAGCAACATACTTTCTTAACAGTAAAATGTAGCGGATAAAAATTATCAGTTTTATTCAGCATCTAAATGCTAATGATCTCATTTACTCAACCCTATTGTTCTTTCTGCTTTTGAACCAAAATATATCAATAGCAAGTGGCTCCCAGACTAAAATGTTCACTAATCTGGTTACATTATCATAATTGAGTCATATTATCCTCATATACTTCAATTATTCGGACTTCTAAAAATTGGGGCGTTTTCATCCAAGTGCCCCTTTAAGATGTTCATCACAAAGAATAACTATTCTCAGGGGAATGTCACGTGGTCTGAACGGAGCAATTTGCACACGAAGGTAAAGAGGTCTATAAGCTGTTCAGAGGTTGACGGAAAGACTGGGTCTAGTTGTTATCGTCTTGCATTTTGTGGCTGTTGTAGGGGACACATTTCCAAGATGGCGCCTATTTCGTCCTCTAAAACAGCCCCAAATTGCACTAGATATTGCAAACTCGACCTAGTTTTCTCCTCAATCTCGGAACGGCTAATCCTTGAAGTTTGCTACGGAAGGTTTTGTTCTTTCTTGCGTCAGCTTGCGCTTGTGTCGTGTCTGTTCTCACTTGTGTTATGTTTGCGTCTGCGTTTATGCTTGCGTTTTCTTGCGTCGCAAGTGAGAACCAGGCTTTACAATCAAGATACAAAATACCAAGAAGCCTGAGGTTTTCAAAACACAGACACGGCCATTATTTGGGAGGAGCGAAAGGTCAGAGGATTTATGTTGCGGGAACATCATAGAGATTCATGATCACCTAAGATCACCCTTCCCCCAAGCGATAACTAATGACTGGCCCCAAAGTTTTTCTTCCTAAAAAATACGTTAAAGTGAATTATTTGAAAAAGAGATAAAACTAAAACTCTGAGAAAAAGAAATAATAAATGAATGAATGTTTCTTCTATATCTACAGCATTACGTGACTAGATTGTTCCTCTTTTGTCTTTTTGTTTTCTTCAGTTTGTATAGTATTTAATTCGTTTTCATTAGTGCTAATTCATAGTCTCCTCCAGGGAGACCATAATGCAGTCTACGAAGTCTGTGGAAGTTCATTGTCTCACTCGAGCTTCTATACAATACCGCAGATAAAGAATATTATGCTTTCAACTCACGCTAGAATTTAGTTAGCAAAATGAACAGCGCCGAAGAGCATCAGAAGAGATCCCACCAAGTAGTTTTAGAAGATTTATGGAGTCAAATCGGTGGGTTTGGTCGATATCCTGTTTTTCTCATCGCCTTCATGTTCTATACGGGTATCGTGAGTTCCTTTCAACATTTCGTTCTTATTTACTACGGCGCTCCTCCGAATTATCAGTGCGTCTCGAATGAACTGAATGTTAGCAGTTCTTGTCGGATTAACCAGTGTGGATGTGAAAACTGTACCTACGTGTTTATGACGGATGAATTCTCCAGTGCTGTCTCTGAGGTTAGTTTTACTATTTACCTCGATGTATATCAAAACGATTTGTCAAGTCATGCACTTATTTCATAACCATTGATGATGTCCTCTTCTTTTACCACATAATCAGTTGCAAACGACTTTACTTGTTTTCACCGTTGGAATATTCTAATTTATACTAGGAAGTTTTTGAACACGGTACATGCGCGTACACAAGTAACATGAGGAAAGGGAAAGACTAGTCAGACTTGAGATCCATATTGAATAAGGCTACACAGCGACTAGATTCGCTGATTATACAGACTACTAAAACTGGACGTTATTCCTACTAAGAGGTCCACATATCTCCTAAAAAGTAACTTTCGAGAAATGAAAATATCCCAAGGACAGTCTTCTCTTTCTATATTTTATGACCTCTTGCCGTGTATCATAAATTTGGATGTTATGATTTCAGTGGAACCTTATCTGTGACCGTGCTCACTTGAGAGCCATGACGCAGTCCGTTTACAGTGTTGGATTTCTCGTTGGTGCTATTGGGTTTGGTAAAATATCTGACCACTTTGGAAGGAAAAAAACTCTTTTCCTCAGCCTGTTTCTAATGGTAAGAATACGTTTGAGAATACCTTTTGATTTGAGAATACGTTTTGGTTTTGGAAAGAATACATTTGACAATATGTGTTTGCGAAACAGAATGCGCTGTTCTTTCATTCTTTCTTTCTTTCTTCCTTCCTTCCTTCCTTCCTTCCTTCCTTCCTTCCTTCCTTCCTTCCTTCCTTCCTTCCTTTTTTCTGAATGACCAGGATCCATCCGTGTGTGTAAACAATAATCTCCACTTGATCATCCAACAGTTTTTGTTCGGTTTGGGTTCCGCCTTCGCCAACAGTCTAACTCTCTTTGCTGTCATGCGTTTTGGTACAGGCCTGGCCAATGCGGGTTGTTTTTTGATACGATTAGTGTACTCCATGGAAATATCAAACATCACTCATCGTACTGCTATTGGTAACATCTCAAATCTTTCGATTGCATTTGGAGGAGTTCTATTGGCGTCGATGGCTTACGGAATACGTGATTGGCGCTATTTCATGCTAGCCATCTCTCTGCCTTGCGTACCTCTTTTTTTGTTATGGAAGTAAGTTTAGTTTAGTTTAGTTTATTTGTCACAATATAAACATATATATTTTATAAAACTTGAGACATACAAATTTTTCGACTGGCGAAGAAAACAGAACTTTCGTCCCAATTGATATTCCCTCTCCATGCGATTTACATACAGTACAAACATGACTAACATTAAAATTGACGAGGAAAAAAAAAACAATAATAAAAAGAACAACATATATAAGTATAATACTAGCGTCTACGAAATTATCTTATATCATTGACAGAATAGGACACTAACTTGCATCATAGCGTCACTGATTTACTGCCACTACCAGACTCTCTTGCACAATTTCCTTTATTCAGTTAATTAGCACCAATTGTCTTACTATTCTCATGAGGGAATACAAACTTGAATAGGAAAGAAAGTCTGCGAAGCATTTGGTAGCTGTAGTAAAATGACGCCATCATGCAAACGGACTATTATCGATACGATCTAGTGCCCTATGCATTGTCAACAAGGCGAGTCAACTGAATGACGTTCTTCTTTCTGTTCCAAGATGGTTCCCAGAATCCTTTCCATGGCTCATTGCCAAAGGAAGATTCGATGAAGCACTAGAAGTTTTAAAAAGCTTCGCCTCAGCTAGCGGGATTAAAGTCGATTCCGACCAACTGGCCTCAACTATCAAAGAAATCAAGATGGCGAAGAAAAGTAAATCTGGGATACTGGATCTTATCAGAACACCTAAAATGAGAAAACGCATGTTGATCCTATCCTGGAACTGGTAAATAAACTGTCAATAGACTGTTCTTGGCTATGTTTATGAGTGGTCATCCAAACAATGGGTAGTTTTCCCAATGGAATGCAGAATGTCCGTCCAACAAGCTCGAATTCATAAGAATTTTTAGTAGTTTTCGATTTTTTTTTCTCTTAATGTACCCGCTTTAGAATGCATTGATTCTAAGATATTATTTACAATTTTCAACAATCGCTGTCTGTTCCATGCTGTATATCAAAAACACATTTTAGTTTGTCCGACTTAGCAACAGTAACTAGGGAGGTAGAACAATGAATGCGAGATCGGTGTATAGATGATGGTCCTCAAAGACTAAATCCTAACATCTCTCGTGAGGGCCTTTGAGAAAACAAATAGCTCAACGTTTTTATGAGTCAGTAGGCAAAATCTTTGCACCAATTTCTCTCGAAAACGTTTCTGCCATTTTCATTTTATTTCGACTTTTACTCTTACAGCTTCGTCCTTGGTATCGTATTCTTTGGCATCACTTTAAACGCCAAAAATCTCGGCGGATCGTTTCACCTCAACGTGTTGATCATGTTTCTGATTTGCGTTCCTGCCCTTTTATTCGTGTGGCTCCTCTTTAAGAAGTAAGTAGATTAATAGAGTACATACCATAACTAACTAACTAACGAACTAACTAACGAATTAGTGTCATTAAAGGTCTTTAACATATTTTTTACGAGTCACAATAATTTTTAAATAGCAAAAAACAATAGAGTGCATACCATATATCCGGGGAAAAGTTAACTAACGAAATTGTAGACAGGGGCTTAACCAGGGATCTTGCAGGGGAGGTGCACAGGCAACGATTTGCAGAACCCCCCCCCCCCCCCCAAAAAAAGAAGGAATAATGGGTGAGTGATTCTTAAAAATGCAAAAATGCTATAATATGCAGTTGTCTTCATTTAGGCGGTGGGCCTAAATCCGCTCCTGCTGCAGACTTTTATACATAATTAATGATCTGATATGATGTTTCCAGGTGTGGCCGTCGACTCTCTTTCTCAGCTATAATGATACTTGGTGGTCTGGTATGTTTCGTGGTTTTGGCTGTCCCGAATAATAAAGGTAATTTATATGTGTTTCTCCCATATTATACCATTACAGCTCGAACGAATTAGCCAATCAGCGAACACGTTTTTCGGTGCTCAGTATTTCCTAGCTAGTTCCAGGTTTCGACTCAATAAACAACAGCTTTTACTCGTAAATAAAGAAAATCAAACTCATCCTTGGAAAGATTTATCAAATATCTTTTATGAAATAGCATATTTCGTCGTTGTTGGTGGAACATATTTCGTTTTGACAAGAGATTATAGAAGTTACTTGGAAATTTTCTTTGCGACAAACAATGCATTGCGTGCCTACATTTCTAATCACCTGGGCCCGGGTTGTACGAAGGGTGAAAAGCGCTATCCGACGGATAAATCTTATCCAGTGGATAAATTCATTAGATAGCATCATCGATTTATCCGCTGGATAAGGATTTATCCGTTGGATAGCGCTATCCATCCTTCGTACAACCTGGACCTGGATCGATAATAATAGAAGCACTCGACGAAATGTTTGAATATTAAGTATTACTATAATTTTACATTTGAATATAGAGTTTCGCGCGCTGTGATTGGTCGAGCGACCAGTGATTCTGAGACGATAATCACACTGCTCGAGCGGGAATTATGAGGTTTTTTTAAAAAACGTTTTTTATCCTGAATTTCGACTTTATTCTGATATTCAAGTCTAAAATTATACTAAAACAATTATTCCCCTCAGGCTCAGTGATTATGGGGAATATTTACCTCGCCGCTTGAAGATTGACTCGCGGCCTGGTAAATATTCCCCAATATTCATTTCGCCTTCGACGAATAATTGTTGAATATTTGATGTTTATCAGGTGAAAACCCCACCATCAAGGCCCTCGCTGTCATTGGTGTTTTCTGTTTCTACGCAGCACTCACTGGGAAGGCCATTTTTATATCCGAACTGAGTCCAACTCTACTCAGGTAACCATAGTAACTGAGCTCGACTTGCAACGAAACGGAAATTTTAAAAACACTGCTAATTTCTAATTTTAGAACTGTTACTCTTGGAGTTGGAGCAATGATGATTCGTGTTGGAGCAATAATTGCCCCGTACATCGTATATATCGTAAGTATAATATGATGGAAAAATAGTAAAATGGGAGAAACTTTGAACCAAAGAATAAGAATGATTTTTAACTTTTCTAGAACGACTTTTTCCACCATCTGCCATTTATTATCTTTGGAGTCTTGGCTTTTACAGCTGGTATTGCAGCTCTGTTTTTGCCCGAAACGCTCTACAGTCCCATGCCCCAGACCGTGGAGCAGGTGGAAGCCTGGGACGAGGATTATGGTGTTCCTTGCAGAAGGAAAAAAGAGATAGCAGAGGAACAAGAGTACATGTTAAAAGAAGGAACTTATTAAAGAATCGATTCGCAGACCTAGCAGACAATATGCATAAACTATAAATTATTCCTGGGCTCGGTGTCGTGAGTGAATAGAGTTGCTTGTTGGTTCTCTCCTGTGCTTCGAGGGTTTTTCTCCGGATGTCCGGTTTTTCTTCCTCCACGAAAATCAACTCCCAAAATTCCAATCCGATCAGATAGATAGATGCTTTCATTTAAACAGGGTTAATCCTTTCATGGAACGAGGCCGCCCGAAGGTTTGTTAGTCACTGGCAATTAAGTGCTACTCTCGTAAAAATAAGGACGAAACAAGGGACGGTAATTAATATAAGCTGCAATAAGCCTGAAGCGAGATGACGTTTTACTCCCGACTCTATACCATAATAGTTTTTAAAATTCTTTCATATTAAATTTTTTGATTCTTTAGAGAATACAGGATCAATAGTCATAATCAAAGAACAAAAGCAGTGTGAAAAGGATTATGGGCTAGAGACGGAGTAAAACGTCATCTCGCTTCAGGCTTATTCAACTATTTTATTTAAGGCTCGTTAGTGTCCTTTAGAAGGTCACCACTAGTATAACATCATATCCCTGATCGCATACAAATAGTTCAACAGATTCAACGGCCAGTGAAGCTTTGGTAACTAGTATCGTTAATTTTTCACGAATCTAGATAAAAAAATAAATTAACCATATAGAGTGGAAATGACATTCAATCTTGATTCGATGTACCATTCTTTTTTTCTTTCTTTCTATATTATATCATTTCTAAACTGTTTTCTTTGGCAAGGCATCCTTGGGAACCCAGGAGTAAAGTTCTGGAAGCGAGAAAGGAGCGACAGAATTTTACCCCCGGGTTCCCGAGGATGCTATCAAGAAACTGTGAGACAATAGTGACGGTCGTCTGTAATAAGATTTGGTGAAAATTAATTGTCCTAAAATAAAAGATCTTTTGTCTCTAATATAAAGTTTGAAGATATGTAAATTGGTCAACATATTACCACATTAGAAGGTCGATTGAGCATGGTTTTAGTATGCTATTTTTAGTTCGGATATTCAATTCTTTTGATTCTATTTTAAATGATTCGGATACATGTAAAATACCACGGGGACTACCGAAGAGAGTTTAATTAAGCCTTGCATTGAAGTATTGCTGCCTAAGGCGACGTCTTCAGCAAAGATGACCGAAACTAAAGAACACCAAGAAGGCCTGCCTCTCAACGTTGATGATATCAAGCCGTAAAGGAATGGAACTCACTCCCTCTTTGTATAAGAAATACCACTACCATTGACACTTTCAAGTCCTTTTTTTCGCTATGTAACTCGACTGAATCAGCTAATTTTAATTTATTCGTAAGTTAAGTTCTTATTTATGTTACGTACTTGTTTAATTTAGGACCCAGTTGAAAACCTTATTACTACTCTTCCCAGTAGACTGAGGTAGTTGTGATTTTTTAATCGCCTTCGTAGCGTCTGTTATGTTATCCGCAAGTACATTTCAAATTGACCACGTGATGCCAATGTTGTACCACGAGGACAAGTTTTTTACACCACGTGATCAAAACGTGACTGAATTTTGATCACGTGGTGTAAAAAACTTGTCCTCGTGGTACAACATTGGTATCACGTGGTCGATTTGAAATGTACTTGCAGATAACATAACAGACGCTACGAAGGCGATTAAAAAATTGCAATTACCTCGGTCTACTGGGAAGAGTAGTATATGAAATGGCATCCCTAATAAAACATTGGTAACATATGAACATAATCGTTGTTTGTCAATCCCATAAAAAATGTAAGGCCCATAAAATGATTTAAAATGATCAAATCCCTTTCACGAAAAAATGCTCATACACCCTTTGATTAGTGATGTCAGCTTTCGTGTCGTGTACAGGTTTTTTCGTAATGCTTGTTACCAGGTAGATGCAGTGAGACAATCTGAGTGCCCCGTGGAATGCCGGTCATTAATTGCTGCCTCAGTGTTCCTCTCCCTCTCATAGACCCCTTGCATGCGGCTTCAAAGAAGCTTAATTTGGAAGACAAAATAAAATAAAATCAATCTTCTGAGAATTGGAAACCAATTGCTATGTGCGCTCCAAATTGAGCTACATTCCGAAGTGCTGCAAGGGGTCTATTGGCGATAAATAAAGACCGGTCCCTAAGTGTTGACTCGTTCAGAACATTCAGACATTTTATGATTTTCTCGTTTTAGGGAGCATGCGCAGATCATGATTACGTCATTTTCAATGTTTTTACTCATGTGATGTGATGAACATTCAAACGTATCCTTTTCGACCCATATAGCGGGGTTGATCATAGGCAATACCTCAAATGAGGCGAGTTTCTACAACCCTGGTTATCGGATACGTTGAAATGGTAACGAATATAGCATTTTTCATTTCAAAGTCAAGGTTACTCTCTAGATATTGACCTGCTACTAGGTCAGTATCAAGATATCGACCTACTAAAGGTATTCATCGGCTTTGTATCAGATACTACAACCCGATGAATAAGAAATAATATAGTTATAAATATACAATAACTGGTATTACTAACCTGCTTTTCTTGTTATTTTTGTAGTTGTTTTGCTTGCTGTTTTTCCAGGTTCTTCATTCTTATTACCGCTGTCCATAGCCGATGGTATGTACGCAGGCTCAAGATCAAGGTCAGGCGAGGAAGGAGGTGAGATATCCTCATCAGATACTACAGATGCAGTCTTATCACTAACATTCGATTTCCATGACGATGTAAGCCTACCACTCTCATTTCCACCCAAGCTATCCCCTAAGTCTTCACTTCCATACGACAGTCCCAGGCTTCCTGCGCCACCTTCAAATAAGGAAAGTTTGGGTTTCTGTCTTCCAGGTTTCTTCTCCTCTGTAGTCTTGTTATTAGTAGAAGACCGCTGTATTGGTGACGTCGCGGGTGGAGAAATACTACGAGCCAATGTTCTTTCCAGATCGTCGTCTCCTTCACTCTCCTCCTCCCCCTTGGGATCTGTTTTACCTTCACTGTCACTCAAATCATCAACAGTGGACTGGGCACTTGACATCATCTTGCGATAAGCAGCGGTTTCGGTAAGAGGGACGTCATCTTCTTCGAAGTCGTCTTCATAAGAGAGAGTACGTTCCAGTGAATGAGCAGGAGCATCTGATGGTTGTTCCTTGGACTGAGGTCTATCGAACAAAGACAAAAAAAAAACAAAAAACAACCAGTACGGTTCAAGTTATCTTTTAGTGTGCGCGCTTTTACCAACTATCTCGCCCTATGTGACCATTGAAGTACTGAAGGGTAGCTCGGGTTATCTATAAAGGTATGTGAGTGCTATCTATGGGTTGCCACACCTGTGTGTCCTTCAAAACCGCCTACCTTGCGCGCTTTTACCAGAACAGAATGCGCACCTTAACCCATCTACCTCTATTATATCACAATGTGACCATTTAGGTATCGAAGCTTGAAGCTACCCAGGTTAGATAGAAAGGTGTGCGAGTGCTATGGAGTGCCACATGATTGAATTAAAATAACCGCCAGGACATCCCCAGGTCCCGAGGTAACAAAAACTACTTAAAAGAATCGTATTCTCTAGGGAACGAAACATAGTAAAAATGGGTAAACATTGCACCAAGACAATTTAGGTCTATTGAAAGGCAAGAAGAAAGAGGGTTCAACTTACAACTCTTTGTCGTAAATAGGAGGAGTTGAACCTAAAGTCGAACTCTCATCAGATGCAACTGAAAGACTGTCATCTTTCTGGGGTATTTTGGAACTGTTATCAACATGTGGTTCAGCTGGATCATTGGTGGGTGTTAGCGAGGTAATACCATACTCTCCAGAGATTATTCCCTTGATAAGGGTGATCAGTAAGGTCTGAAACTAAAACAATGAACAAATAAATAAATAGATATCAGCCCAAGTTCGATTACAAACATAAAACAACGACAGAACAAAGTGAACCCCCCCCCCCCCTTTACAATGGTCTTCGGCGCTAGGGGATTAAAAAAGATACTTCCCCCTAAATCCCACTTTTGTCCCATACGCAACTTACATTGCCTAATGGTTCATTGTGTGGGTCTTTACCTGTGTTTTACATTACAGAGGCTAATGAATATCAGACAAGTTGTCGATCCCCGTAATAATCCTTATAATAGGTTTGTATATAGCGCATCTTACATTGCGTGGGTCTTTACCTGTGTTTTACATCACAGAGGCTAATGAATATCAGACAAGTTGTCGATCCCCTTAATAATCCTTATAATAGGTTTGTATATAGCGCATCTTACATTGCGTGGGCCTTTGCCTGTGTTCTACATTACAGAGGCCTATGTCATACAAGTAGCCTTGTCTTAGTACGATCCCCTTAATAATCCTAGATTCTTATAACAGAAGGTCCACATAAAGCGCATTTTACATTGCGTGGGTCTTTACATATGTTCTATATTACAGAAGCGTATGTCAAATAAGTTACTTTGTCTTAGTACGATCACCTTAATAATCCTAGAACCTTATAATTGATAGAAGGTTTATAGAGCGTATCTTACATTGCGTGGGTCTTTACATATGTTCTATTTTACGGAGGCGTATGTCAGACAATTAACTTCGTCTTAGCACGATCTCCTTAATAATCCTAGATTCTTATAACTGATAGAAGGTTTATAGAGCGTATCTTACATTGCGGGGATCTTTACTTATGCCCTATATTACAGAGGCGTATGTCAGACAATTAACTTCGTCTTAGTACGATCCCCTTAATAACCCTAGATTCTTATAACTGATAGAAGGTTTATAGAGCGCATCTTAATTACATTGCGCGGGTCTTTCCCATGCAATTTTATAAGTACATCCGTAATTTGAGGTACATAACAATCTTCTTCACCCTTTGGTTTGTTTTTATTATTATTATTATTATCATTATTATTATTATTATTATTATTATTATTATTATTATTATATAAAATAATATACTTTATATAATAATATAATGTAAGAAATGCTATCTGGGAAATTGGGAAATTAAAAAACCTTGAAACCTTAGTTAAGTACAAGCCACTTAATAATCTTAGGCCTAGGGCAAACGTCGAACTTTCCATGCACCGAAATCATTAAAAACAATGGATGTCAGGTGATAATGAGGCGGCATTCTTTGATGTAATTAAGTTCGGTGCATGGAAAGTTCGACGTTTGCCCTAGGCCTTAGAATCTTATAATAGATAGTTCATATATAGCGCATCTCACATTGCGTGGGTCTTTATCTGTGTTGTACATTACAGAGGCGTATTATATGTCAGACAAGTATCTTTGTCTTAGTAAGATTATATTAACAGTTTCATATATATATATCGCAGTACGCACTTTACATTGCGTGGGTCTTTACCTGTGTTCTACATTACAGAGGATATGTTATGCCAGACATTTTATCTTGTCTTGGCCGGTAAGATGGACTTAATACAGTACCTATCTTCACTTCAATAGGAGCACTTAATTTCTATTAGTCAATAAACACCCTACAATGACCCCTAATGAATTCGGTAATTTTTACCTCTGGGGCAATAGCGGTAGAAAGGTGGTTTCTTTAATGAAATATACTGTTGTTCGCGTCTATGAGTGATCAAATCCGCATCTTTACTCGTAATTAAAGGCAAGTTTTTAATCTCAATGTGTCCTTATTATATTAACACATACCTATCAAACAAAAATACAACACCGACGAAGATTGATAGCAGCCTTTTAACAGGAAGATATCGCTACATCTGAGCATTTCTGATTGCTGATTTGAAGTGATGAATCAAATACCATGGTATTCGCATGATGTCATTACCCACGAACAGCCCTGCCTTTAAAAAATGCAAGGCAATATGTACAACAAAGTTGTGCAGCTTATGGCCAACATTTTTGCGTTACAAGTTGCAGAGCAAGTTTCTCTTATCCCTGTTTTGCGTGTCTCTATTTCGCGCCTAACTTTTTGTTTTCCGAAGAGAAAAAAAGAGGTTTTACACAGAGCAAAACAGTGACGACGAGTAACATTTGCCCTGAACCATTTTGCGCGAGAAATTTATTATTTTATTATTTTTATTTTATTGATTTCGTCACTAAGGAAAATTCACACATTACGCCTAAACGACTAATTACAAACAGTACAGCAGACAAAAAAAAAAAAAAAAAAAAAAAAAACCCTGGATTAAAACAGTCTAATCATTGCAAGGCAAGATGAAAGGTTCCAGGTTCACATACCATCCAAAAGGCGTTAAATGTATCAAAAAGCCATAGATACGCTATCTAATTAAAATAAAAAAAGTACCCATACCGACCAGACAAGATATCTCAACAGTACATCGCACCAGGAAAATGTAATAATAGAGTAACATTTTTAATTAGCTCTTTTAAACGATGACATTCTACAAATAATTGTCCCTATTAAAAAGATCATATCATCACAGTCTTACAGTCTTTGATGGAGCGGTCTTGATTGTCGAACATTAAAGGGTCAGTCCAAAGACTTCAGTCTTGAGTCTGGCTTATTAATCTTCGCTATGACTCATTTAAGTTACATTATCAGAACATTTAATCCGATGAAATATTGCACGAATAGGCTTCATGATTGATTGCAAGTAGGTTTTTAATGGCTAATGGTCATTTTAATACCTTTTAGCTGGGATTATCTAGAGTGATTATGAAGGATGTACTTCATGTAACTGAAACACTATTGAACCGAATTACGGAGATCAGGAGCGGGGAAAAAAGAGACGATAGACGGAACACTAGTTGGTCGTAAATGTGACAAAATAATAATGGAATATCTTGCATCATTATCATAAACAAACAAACAAACATACAAGCAAACAAGCAAAACTGACTAAAAAACGGACGAACGAACGAACGAACGAACGAACGAACGAACGAACGAACGAACGAACGAACGAACGAACGAACGAACGAACGAACGAACGAACGAACGAACGAACGAACGAACGAACGAACGAATGAACGAACGAACGAACGAAGATACAAGCAAATAAACTAATAAGCTAACTCACAAACATAAACTAACAAGCTAACTGACTAAAAAACAAACAAACGAACAAACAAACGAACGAACGAACGAACGAACGAACGCACGAACGAACATAAAAGCAAATAAACTAATAAGCTAACTAACAAACATAAACTAACAAGCTAACTGACTAGAAAACAAACAAACGAACAAACAAACGAACGAACGAACGAACGAACGAACGAACGAACGAACGAACGAACGAACGAACGAACGAACGAACGAACGAACGAACGAACGAACGAACGAACGAACGAACGAACGAACGAACGAACGAACGAACGAACGAACGAACGAACGAACGAACGAACGAACGAACGAACGAACGAACGAACGAACGAACGAAAGAACGAACGCACACACACACGCACGAACGAACGAACGAACGGACGGACGGACGGACGGACGGACAAACGAACGGACATCTAGTAGCCTAGAGGTGAAAAGCTGGACTGAGATGACGAAGCTTGTGAGAAAGGCCTCGAATATCCGCTTCGTCACGGCTTTCGAATAGCACGCAAAACGTGAAATATCTAGTAGCCTGGAGGTAACAAGCTGAAAGATTACGAAGCTGCAAGAACAGCCTTAAGGCCTTATGCGACCCATGGCGCTGCTAAAGTCGATGGCGATGATGACGATGATGATGAAGAAATGACCACACCGTCACGACTCTTATAACATTTCCTTTAAGAGATTTGTCTGGCAAAATTAAGCCGTATTTACGTACAACAGAATCATTTCTCTAGCCAAGCTTTGACCTCATTACTGACAAAGTACTGACTAATCACGTCCTGCCCACATGGACTTGGTCAGTCAGCTTGATTTTCAACAGTGACGCCTTCTGTACTGAAGACGTTACAAACAAGTCTGCAGCTTGATACTTTTTCTAAGATTCCATCTGGCTGATAATAACCCAAGAGGAAGAAAAATAATAATTTTAAAAGAATTTGTCACAGGTAATCAGAGAAATCTAAAATCTCGTATTTACAATTAATGACACAAATGAGACCGTAATTCTTAGGCCCTGTCCAGAATATTTCTTTATATATATATATATATATTTTTTTGCCTGAAAAACGCAACTTTTCGAAAACGGACACGTTTGAAGCCGGACGAAAACGCTGCTCGTGGTTGCGAGATTTTTGTTGTTTTATTTTTGTTTTATTTATTTATTTATTTATTTATTTATTATTTTTGAAAACGGAATAAAAAAAAGTTTTCGTTTTCGAAAATATCCACTACGTGTCGTAAACTCCAAGGAAACATGTTTTTCATTAAGCACAGCACTCATACGTGACTTTGTAGCGTGTGTCAATCACAATTGAAGGTCGCACTTAACTTTAGGCTTCACTCCTATACAACTAATTGGTTGTACATGTGCACAGACGCTGAAACACTCGGCTCTAAAGGCACTGTTACACCATAGTAACTACGGCTACACGTTGAAACTTCTAGCTGAAACTTTTGTGAGTTGCGAGATCGACAAATTTCACAGAGGCGTTACGAGGCGCAAAAAGTAGACGTAATGTTTATGAGCATTACCATTGTGACGTTAATGTGCTAACTATTTCAACGATAGGTTTTATCATTTTGCTTTATTGGATTCAGAAAGGATTTTCTATGGTCGGTAATCTAAATACAGCTAAATACAAATTTCCTCATCGTACACCCACCGACAGGGCAGAAAAACGACAAGCCCTCTACTTTCACGATTTTTTTATTTAGCTGAGTTTAATACTCCAAATTTTTATGCGTTTTATTTGTGTCACTGCTGCAAGAAACTTGTGACGAATTTTGTCGAATTATTAGAGTAAATCTACTTAGCATTCACGAAAATGTCAGTTTTTCTGCTGATCAAAATATCACCTCTCCAAAAGTACACGGCTTTATATCTCAAACACGCATACAATAAATGTTGGTCGCATTTGATATTTTACTATTTGGCTCCAAAAGAACGTGATTACAAAATATTGAGCTTAAATGTGTAAAGCTGTCCTTATGGTGAAAGGCCAAAAAACCGTTTTTTTGCCCTGTCCGCCACACCCACCTATTTCGTTGCTGAACTCGTTCAGTTCGAGACACAAGTTTTGGTTGGACGAGTAATGATGGAGCAAATGATTTTCGACTGTTTTTTCCTTAATACAATTTCAGTTATGTCGATACCCTTTTATTCCATTAGTTGCCAGAAAAGGTTTTTCAAACACCGAGATTTTAAATTTTGATAGTTCACTTCATTCCGCAAGAAAGAGATGTTGAAGTGTACTTTCTTCTATAGGTGTCAAAACAAGGATCACACTAATGGACCTTAGTCAAATCCAACGTTCTATCATCAATGCTGTGTTCTGATTGGATGAGCTACTAGGCATTGAAAACCAAAACATCAAATTTAAATTTAGTCCAAAACTTGTTTGCATCTATATATTTGACTGACTAGTTGGATTCGACAAAAACTTCGGTCTCATGTGCTATGGACTAATAATCCCCTTCACAGTTCCCTGCGCCATCTTGAAAGGTAACTGTGCCTTTGCATCGAAGCGAGACGAACGTTGAGCTTGCAATGACGAGACCTTTTTTAACACCTTGGACAATTATTCATATGTTTCTATCATTGCAAGCTCACTGTTCGTCTCGCTTCGATTCAAAGGCACGGCTACCTTTCAAGATGGCGCAGGGAACTGTGAAGGTAGCCCGCGTGCAGTCGACCTCTACCTGACTATTAAAAGTCCGACTGCACGCGGGCTACTGTGAAGGGGACTATTCCAAACTTGTTTGCATCTATATATTTGACTGACTAGCTGGATTTGACTAAAACTTCGGCCTCATGTGCTATTGACTTATTGCCAAACAGTTAACATGACTGTCGCGTAAGCTTTAGCTGTTGTATCACAGCTTTGGACAAACACAACAGAGCTAGGCTCCAAACTAAGTGAAAGCCAAAAGATCGAATTGAAATTTACAAGTTGATTTTCGTGGAGAGGGGAAAACCAGAGAATCTGGAGGAAAACCCTCGAAGCACATCAGAGAAAACAACAAACAACTCTACTCACATACAACACCGAGACCGGCAGGACTTGAACCTGGGTCGCATTGGTGAGAGGCAGCGCATTAGCGGCTCATATCTTGTCCATAAAGGTTGAAAGCCTGTGTACCCAGGCTCTTTGGAGTGGAGTGGGATTGGGGAGAGGGGGAACTTGGCTACGAAGGTTAACACGAGCATAGAATGTGGAAGGTTCTATAAGATAATGATGTTGCAGTGTTTTCCTGTCGTTTCCTACATTATTTGTCAACCACACGTCAAATCCACTGGATGTCAATAAAAGGTCAGAGAATATTGACGTAAATGCGTTCATTAATATAATGTTGTACGTGTCTTGCTCATCGCATTACTTAATGAATATCGAGCAGTTTCGTGATGACAGTTATCTTATAGCTGCAGCTATAACACGACGGTAGAACATCCAGTAAAAAGCGCGAATTTTAAGACATAGAAGATGTTGGTTTTTAATCTTTTTGTTATTATTTAAAATTTAAACAATTTTAAGACATAGAAGATGTTTTTTTTTTTTAAATTTAAAATTTAAACAATTTTAAATATAAATTCAAATTTAAAAAATATATAAAAACCTGGACCAGCCGTGCTACACACTTTCATAAATTTATCCTAACATTTATTGCACAGTATAAGACCCCCCCCCCCCCCCTCCCTTCCCCCAAATGTATAGCTAAGTATAGGAAGATTTTTGGTAAATGGTCAAAATTTCTTCATTAGGCAAAGTAGAAACGGTATTACAAGTACCCTTCACCCTGCGACAAGTTTATCGATGTTCATGCCCTTATATCCGGTCTTTAAATCGAAGTATGTTGCAATCGATCTGACCATGGAAAGATGACACGGGAAAGATGATCTCGGTACGCTAAGCACTACGTGCGGATTTGAACAGAATAAACAAAAAAAAGGCACAAAATATTTTCAACACATTCACAATTTGTGACGGCAATGGACTGGAATATAACAACACCAATGACAGCGAATCTTATACTGAACGGCCATGCCGGGGTAAATATCGGGGCAAATTCCATTCCAAAACTACGTTAGCAATGTTCTAGAAGTGTTAAGAACCGTTAGAAGGAAGAATTGACAACTTTTTGGACAATTAAATCGCAATAACGTTGTTTATCTATGCAATTAACAATTGGAATCTACCGCGCGAAAAACACCGATATTTTGGCTATGGTTGGAATATCGTCTAGGTATCTAAATGTATGACACGGCGAAGTAGAAGTACTTGGAATCTGAAGTGGAATCATTCCATTGAAAAGTATATATGTGATACAAGGTCAGACACTGCTTCTGTGTGAGAAACGAGTCAAAAATAATCCGTCAAAGACGGCTATCAATTCAATACTCTTTCCCTCAAGCTACTAATTACTTGCCAAGATTTGCACATCCTTATTAGTAGGATTTGATGGTGTTAATAGAAGTTCTATAACCACCATAAATGTAAACGCGAACAGTATGAACATTATTAGAAAAATGATACGAATATATACGAGATGTCGTGCATGCCGAAGCGAAAAAAATGAAATGTGAGTCCTTGGTTCTTAACGTTTGAATGGAGTTTTAAATGGTGTAAATGAGTGATACAACGTTTCTCTCGTTCGAAAATCCATGCTACTCTCCGCGCACGCGCCATACCAATCATTTTTATCGCCGAGGGATCATTAAACAGCAATAAGATCGCCGTTTCGTTCAAATTTGTTCTTTCATTATGTCCAAATAACTGGATGTTATCTTAAACGTTTGTAAGAATTTAAAGGTCATTTAAGGATACTAAGATTAATTAACTACGTAAGCCATCTACGAAGGTGATAAAGATCCGTGTTACAACAAGGGATTCTCCGCACAAATGGCAAAAAAAAAAAAAAATCCAATCAGAATTTTATAAGCTGCTTTTTGCGGAGGGAGGAAAACCTGAGAACCCGGAGAAAACCCATCAAAGCACAGGAGAGAACCAACAAATTATACAACTCTACTCACAGGCAGCCCAAGCAATGTATCTGTGCTGTCTTGCTTTATTCACATATAACACCCAGCCCGCCGGGACTCGAACCAAGGTCGCATTGGTCAGAGGCGAGCGCGTTCGCCGCTAAGCCATGGGGGCCATGGGGTGGTTCCAACAGGTTCATAAAAGGAAGAAAAAAACAGTTGCCATTCCCAGCTAGTGCGTAACTGTTGAACCCTTCTTGCCCTCTAGTGTTATCAAACGACAGATTATAAGAGGAAAAAAAACAGTTGCAACCATTCATTAATGTAGTAGAGCGTAACTGTTGACCCCTTCTTGCCCTCTAGTGTTATCAAATGACAGGTTCATAAGAGGAAAAAAAAACCAGTTGCAACCATTCATTAATGTAGTAGAGCGTAACTGTTGAACCCTTCTTGCACTCTAGTGTTATCAAATGACAGGTTCATAAGAGGGAAAAAAAACAGTTGCAATCATTCCGTTCATTAATGTGATAGAACGTAACTGTTGAACCCTTCTTGCCCTCTAGTGTTATCAAATGACAGGTTCTTAAGTGAAAAAAACAAACAGTTGCAATCATTCACTAATCTGGTAGAACGTAACTGTTGAACCCCTCTTGCCCTCTAGTGTTATCAAACGACAGATTCATAAGAGGAAAAAAACAGTTGCAACCATTCATTAATGTAGTTGAGCGTAACTGTTGAACCCTTCTTGCCCTCTAGTGTTATCAAACGACAGGTTCATAAGAGGAAAAAAACAGATTCATTAACCCAGGCACTTCTAACTAAAAGAGTTTTCTAATCTACGATCTTCAGTTCATTAGATATCGGATAAAACAAGCAGCATCTGCTGGTATTTCATCCCAACTACAAGCACCGAATTGCCTTCTACATTTAACCATAGCTTCAATGAACCACTGAATGGCATGATGGCCATGGAATCTTCTAGAATAAGGTAGAACACAGTTGAACTTGTTTGATAATACAAATGTTTTAACCTTTAAAAACGAGAACGCTCCAGAACGAAGGAATAACTATACAGCAGTAGTTCTAAGGTGCAGATGAGAGCGTGAGTTGTGTATTTATTGTTAAACAAATTCATAAAAACTGTCGTCGAATTCGTATAGGAAATCGCACAAACTCGAGTACAATTCGGAATTTATAGGTACGAGTGATGTTTTGAAAGTTTTCAAACTTGGACGAGCCTTTAGACGAGTTGCATTTGAGAACTTTCAAAACGTCACAAGTATCTATAAATTTCGAATTGTACAAGAAGATTGTGGGATTTTTTGTTTATAATACACTCAACATTTAGCAACTTAATTGGGACTCTACAGAGTACAACTTTATTAAATTTAATTGTACTCCTCTTGTCCAATCAGAATCGAGTAATTTTGTTGAGTGTATTATAAAAACAGAAACAGAAGTAAGATCGCAAGTTTTATTTGAAAGGTGCCGATACACACTAGGACAAAATAATTCCAGAACTTTGATAAAATTAGTTAAAAATAAAACACCAGGGAAATGCTTCTAAAATGGATTTAGTTTTAAGCCAATCAAAGCGCAGTTAAAAACATTCACATAAACTAATCAGAGGGCTTGGATATTAGTCTTTCACACGTGCCATATCTATTCGTTTCCCTTATAGGACCTTGTCTGGTGTCCGCTAATACGAGAGTGTACGCCGAACAGAGGTTTGCTTAATTCACACAATATATTGGTTAAAAGTAAACCTTCCAATAATTGGTTCAAAAAATTGGCGAAGTAAGCAGTCACCATCGTAAAGTTGATATCTTTTTTTCCCCCATCAAAATGCTCGTATTTTAGTGTTCGCGTCCGCTCGTTAATAGAAATGTCCGCTAAATGGTTCCTTTTACTGTGAATATAGGAAGACGTGAAAAATGTGAGATCTGAGCTAATAGAGGTAATACTGCATTATTAGCAAATTTGGAATGATTCGTCCAGGATTTAAATTGATGTCAATCGACAACACACTCCAATCAATCATCTTTTGCACGAGCGAGTCGTCGTTTAGAAAGCGCTAGCATAGAAGAGGCACCAGGATGGCGAACACTACTATGAAGTTAATAGGAGATATATGGTGTCAAACACTGGGCGTCGCATATAACTGCGTGAAAATAATTGCTCACCATACTAAACGCTAATCAAATGAATATGATATGAACGCTGGCGTACATTGCTGAAATTACTCTACGGACTGCAAGCGTTTACTCCGTACCGAACGAGTTTTTAACCGCTCAAAAATTTGACCAGTACATACCAATAGCACGGAACCGTCTCTATAATTGTATTTATAAAATAACTAAGATATAACGCGCGCTCTGATTGGTCAATTACCATTATATATAGCTCAACATAGATCGTGAGGAAATGACGTCTGCAACGTTGTTTGTTTCTTATGTTCTTTATTATTTCTTTTGAGTTAATCGTTATAGTTATATCTTAGTTATTATATAAAAGAGATAGAAACTCCCCTTGCTTGTGCTATGTTGAGTTATACAAGCACTTGGGAAATTGCGTGAGCTCTCGAGAAGTGCCGCGAAGTTCTGGCCTACGGCTTGTGCTTCTCCTAGCACTTCTCTCTGACTCACGCAATTTCCCGCGTGCTGGTATAACTCAACATAGCACGCGCGCTCGTTTTCTATCTCTTCAAAAATGAACGTTCTCCCTACAAGGAACCAAATCAATTATCATGTTAGTCGTTTTCTATATGATCATGCGCAAAGCATACTGGTTTGCCTTGAGAAAGTTATCCAGACAAGGTCTTCTCACGGTACTGGAAATTTTCTATTCGGCTTGCAGTACAAGAATTTAGCCGGACAAGGTGTTCATTCAAACGGTACCGGACATTTTTTCTATTCGGCTTGCAGTACAAGAATTTAGCCGGACAAGGTGTTCATTCACACGGTACCGGACATTTTTTCTATTCGGCTTGCATTACGAGAGGTTAGCCGGAAAAGGTTTTGACACGGTACTTGTCAGCGTTAGTCAAACCAATCTTCCATACGGCTCGGCGTGTGAATTTTTGTTCGTTCATAGTTTCGTATGAACGGAAGGTCTAAACGTACAACTTTTTGAACGGTTTAAAAATTCGTCTGTTATCGTGAAAACACACTCCTTTTTTATTCACTATGCAGAAAATTATGTTTTTTCTTCCAAATTCATGAAAAAAGTGCAAGTAAATTCATAGTCGTAAATCAACAGACTGCTGTGGCTTGGGTGTACTGTTTTCCCATTTCATACCACGTGTCATTCCCTAGAGTATCATTTCTTTGTTTAATGGTAGCGCATGAGAAGACACATGGAATGGGTACGACTCAAACAAAAAATATTATCCTCAATGACACGTGGTCTGAAATGGAAAAACAGTATGCCAAGGACATGCCCTTTTCTGTGTCATATCAGAACTACGTTTGCCTTTTAAGACTTAGTTTACGCAGACTAAGTTTACTTTTTACAGTATTTAATATAAGGCAAATACAACTTATTTCTACACAAACTAAAAACTACAGTCTCTCTATGGCGGATGGCGTTCTTAGCCTTGTTTCTTAGACCAGATGTTTCCACACAATCACCTTAATTTTCTCTTGAATCAAAAATGAAGTTACTTTTTCAGCATCGGTAAGACTAAAAAGCACCAAGCAATAATGTTTAAATGTCGACTCAGTTTATAGCGTAATTCAAGATGTTGAAGTCAATTCATGACTAAATAGTCTGGTTGACAAATTGAGTAGTTCCGACGGGCGTTCGACTAGAACATTCGTGTTATTTCTCTTTCAGCGAAGTCCAACTCACGCACAAGATCATTTTACAGTGAACTTTTATTGAAACCCGATTCTGAGCCATCCAATCGCTTACCACTCTGCGTGTGAAGTCAATAGGAAAGCAAGCATATAAATAGAGACCGTCGTGGGCCAGAGTAGAAAAGAGAGGGCGGACACTAGACGAGCTTACAGCGCTATAATCTCGCATCAGACAATGGCTAAAGCTGCTATAATCTTTGTATTAATGGCACTAGTGCTGCCATCTTGTTGGTCTGGTATCTGGGAGAGAAAACCATGGCAAAACTACGGAAGGAACTACTTGGATCGTAAGTATGATTGTCATGATGAGAAACTCTGCGTCATTTTGGCGTACAGTCGATTTAAAACCCATTGATGAACTTCATTGAACACAGCTGTAATATGGAACAAGTCTGGGGGAAAAACTTGTCGATGCGTGATGACATGCCGAGTTATGTCCAAAGCTTAGATACAGATTAATAAGCGAAAATTGAAGTAAAAAATGCCTAGACTTTTAATTAACTCGAGGTATTCCATAGACGCATCATTGCTTTCGATTACTTCTGCTTTTTCCTTTAAAAGGCAAGCTTTTTTAGCATTGAATTCCACTCGTTTTCTTACCCTTTTGACCTGCATTCTCGAGGCTTACAGTCTCACTCTTCAACTATTAAGTCAATGTTAACTAATATAGAAAACTTAAAAGTTATGCAAAAATACTCGATGTGTTTAAAAGCAAAACTATAGTTAGTTGTACTATATTCGTACAAAAAGGATTATACCACAACTGAAAATTGTACGTTCTTTTGTTGTCAGTAAGTATGGATAACACTTCAGAAAATACAGCTTACACTTGATGCGAAGCCTACAAGGGGTGGTCTGTACAAGATATACTACTATTTTTACTCCACCATTCCTACAAAGGCACAAGTCTCGACATGTTTTTAGTATATTTTAAATACCACATCAATATCATTTTACATCAAATATAAGTTTGCTTAAAAGAGCCTTACATAGTATGAGCAATGACAAATAAATAAATAAATAAATCACATTTTCTATAGAAGGATACAAATTCAGTGTATGTATACTGGTTTCCGATTTTGCCCACTGTCACGCACACCCACTACACTAAATATCCTATGCATACGACTCTCAATTGACATGACAAAGCTGTAACAACAGCGATACACTAGAAATACTTAATTAAAATAAACTGATCTATCTTCCGTAAGTTTTGTCCTTTTTTTTTACTTTTTGAATTGAATTGAATTGAATTGTAATGTAATTAGAAGGTCTCACCAAGAAAGGTTGTCTCTAATAGTAACAATAAACCCTGTCAACAAGGCATATACATGTAATAACCTTTCATATGCCCATGTAAGACTAGGTTCATCTATTTTGATGTTTTGACTAGAGGGTGAATCGATAGGTAACTGAGAAGCTAGGTTTAAAGGAATTGGAAAATGAAGAAATGCGCAGAAAAATGTTGGGTTTAAAGATGTGACATGTATAGAAGAGCTAACAAGATTAAGGTAGACCTCAAAAACACTTGATAAATGGTATAAACAGAAAGTAAACTCTGTTTTTCAAACGTTACCTTAAACTCGCTGCCAATTTGCTGGCAGTTCGATAAAAAACGAAGCCGTTTTGCAGCAGTCTTTTCGCCGTATTTCAGAAGCAATACATGTCTATTTACGGAAAACTCTGCGTGTCTTTTTACGGAAAAATAACCTAGCTAATTTCATTAATTACCATGTTTTTAAGTGCTGACAGTATCCGTTTTGGCTGGCTCATATTTTCGATAAATTATTTTTATTTATTTAACGGATTTAAAGGAGCGATAATGGTTTTGTAATTTGAACCAAAATTAAACGCTAAAATGTTCCTAAAATTCATTAAGTTAAAGCTAAATAACGCAAGAAAAAGACCAGGTTTCGAAGCTACAACGCGTTATCATCAAGTGAATCATAAGGAGACTAGCAATCGTATATAAAGTGTAAAAAAACAATGAAACAATGAAACCCTAAGGGCATATAAAAGACATTAGAGTGCACAAACTTGCATGAAATAAACAATTTGACACTAATAGAGCTAGTTATTTAAATAAGTCTTAAAGTCCTGATTGATCTTAGCAAAAAATTAAAAAATCAAAAAAATCCAAACTTCTTGTGCAGTTCATTAGTACTCTAAACAGGGGATAATGGTTTTCTCATATGCTTAACTGTTTACAACACTAGCTACTTCAAATCAGTAGGTTTCTGGTAGGAATCTCAGGTATTTTGCTAAAAATATATGGCACATCTTGGAGCGCTGTAAGTACTAAAAATAGAAAACTATCAAGCTGCTCGCTCGTTTAACCAAGAGAAAAACTAATTCTTGGTTCTATTCTACGTTTTGAGAGTTTTGCTTTAGTTTCTCCGGTTTTACTTCCTCCACAAAAGAAATTAGCTCTTCTATTAATTTCACTGAAATTTGTTTTGGTAGATTAAGAATCCATTGATTGGAAATCCAATCGAATTGAAAAGTCAATATGTGAAGGTTAAACATTTTGCCAAGATACTCAAGGGGTTAAAGCGTACATCATAAACAGAATCAAATCTCTTTCAGTGAAGATCGAGTTTACTTTTTATATTATTATATCTTTACATTCTATTCTATTATTTTGTAAATGAAGAAGATCGAATAATTGAATATTTGAAAAACATTATCGAACACTGAAGGATGTGCATAAAATAAAACCGTCCTTGTATGTTTTCACGAGGGTAGCACTAATAATAGCCAGTGGCTAACAAACCTGTGGCCCTCGTTCCGTCATCGAATTGGAATTTAAGAGTTGATTTTTGTTAGGGCATGGCTAGCTCACGGGATCTAACGTGTTAGATTTTGCAGAGTGTGTTAGGGCATGGCTAGCTCACGGGATTTAACGTGTTAGATTTTGCGGAGGGTGTTAGGGCATGGCTAACTCACGGGATTTAACGTGTTAGATTTTGCAGAGTCGAGTGTGTTAGAGCATGGCTAGCTCACGGGATTTAACGTGTTAGATTTTGCGGAGGGTGTTAGGGCATGGCTAACTCACGGGATTTAACGTTTTAGATTTTGCTGAGGGTGTTAGGGCATGGCTAACTCACGGGATTTAACGTGTTAGATTTTGCAGAGGGTGTTAGGGCATGGCTAACTCACGGGATTTAAAGTGTTAGATTTTGCGGAGGGTGTTAGGGCATGGCTAACTCACGGGATTTAACGTGTTAGATTTTGTGGAGAGTGGTGAACCGGAAACCAGGAAAAAAACCCCTGGTTTGAATCAAAGGAGACAGAGACCTCAAGCCAAACCAAGAGGGCTCAGTAGCAAATCAGCTATCATATCTACCCTTTAACCCTCAAATAATGGTGATACTAAAGAGATAAATAGAAATATCCACACAAAAATACACAACAAGTCAAGAAAAGGGTTGTACTGCAGTACTGGGATGCCTTTCTTAAATTGCTGAGCTTTAATTAGCTGATAAAAATCTCTGAGTCTCATTATCTGCTTCAAATGGTGGTCAAATACTGACCATGTGCTGTGAACCAGAAAGAATGCTATGGAAAACTTGCGATTCAGCTGATGAACATTCCGCACGCAATACTGCACCGATACCGATCTCCCTTGTCGTGGTAACTTATCACAACTTGAGAAAAATTGTGGAAAATTTAGTTCTAGTAACAGTTAAGGTTCTGTGTAATATCATGATACGAGGAATACACATGCAGATTCACTGGTGGTAGCTCTGATATCATCAGTAAGATGTTCCAGAGCTGGAAACCCTCTTGTCGGATGGACATATAAGATAGTTACCCGTTAAATTAGATATACTATTACAAAATCACTGCAGCTCTGATATCATCAGTAAGATTGTCCTAGAGCTGGGAACCCTCGTGTCGGATAGATAGACTTTGTGCCGTGAATGATCAACTGAATAGCTAATAATTACGAAGTCACATATAAGATAGTTCCCCGTTAAATAAGATATACTATTAAGCCCCGTTTACACTGGCGATTTTTGCGGCAAATTTTGCTGCGACTTTTGTGGCAATTTTCGGAAATATGACATCTTTTGTCTCATCCTTCAAAAGAGACATTCGTCTAGAAAAATCTTGGTATCCTGAAAAAAACATTACAAGTAAATTCTTTACCATTATTTATTATGGACAAAATCGCAAAAAATCGCAGCAAAAATCGCAAAAAAATCGCTAGTGTAAACGGGGCTTTACATATGCTATTCCTATGAAGAATCACTGTATTTAATCAATGCATCCACCAAAATGATACTGCAAGAGATCGCTTGCATACTCTATTACGGAACAAAAGGGTACATATTCAGGTTTCTATCAAATAGCGATTATCAAGTAAATTGAAACAAGGAATTGTTTGTCAGGCAGACGGACGACTGGCGGTCTTCAGTGCCCTCACAGCAGCCCGCATAGGTACCAATTACAGCAAAAAGTTAAGAATGCAGACGACGATTATGTCTAGCCTGACCTCTTGATAAAAACGGGTGAGAAGACGACGTGCGACAAGGAATGTGCCCAAATATTAGCGCGATTTTCCAGTAAATATCACAGAGTTAATTCACATTTTGTCAACACCTCGTAATAACACTCTGGGATGATTGAAGTCAGGGTAATGCTAACTCGCACATACAACCAGAGTTTGGCGTTTAAGGAAAACAGGGAACCCGGAAAAACACCCTCGGATTAAGGGAGAGACCCTACAAACTCAACTCACATGTGATAGCGAGTGTAGGAATCGGAGAGAGAGAGAAAGAGACGGCTTGGCATGTTTTTTACTCTAACCTACCGCCTTAGCGGAAGAGAACAGATAGTCGAGGAACGAGATATTTGACATGTAGAAAATACTTTGTACAGCTCAGCGCTTCGAGGGTAACGGAACCAATTAAGACTTATGTACTCGAGGCCTGATAACGATGATACGCCAATTATAAGGTGCAGGTTAAGAAATATATATTTAAAACATTCATTAGTACAGAAAAAATAAACATTACTTCATTTGTACGGTGAAGGCTTGAACAAATCCTTGACACGATACAACAGGGGTTGACCGCCAATATAGGAGAGCACCCTTGAGCTATCTGGAATCTCCGAATCAAGACAAAATTAATTCTGAGAGAAAACAAAACATATTCATATACTGATAACGAGAAAATCATCTTCCCTTTGTAGTGGTTTGAATGCATTATTCCATTACAGTTGCTATCAGATAACACGAAAGGAACATTCTAGTTCATATATCGACACATAAAACCAAGCATTTCTACCCAGCAAAAGGATGTTGCATCACAGCATGAATGTACATATTGATTTAAGGGGTACCCCTTAAACCGCCAAGAATCTTTAGTATGTCATCAGCTCCTACTGTTCAACTATTTGAATCTCAGCACTCCTGTGTTCTTAAATAGATACCGTACGGGGTCAATCATGATCTTAGGACACACGCCTTCTAATAATTAATAATTTGCAGCAATGTTTTACAGATAATAGTACCCTTGCACTAGGGTGTAGTCAATTGTTATCGTAGGACCAGGTACGCCTTCTAATAATTAATAATTTGCCGCAATGTTTTACAGATAATAGTACCCTTGCACTAGAGCGTGGTCAATTGTTATCGTAGGACCAGGCCCACCTACGAATAATTAATAATTTGCAGAAAATTATTGATTCTTTATGTAATATAAAAGGAGTAGGATACCTGACTTTGATTAATTTTTTTTTTAGCTCCTTCAGGTCTCCTAACGCTAACGCTTATTATGATTGTCATATTTATGTATCTTTATGTAATTAATCTTTATCTATTTTTAAGTTTTACAGATAATAGCATACTTAAGTTAAGAAGAGCAACTCTTCCTCTAGGGCGTACTCAATCGCTATCTAAGGCATAGGCACACCCTCGAATAATTGATACTTCCCGAGATATACGAATCTCAATCTCACAGATAATAATAGATAACAATGTTAATAAGAGCAAGTCAGCTATGAGAAGGCAGAAGTCAGTAATTATATCTGAAGTGATGCTCACTCGATTTATCAGTAATAAGGCTATATCCAATCACGTGTCGAATGTTAGGTGCCAACCCAATCATATGTCTTAAATGTTACAACCAATCAAATGCATCAACTGTTACAGCTAAATACGTGTCTTAAATCTTACGACCAATTAGATGCCTCAAATGCTACAGCCAATCAGATTCTTCGAATGCGACAGCCAATTAAAATAATCAAATGCTCCCCCTGTTCTAGCATACTCATAATCCTCTTACAAACAACAATATTTTCCCGCCAAAAAAGAGCGGGAATCCTAGGTAATCCGGAATAGAATTACAGCCGAGATCTCACAGGTTAGGCATCTAGATAACTCTATCCGACTTTAACTAATTTCCAGTGTTGTTAGAGTTTTTAGATTTGTTTTAAAATAGTTCCTGGGTTGTCAACAAGTCCTTTTCGAATAAAAGTCAAGGTCTTCTAATTATTTCTAGGGCAGAAAGCCAAAACTGTTCATTACCGAAGCATCGCATCTTACTTTTGTATGTCAGCAGTTCTTGAGCGGCAAGGCTTCAAATGTTATTTATATCTGATCTTTTTGACCAAAGCGAAAAAAATGAATGCCATTCAAGGTGCATTACTTTTTTTAATAAAAGGCGGACAGCAATTTTAAAACTCCTTGATAGCTTGTTTTGTCGTAAGCGAACTCACTGATAAAGCTGTAATTAATTCATTAAGTCTATCCTAAATTTTACTAAAATTGAGATGGTGCTACTACTGCTGCTGCTATCATAATGATAATGATATTGATGATGAGGCAGAGATAGTGATGATAGTCATAGTCATATGATGATAATTGATGATAATGATGATGATAGCGATGATGAGTCATGATGATGATACGGTGACAATGATGTTGATGATAATGATGACAGTGATAGTGATTATGATGATGACGACGATAGTGACGATAATGATAGTTATGATAAAGATAGTGATGATGATAGTGATGATAATGATAGTGATGATAATGATAGTGATGATAAAGATAGCGATGATAATGATAGTGATGATAAAGATAGTGATGATAATGATAGTGATGATAATGATAGTGATGATAATGATAGTGATGATAATGATAGTGATGATAATGATAGTGATAATAATGATAGTGATGATAATGATAGTGATATGATAATGGGTTGTGAAGGCAATAGTGCCACATACATTTCATACATTACATTTAATTGTCATGTAATTCGATTTTTTTAAATCTTATTTTGTACATAGGATACCAGTATATCCCCAAAAAGCAAGTAACAGCCAGAAAGTTAATGAAATACTTCCTGAATCGAGCTCCCCAAAGACTGACCAAAAGATCCTCGAGTGAAGGCGTATTCTATGACGTGGTTTTTGTGTTGGATTCTTCTGGTTCTGTCGGTTCAAAAGAGTTCAAAAACGCACTCCTTGCTTTGCAGACTCTTATAACTCGAGCGAAAAACGACACCCTCTACGCAGGCATTACCTTCTCCACGACCGCAAACATAACATACAACTTTACGTACCCTACACAAGCTATGAAAAACCTGGGAAAAACCGTGTACATTCCTGGCAGGACCAACACACAGGAAGCTCTCGACAAGTGCCGTACAGAACTCTTTTTCAAAAGAGAAAGTGGATATCGAAGGTTAAGCTACAAGCGAATTCTCATTGTGACAGACGGACAATCAAATATCGAGAAACCAAAGACTTTATACAACGCTTTTCGACTCAAGAATATGGGGATAGAGATCTTTGTGATTGCAATTGGGAAATACCTTAAGGGGATAGCAGAGATAGTGGGCTTGGCGAGCTCCACAGATGCACACTTGTACAGAGTACGCAACATGAAAGATCTTCTGGATATCGTTCACCTCATTCCACCGTGGGAATTCTTGCGACAACAGCAGAAAACGTGGCTCGAGAATATGTTCGAGGACATGGATGACGAGTTCAAGTACATCAAAAAACGCAACCGATAACCATCACGACACAGAGAGAAAAAATAACGATACATATTCAGTAAAACTGAGACTGATCCAAACACCGAGCCTTGAAAAGACTCGGTGAATATTTGCATGTATTGCTGTGGCAGATATTTATAGATAACTAGCACTAACTGTTTTCCTGGGTATTTCTGGCATAAACTGGTGTAAACACGTTTAGAAAAAAGGACAGTGGTTTTCTTCCCTTCCAAACACACATACGCACTAAAAAACCCTTTGCCTAATAATCCCAGTTCCTAAACACATTTTCTACTGAACACAACAACAACCAGAAAGGCGGGAAAAACATAATGAAAAACCCTTTGACTAAAAATCCAAGTTCCTAAAGACATTTTCCACTGAACACCACAACAACCAGAAAGGCGGGAAAACTTAGGATCACGTGGCGTACGTCATCAGATAAACAAGGCCGGAAGTAAAACAGTTCGGACAGCTATACTACAATGGAGTTTGCCATTAGTTAGCTATTCTAGAATAGAAGAACCATTAATGTAATCAATTATTACATTAAGAGAAAAAAGGACAAAATTCAGAATGCGAATGAAGTGGTACATTGACCACGACGTTGGTGAGGAAAGTGGAAAAAGAGATACGCTAGAAAAAATAATCTAGATTCAAATCAATACAAACATTTGAAGGTTGATCAATCGATAAATGTTAATATAGCCTGCTGCATGGAATAAATATCGAAATATAGCCAATGTGATATTTAATCGCTTCTGCTGTAGTAAACAACTTGTAAATATGTGATGTTTTAATAAACGCACAAAAAACGACTGCAATTATGTCCTTGGCCTTATGTCCTTAGTGAGGTTATTCCTCGTGGAATTTCACGCCCTGGCAATAACAAGTTAATAAACCAGTGAAGTTTTGAATTTTTCATTTCAGACTTTTGCTGCAAAGTGCAACGCGTATATTTTCAAACAGATAAGGAATGAGTACACAAAAAATTGGCAACTTGTCTTTAGGTAAACGGGCAAAAATCTATGATAATCGAAGTTATGATATAAATTGAGCTCTGACACACTTGCGGCTGAGCAATAGTTCTATAGTTCTGTACTTTAACCAGGTCATTGTTATATACCCTTATAGCTGCCCCCCTCCATTATGTATATCATTAAATAAAATCAGATCTACTAGAATACTATATTTCAATTAATATAAAATATTTGGAAGCTTACTTTTTGACGACATTTGGAATCTTGATTTAGTAGTAGGTTAGCAAAGAGATTGACCGCTTCATCTACTGCTAGTACATTTTGTTCAACCAGTTTGGTCATGTGAGGCAATAGGCCGTCCCAGAGAGGTACTAAGGTGGGTTCAATAATCGCTCTGTAAACACAAAGTGGAGGGATAAAAACATTGTCCTATCCAGATAGGCGTAATGTTTACCCATTTCATACCAGTTGTCATTCCCTTGAGTGTTGTTTCTTTGTTTACCAGTAACGATTGAATAGAAACATAGAAACACGTGCGTGTCTAATGCACCCTGACTTAGATCAGACCATGTGTCATTCCCTTGAGTGTTGTTTCTTTGTTTACCAGTATCGATTGAATAGAAACATAGAAACACGTGCGTGTCTAATGCACCCTGACTTAGATAAGACCATGTGTCATTCCCTTGATTGTTGTTTCTTTGTTTACCAGTAATAATTGAATAGAAACATAGAAACATGTGTTCAGAGTCAGCTGCACCCTGACTTAGAATAGCCCAAAGGTCATTTTATTGTCTAATAAAACGGATGTTGGTTGGCTAAGTCCCCAAATTTCTTCGGTCAAAGGAAAATTCCTCTAAAAATAATTTCTTACTCACCTCAAATGTTTTGGTGTTAAATATCTTTCTCCAGATAACAATACTTGATCTTGGATGAGGCAGCCAGAGGGAGACGACCAGATTAGTAGTGGTAGCTCTTCTAATACTATCATACTAATAGAACTAGGGTCATATGCATCAAGTGTATTGCCATCACTCTCGGCAGACCTACAACAAGCATATAATATAATGATAATAATTATACAGCTTCTTATTAATCCCATGTAGGTAACTGTCCAGTTAGTATAGGAAATCGCACGATCTCGAGTACAATTTGGAAATTAATAGACACGAGTAATGTTTTGTAAGTTCTTGTAATTGCACGAGCCTTTAGGCAAGTGCAATTAAAGAACTTTCAAAACATTACGAGTGTCTATTAATTCCAAATTGTACCAGAAGATCGTGCGATTTGTTGTTTATAGTTCACTCAACAAAATTTCAGTAAAAAATGCGAAGCGACGCCGTTCATCTTTGTCTATTTGGCTGCCGATTTTCAGTCCATCACGCAACTGAAATGCATAAAAAACATTAGTTCTTACGGCTTTAAAATTTTATTTATATGTTTTTTAAGTACAAAATGATAGAAAATAATTGTTTTGACATTGTTTTGGCCGTGTTGCCATAGCGACTTAATTCAGTACTCCTACGGAGTACAATTAACGCTATAATTGTACTCCTCTTGACCAATCAGAGTCGAGTAATTTTGTTGAGTGTACTATAATTTTCTTAATTGGACAGGTCTTGTTGATATGGGATTAATTAGGCAGCTATATAATTAATAGGTAATGGGATTTCATGCTCCCCAATCAAGAAATAATTAGACTTGAAATATTCCTCTGACTGCCAAATTGGACTCAGCCTACAGCCTCATCCAATTTTGTCAGTCATCGGGATTTTCCTCGTCCAATTATTTCTTACTTGGACAGCATGGAGTCCTATTACATATACTAATTAACTTGTTTCATGATTGAAGGTCTCATGGGTCTTCAAATGTGAGGCAAATAAATATTAAATTATCATTTATTACAATCAGAACAAAGAATAATATTTTTCATTCTATTAATATAAAAGCTGTTGTCTGCTCTAAGCATTCACTGCAAAAAACATAAAGATGATAATGGTGTTTAACCAATAGCCCTCATACCTTATAATATCTTCTTTCATTGCCTGGCTACATGGAGGTGCGCGGTATATTGTCTCTGGACTAAATGACACCTCAATATCAGCGTCTACCACTTTTAGCAGGGCCAACAGCACCTGTATGGTAACTGACGGCTTCTTGTTTACAGTGTCAGTTAATGGAGCTTTACTACTGTTAGGAATGCCCTCAGCAGGAAAAGTGTCTGCCTTATTTTGGTCTTCCTGATGTTCGATCGTTTGTTTTACTTCTAACACCTCCTTGTCTGATACTTTGGTATTGTGGTCAGTATTAATGCTGTCTGCAGAATCATCCTCATCTTTGCTAGAAATGTTCTTACTAGAATCTTTCTCAGATTCAACATCATGGGCTCCCTTTGATATATGTTCAAGGTTGCCAGTAAGTGAAGGTTTTCTTGTTACATCACTATGGGCTCCCTGTGTTTTAGTCTTCCTCTCCTCGTGAAATTCCTGTGGTACAGATTCTTGTAGCTTGTCATCGTTGGAAGGCCTTTTCATCTCATCTTTACCATGTGCCTTGTGAATTAAGCCTCCTGGCTTGTCAGTCAGTGAGGGTTTCCCTGTCATATCCTCAGTGTGGGTTTCCTGTGTTTTGATATGTTTTGTTTCCCCTTCATCTGGTAGACTTATATCACTACCACTTGTATGCCCCAAGCTAAGACTCAAAGATCCCTCACTAAGATCCAGCTGATCATCTTCATTATCTTCTACATCTCCCTCATTCTTAGATGCATCCAAAAGCCCTCTGTCTGTCTGTCCATTGGCTTGAGCAGAACTATCACTAACAGGTCGTAGATCATTTAGATCAAGAGGGGAAGGACTTGTATATTCATCACTGGATGCTAGTTGATGGTCCTGAAGTGGTCTCTCTTTTTCAGAAGGTACAGGTTTGACAGGTTTTTTGTTAGCTGTTAGTTCCAGAGGCTTCTCAGGAGGATCTCTTGCATATGGGGATGTCGATGGTGAATGAATGCTTCCATTACATTCTGACTGTGCTAGCGACTGGGAATAAAATAAAAAACATGACCAAAATTGCTCATTTGTATTTACAGTCAAGTAGTAATGGAACTCGTGTTTCAACCCCATTGGATAGAAGTTTCAGTTGGCAATTGTGACCAAGCCCATACTGTGCACATACTGTAAGTGGTTGGCTTGCAGTATCAACATCTTACCATTATGTTATCAACCACTTACTCATACCTTACAATTGTTACATTACCAACCACTATCCAATATACATTTTAATGTTATACAACTGACACCTCATCAACTACTTGCCAACCACTAACCAACATCTACTGACCATCTACCAACTACCTATAAATCACTAATGTGTCAAGTTCCAGAAAATACTGAGGAAATTGGAAATTCTGGAGGGGAGGGGGTTAGAGAAAGAACAAAATTGCAGAGTTTGTATTGAAGAATATTGGAAGTTCCTGGGGGGACGGGGGTCCTTTTACAAATTTCCTCTTTGTGGGTTTGAATATTTTCTGGAACTACACAATATCGACCATCTATGGACAACTTACTGACACCTATTCATGCATTTTCTCAAAATCTAATTTATTTTACATTTTATTACAAGCCCAAGATATTACATTTTAGTCAAATCCAACTAGTGAAAGATGATGTGTTAGCAGTGTACCCCATCCATGCTACCCATAAACTAGATTAGTTGGATTTGACTAAAACAATTTAGTCCTTTCACTCTTATAACCCATTTGGGCTTGACGACTGATTGCTAAATATATATATGTACCGTGTTTTGTTCTCTGTCACTGGGTGACCTTTGCTGTTGAGTTGGTTGTCTAACTGGACCATCTCCTTCATCATAGCTCATAGAATAAGACACCCCAGCTTCTGGGTTGAGTGGAGCACCTAAGAATAACAGAAAATAGAATAACATTTTTGATAATTCTCAATGATTCTCATCTGACCCACACCTACAAAACTTATATTTGCTATAGGTGGACATATGATAACAAAATTTGTTTTAGTTGATTATCATAAAGCAAAGTTAAAAACCTATTGTTAAAGTGAATGGCACATTAACAGCACAATGGCAATGTTTATAAACATGCCCACCTATTTTTCAATTTTACATTAGGTCATCACAGCCACGTTGGTACCATTTAACAAAAGATTTCTCATTAGCATCCATCGTTACTACTCTTCCCAGTAGACCGAGGTAGTTGTGATTTTTTAATAGCCTTCGTAGCGTCTTATATGTTATCTGCAAGTACATTTCAAATCGACCACGTGATGCCAATGTTGTACCAAGAGGACAAGTTTTTTACACCACGTGATCAAAATTCAGTCAAATTTTAATCACGTGGTGTAAAAAACTTGTTCTCGTGGTACAGCATTGGCATCACGTGGTCGATTTGAAATGTACTTGCGGATAACATAACAGACGCTACGATGGCGATTAAAAAATCACAACTACCTCGGTCTACTGTGAAGAGTAGTAACCACACCAACATGGCCGCCATGTTCTTTTGTTTTCACTCTCTTGGGAATGCGTCCAACCCATCAATTAAGTACTATCTTAGATAAACATGCAAATCCTGCCCATTTTGCCATAAAAATAAGGAAATGACAAAATAAATAGGATTTAACAGTGGCATTTCCACAGAATGGTTACTCTGACATCTACTGACAGAAATATTTGCTATTTGACTACCACATAACTGACGGCATCATATTGTACCTTGTCCTGGCATTGCTGGTCTCATATTCTCATCATAGAGTAATTTACCAGGTGACTGGTACATCATTGGTGACCCACCATAAGGGTGTCTTGGGTGTGGTCCCCTCTCGTACCCACGATTCAAGTATGACATATCAAATGACTGATTAAAGCCATTCCTAGGATCTAAAGGACCGCTATGACCAGGATAATATGGTGTAGAAAACCTCAAGACATTTGCAGGTTGTTGATTCATGTGACCATGTGGGGTCCTCAAAGAAGACAATTGTCCAAAATGATAATAATCAAAACTGGGGTCCCCGTGGTAGGGATCCCAGTCCATGGTTTTATATCTTGTGGAGTCTATATAACCTTGGGTAGAGGTCTGATCATAGTAGCTGGTCTGGTCCTGGGACCTTGTTTGCTGGCTGTCATATAGAGATGAGTCTTGCTGGTATAGAGATGGCTGTTCTGGGGAGATAAACCTCACATGGTTTGATCCCCTTACACCTGGTCCTATCCCCCTGCCCAACTCTCTTGGCTCTACATGGTCTGGTAATTGAGTTGGCCCTTCAGGTCTTTTGACTTGATTCCTTGAAGCCTTAATCCAAATAAATAAATGTTGTGGCTTAAATTTCACCTGGGTTCAAAATTTTCAAACCATTTCAAATTTTTTTAAACTGCTTCAATAATATTTGTAACTGGTGTCTAAATTTTAAAAATTGTTATGGTCCTGAATGAAGCCTCAAGTAGTATAATACCTGGTATTGGAGACTATTTCTTTCTTGTTGCATCAGATGCCTGTGGTGTTTCAACTCGTCAAGCCATCTTGGATACATTTTATTAATATAACTGTTATATTGATCCTATAAAAAACATTGTATTCTTTTATTTATCTGAGTACCATAAAATGTTCATCATAAATTATGAAATAATTTTTGGGGGGGAAATTCAGTTTTTTGGAATCAAAAAAAGCTGAACAAAATGTCCAATTAACAATTGCCTGGGAGAATGTGTTTAGGGTGACTATACACTAAGCAATAATGTAAATATAATTGCACACAAGTGGCTATTATCATAAGTGGGTAGTGATAAATGACTAGCAATTAACTAGTTGGAATGACATGGGCGTTGTGAATTTAAAATTGAATAAGAGATAACTTAAACACTACATGTATGTGTGTTGTTATAGCCACCCGGTGCGAAGAGTGAAGGCACTTAACACAGAAAAATACTAGTCAATGTGTAATTATAGTCAAAGTAGGGTCTACTAAAGTGTCTAATATCTATTTCAGGGGTTGCATGACTTCACTCTACTATACTAAAGCGAACTGTACACTACATATGAGTAGGTACGCTGTATTGTTTTGAAACTGTTGTTGTAATGTCATCACAACAATGGAACTTGCTTTCCTCTCAGTTAATAAATATTACAAGACAACTGCAAGTGACACAGTGGTTTGCCTTAAAGAAAGTTCTTTGCATAATAATATCTCACCCGTAGGTCTTTCAACTTTTGAGTCTTGGTATCTAACAATGACACTTGCTGCTCAATTCTTTCAAAATCTTCCATTAGACTGTTATTCCTCTTCTTACTATTAGTCTCTTGTTCACATATGTGCTTCCAATATGACTCCAGCCTGCCAGCATCTATTCCATTCCTTTAGGATAAAAGACAAGAAAATAGTACAATACATTGACAGTTTAAACTTTGCTCAGCCTTAGTCTCATCTATGCATTAAAATGCTGCAGCTATTTAACCAAAACCTGCAGCATTTTATTCAAAACTTGTTGTACCATAATACATACATTCCTTATTTAATACACATGGACCTTAGAAAAGAACACATTTGTACAGTACACAATCGAGGCTAAGAGCAAAGGTGACCTTGAAATGGGAGTATTTTTGAAAAAATACTTCCTCCTTGGGATTCTGTAGAATAGAATTCCCAGAGGTGTGGGTATAAAAATATAGTATTTACTTGGAAATTTTTAGATTTTAGTGCATGTACCTGTTAAGTGACTTAGCATAAGTGTTCAGTTTCCTGTTTTCAGGCATCTGGGATCTTGTACCTCTTACACCAGCATTCCTTGAAAATAAAAAAATCAACTTTTTTTTACCAGTCTGGTATCCTAAAAGTTGTGCATTCTGGTTGGCTGCGCGAGCAGGTGGTATTTCCTACATGTATCTCTGTCCACTGTCAGGTATTCTGATGTAAAGCTTACCTCATCCAAGCATGCACATGGGAAATGGGTTGTCAAAAGACAAAACAAATTGCAGAACAAGTGTAAAAATAATTTTAAAAAATCATAAAAAATCATATGTTATTAAAATTCATAGATAATTTAAAGTGGATCCAGCTTGGAAAAAACTGCGCTCTCGTTCTTGAAAAAATTCGAGACAGTTTTACCCTATCTGAGCTGCAATTCTATTTGGCAAATGTGGTTAATTCGATAAGAACATTATAAAGCCAAAAAAAAAAAAATTTGAATGACTGACCTTTTTTTTATTTAATACAGTATGTTTTAAAATCAATCATACTCCTACTGTATATTGAAAACTAGCAACATTCCGGCGTAAGCGAATAAATACATTAAAAAGTTAAGAATACTGTAAAATCGAATCATTTCCATACATACTTTCATGAAAAGATGTATAAATAAATAAATAACCATTAAACAAGAGCAAAATTATGTAAGAATTTGTATTGGTTTCCTTGGCCACGAACCGGTGTCATATGATCAAGGGATCTTTATTTTGTTATTTTTTTGAAGGTGACGGCCTCAGAATCACAAACAGTACGAGTGAGACATTAAAAGAGCTAAAACAGTGTAGATATTGGTAACATACCTTGGAAAAAGGTGTGTTTTTCCCGTATTACTGTGCGAGGTCAGCCAACCTTCCCTTCTGCTTTCCGCCATTTTTCAACTCTGGAAAACATGCACCATATTTGGAAGTACTCGCTCCATGCCTACTCGGAATAATGAAAATGTGTGGGGTTAGCGGGGGCGGTTGGGTGGGTACCCTCTTTTGCAGGCGTCCTTAGGGGAGGGATTTTTAGAGAAAACTTGTCCCTGGTAGAAGGGATACCCATTTCCCCGGCCTTTTAGGGTTAGCCTTCAAAGGAGGCTACCCAAAGGCCGGCCTCAGCTTGGGTCATTCAGGGATAGGGTTTTATTTTCTTTAGTATTTTCTTCCTTTCTCATTTTTAGAACAAATATGATTTCAACTTAAGTTTTGCTTTAAATCCATTTATTTACGACAATTTTCGTTTCCAAAGCCATTCAAAGACGGAAGAATGAATAATTTGTCACAAATTTAACAGATTCTCCATTCCATTCCATATCAACTTCGCTAGCTTGACTCGATATTTTTGATTTCCATACTTAAGCTTCATAACTGGAGTTTCTTCTCCCCCTCTTTCTTCTTTCTCTTCTTCTTCTTCTTCTTCTTCTTCTTCTTCCTCTTCCTCTTCTTCTTCTTCTTCTCCTTCTTTCTTCTTCTTCTTCTTCTTCTTCTTTTTCTTCTTCTTCATTACGAATTTCTTCGCTTAAAGAAAGTTCACATCCTAATGGTGGTGGTTTGTGTTTCTGAGACGTAGAAGTAAAGATTTCGTTCTCCTTCTTCTTCTTCTTCTTCTTCTCTTCTTCTTCTTCTTCTTCTTCTTCTTCTTCTTCTTCGTGACGAATTTCTTCGTTTAAAGAAACTTCACATCCTAATGGTGGTGGTTTGTGTTTCTGAGGCGTAGAAGTAAAGATTTCGTTCTCTCGTTCTTCCTCCAGTCTGCGCTTTTGTTCACTGCGCAGAGCAAGCAACTCATTACGAATATCAGATAACCCTCTTTTGCTTCTTCAAGCTCAATTTCGTATTGCGCAATAATCTCCTTGTATCTCTGTTCTGTCTCTTCGTGGAAGCTAGAAGAATAACAAACTCCATCTTTCCATTTCATCAACTGTGAGTTTATTTCGAGGGCGTCTTTTAGCTTTTCCTGCAGCTCATCTATCCTTCTATCACTCTCGTTACTGAGCTTCTCATTTTGCTCTCTCTCTTTAGTGAGCATTGCTTTTAGCCATTCTTCGTGATTTTCGGCTTCTTCTACTATGCTTTCTTTCAATTCACACAGTTCGTGAAAACTTTTTTCGAGCTCGGCTACTTTGTCCTCAAGGATGAAGGAGTTTTGCCGCTCTTGTGTGAGTTTTTCAGAGAGAACCGCCAAAGACAAGGAGATTTCGCATTCCCTAATGTTCTTTGGATCTTCCAGTTGATTGAGGAGGGCATCACTTAATGAACACTTGGATAGCTCTAGGGCTTGTTCGTGCACTGCTCTATTCATTTGTTCAATGAATTTTTCACGGAGTTCATCTTGTCGCGACGCTTCTTCATGCTCAGCATCAACCATTTCTTCAAAGATTTCTTCATTAAGAGAGCTTTGTGAAAACTGCAATACCTGTTCCTGCTGCGCTTCATCGCCTTCCACACTAAATTCCTCACCAAGGGAACCGTTGGAAGACTGCAAATCTCTTTCCTGCAATGCTAATTTGTAAGCTTCCATTTCCTTTTCTAACGCACTTGTTCTCTGTTGAAAGGAATTCAGAGCATTCTGTAACTCCTCCATCTTGGAATTGGTATCCTCCGCCGTTGCCTCGGCATTTTTTCTCAGGTTTATCTCGTTCATGTACTTCTCAGTTATCTCTACGACTTTTTTGTCATTGTTGTCCACAGCATTTTGCAGCTCTACGATTTTGCTTTGAAGACTTTCTTTGTATTTTCTTATTAACTCATCGCCAGCACAGTCATTTAAATCTGTAATGATCTCCATAAAATCTTCTAGTTCAGAATCGTTAAGAACAAGCAAGTTGTGCTATGTAATCGCAGCCGGATCTAGGCTTTCCTTCTTCTTTCCGCAGCTCGCGTTATTTGTAGTAGTAAACAGACAGGCAGCGCGCGCACTTCACAAATGGCAACAGACAACATTTTCAAAAGCGCGCGCATTCTCAAGCGCGCGCAGGTTCGGAGAAAAAAAGAAATTTTTGGAGTTCCAAATTTCCCCTGTTCCTTACCTGGTTCCTTACAGACTCATTTACACTTGGGCAGCCTCGAATCAGCGTCAAAAGATTCACAAATACCAACGGTAAAGTAAAGGATGCACAACTGTTGCCCATCTCTTATTTATACATCATTTTCTTCTTTAAAGGCATGCATTGTTGTTTTTCTTTCTTTCTTTCTTTTTTTTTTTTTGTTTTTGTTTTTGTTTTTGTTTTTGTTTTGTTTGAACATAGAAAGAAAGGTGTTTCCAGTCATGAGGGATACAGGCAGAACCACAAGAGCATAGAGTAACGGCAAGTAACGTTCAATCAGAAAAGATGCAGAACAGTCACCTACAGGGCTCCATCTTCGTTAGAGCATGCAGAATGTGGAATACTCTACAAGAACATCTACTAGTTAAGAACGTATCTTTGACTGCCTACAAAAAATCTCTCCTGGTGGAGTCCTACCACCATGCCCTGCACCGCGTGTATGACCAGGACGATCCTCGAACATGGAAGTCCATCTGTTCGAAATGCAGCACTGCTCGTGGCTTGCAGAGCACCTCCATCCGGCTGCTACTGACTTTTTTCTCATATAAGGAAGGATAGAACAAACAAAAAACAAAAACAAAACAATAAATAAATAAAATAAAAACAAACAAACAAACAAACAAACAAACAAACAAAACAAAAAACACACGAAAGAATAGCCTGCAAAACAGGCGTTCTTGTGCATGGGTTTGGGGAAAAACCGGGGTTTTGGGGGAACTTTGGAACGAGCGAGAATTGTAACCATTTTTCTCGCGGGCCCTTGGTATACGTCGAAACAGGAACCCCAAAACCCCGATTCTTCCTCTCAAATCCATCAAAAGAACGCCTGCTCTGCAGGCTAACGAATGAAAAAAAAAACTTTTTTTATAACTTATTTTACATAAATGTAAATATATATGCAAGGTACCACACTGTAATTGATGGCACATGCTATAGTGGATTCCCAGCAATTATGTATGTGCATATTTATATATAACGTGTGTGTGTGTGTTTGTGTGTGGGTGTTTAATTGGCGAAGCTAAATAAATAAATAAATGAACTTCAACAATACAACCACTTTGAAATTTCACGGACCTTCACTGGAAAACACATGAATATTCTGCACAAAATCGAGTCTCAACCTGAGCAACAGAGAAATCGAAACTGGAGTATTTGAATGCCAAACTTATATTAGTAGTTTCTTTAAAACCCACAATATGCTATCATATACACAGCCCCTTTGCAAGCGTCTAAATCTTTCATTTTTAAAAAATTCTTAGAATTTGCTCTGATTTTAACTACGCTCAGGTTAGATGTGTTCAGTAACCAGGCGATCAGGAAACGAAGTAATATTTCAAAGCCTCCAATGAGGACTGGACGGGGTTTCAAGTCCAAGCAATCAGTTCCAACTAATTCAATTGGAACTAATTGCGCGGACTTGAAATCCCGTCCAGTCCGATATAGGAGGCTTTGAAATGACTTCTCATGCTCATAAATTATTCGACTTGGAGTAGCTGGAACAAAATTAATTCAGTGCTAGGACTAAAGTAACTGCAACAAAATTAATTCAGTCCTAGGACTAAAGTAGTTGGAACAAAATTATTTCAGTCCTAGGACTAAAGTAGCTGGAACAAAATTAAATCAGTCCTAGGACTAAATTAATTTTGTTCCAGTTACTACAGAATCTTTTCTTAGTTTCCAGTAGCATCACGTGGTCCAAATACAACATTGGAATTGGCTCCTGTCCTGATGAATAATTAATGAGTATGAGAAGAGGCAAGCATGTCTTTTCAATGCCCGGCTTTGCTTCGTCTTCAAGGCTGGCTCTCACATCAGAAGACTAGCTGAATAATTAACAACTTGGATTTCAATCTTAAATGTTTTATTTACTCTATACATTCATATATGATTCTATTTTAGTGCGCGCAACTTGCGTCGTATGGCATTTTATAAATCTACCAGTCACAGTTCTCTACAAAGCGTTTTGTTCATTAGGAATCTGTGATATCCGAGAGCATAAAATCATTGTACATTCATAAAACTGATCGTGGCTGATCTACAACGTATCATATAATTTCATACTATTTTCATCCTATCAAATGTAATCCTAAATGTTCGATGTAAAAACACGTCTTCAGTTTCGGCACGTAAAACATTCGTCGATGGTAAGGCGTTACATATTTTAGTCTCTTGCTCACTTTTCTATGTCAAAGCATTTTGTCTATTAGGAATCTCAGTGACCATAAAATCATTGCACATTTATAAAACTATGTGACCAACCTTCATCTTTTTATACTATTTTTTGCGTCACACATGTATACTTTTAAAATGACGTCTGATGCAAGGTTTAGTAACAATAATTGTACTCTATTTGTATATTATTTATTTAGTCACCGGATTGAATTACTGCGTGACATTCCTGTTGAATTACTAGTGGGCATCTTCCACTTTTCGCTTCCATTCTTTCAAACACGTTGGCCGGAAAAGCCTCCCAGACCAGCATAGAACATTTAGACATTAATTCCGTTTCATTTCCTATTGGATGATAGAATGTAGATCTTGATCCCGTGCTTCGTCGCCTGCTTCTAGTAGACTCCTCTTTTGTGGCCATGAAGGATAACTCGTCCGGGACTTCTCTGAGTCTTTCAGGGGTAAGTGGGCAGACCACAGGGTTGCTTGTTCCGAACCCCTCAGCCCGAACGCTTTTTCCAGTACTGATTACAAAGCATTGTTCTGTTCCACAAGGACCTGGACCAATACAGTAAGAAAGCGTACGAACCTCTCCAAAGGGATGAAACCACGTTAAAAGCTTTAGATCCTCCGAGCTGAAGATTAAAATGTATCCTCCAGCTGTCCCCAGCCAGATTGTGTCCATCACAGGAAGAATGCACACAATACAAGTATCACTCTCCTGTAGTACAGAACTATTGCTGATAGCCTGGATCACAGGAGCGCAGTCCATCGTGGTAAGAGTCCATCTCTTTTCCACACACCATTTTGTCAACACAGATCTACAAGTGCTCCATACACTTTGTTTATCAAAGGATGAAGTCAGATGGGAGACTTGAGTTTGAGGTTTCATCTCCATCCCCAAGGGACCCCCATACCACATTGATTCCATGTCAAACGCTTCCATCTCGGCAGTCTTCGTGAAGTAGGTAAATATATATTTGCTGGATGAAATCCAGAGCTTCTCGATAGTGGCAATCATGGAGAGAACGCAATGCCGTTCAACTTTGATCATGCGGTCGTTTCGTTTCCTCTCGGGCTTTTTGAAGTCTTTCTTGCAAATGCACCGAACATAGCCCTCGTTCATCCCTACGTAAACATATGAGTCGTCAGAGGCAATACAAGTGGCCTGCTCATTCAACAGAATGCTCCAGACAAGCTTGTAGCGAGAAGATGTGGAATAAGCATTAAGGACGTTCACGTCTAAACCTCTGAAAGCAATTAGCATCAGATCACCGACGTGGTGCAAAGCCTGGACTTGGTGCAAAGCATGGTCTTGATAACTGCTTACAGAGAAAGTATGCTTCAAATCCAAGTTATTACAGTCGAATATGAGGATCTTGTTAAATTTATGGTCATAACACCCAAGCCATAACTCCTTGGTGTCGGGTACAACACACGCATGACGCACAGACTGTGGAGAAGGAATAGGTTGTTTACCAAGAAGCGCTTGGAAGGGAGGCATACGTACTTGCTGAGCAATTTGTTCAGCTCTTGGTCTCCTTGTTGGTTTGCTCACCCAACACTGAAGCATAAGCTCCGTCAGGCTTGGAAATCCATATCTTGTTAATTTCGAGTCTTTCCATTTTGGTCTCTCTCCTCTCGTGACCGCTGCATTCACAGAAGCCTCCGAGTCAATCTCGAGGAAAGGTTGTTTTCGGAGTACCATCTGATACAACAGAATTGCATAGGAATACACATCTACTTGCATAGTGTATCCTTCCTTTCTTAGGTCAAGCATTTCTGGTGCTTTTGTACCAAGTGAGCCTTTGCAAGAAATCAGGCCAGTGGACGTTGCAAAATTAGCAGTTCCAAAGTCGATCAACTTAACATGAAGATCATCCCTTTCATCTAAAGACCAAACGAGAACGTTTTCGGGCTTCAAATCTCGGTAGATGACACCCAGTGAGTGTAAGTACGAGATGGCATCTGCGACCTGATAAGCAACTCGGTACAAGACAATCCTATGTATGACCAACGAGGTGAACAGAGACTCTTGTAGACTACCTTTCTCAGCAAGTTCCAGAACCAAGCATAAAGGTCTGAGACAAACACCGACGATACTGATGAGATATGGATGCTGTCTGACTCGGCGGAGAACATTCAACTCCTTTCTTGCCTCAAAGTAATGCTTCAAGGGATCTGTCTCGTCGTTTTGAATGAAGAATTTAATGGCGACCAACTGGTTGCGGCATTTTCCTCGAACCACTTTTCCAAACCCACCTTTACCCAAGAGATTGGACTCACTTTCATTATACATTATTTCTCCTTCAGACAGCAATAAGTCAGGATCGACATCTTGTAGCATTATATCTGGGCACACAAGATGGAGGTTGAGGTCCCATCTGCTGTGATTTGGACATGGGATGGTGTCTGACTTTGAGCTCTGTCTTTGGCACTCGACGAAAGAGAAGTCATAGGGCTTAAAGCCTAGTCTTTCACAGATTACACATGGAATAAACTGTCTCACTTTAGGTCCAACGCCATCACTTACAGAAAGATCCGGATACCATTCCCGAGTCAGGGTATCTATGTGGTCTACGATGTAGTTAAGGACTCTTCTGCCCACACGGCTTGGACTGACTTCTGTTTCAATTAATGCTCGACCTTTTTCATTTGGATCAGGCTTGGTTGATATGGAAAAGAAGAGTTTTGGGTGATGTAGACATATCCCCGTGCGCCAGCAATGAAGGAATTTATTGTCTATAAGTGTACTCAGATCAGTAGGAACGTCCGGTATCTGGTCAAAAGGAAAGTCACTGTGTAATGGACAGTCATCGCTGTGAACAAGGTCTTGAAAAAAATGGGAACCCCTCGATTGTCTCTTTATCTCATGACCTTGCTTAACAAGTAGCTCGTCTTTCTTGGGGTTGATTGGTTGAGACGATTTCAAAGCGTCTTCTTTCTCATCGAACGAAGATTCTGGCATTTCAGAAGATTCAGTTTTCTCAACCAGATCTACTCGACCCTCGACATCATTTGAAGGTGTCGTCACGATGTTATCGCTGACTTCTGCGTCATATTCAAATTGATGGTTTTCTGGATGCGATCGTGGAGTTTCACCACTTTTTGCAGTGTTTTCAATATTCAGATATCGTTCAATGCTCGGCAAGAGTGGATTTGATGATGTGATATCAACGTTTGAAACGTTGGAAGAACGTTTCTGGTGATTCTCCTCTTGACGAAATGGTTGGGTTTTGATAGGCAAGGAGCTTTCTTTAAACTTTTTAGACGTATCATGATCATTGTTAACTGCTTCAATGTCTTGATGGACACCTGTCGAAGGATGGATGTGGTCGGAAAGATCTCCATTTGCAGCAACATGATCGTTGACATCATTTGAGATGCTTGACTGATCTTCTTGTTTGAAAGCATCTGAAGAAATACTGCCATGCAAGGAATCGCTGTTTTCAAAGGATCCAGTCGGGCCATCAGTGTCAGGCAAAGAAGTTTCATCATACGAAAGATTTGACTGGGGGTTTCCTTTTGATGATTGACTTGAAAGACTCGAACCAGACGACGATGAGGTTTGAGTAGAAACATCACGTGACTGGCCTGGATCTTCTGATGTCTCACTTGCTTGGTTCCCCTCCTCAAATGACCCAATCCCGCCATTCGTGCTACTCAGAGACCTCTCCCCAAAGGAAGGACTTGATTGAACCCCTTGTTCACTATCACTTTTGTTTTCGAAGGAATCACCAGGGAAGGACGATGGAAGAGAATTTGATTTCGAAGGAGGAGGGGATACAATGCGGCGGCTACCGCTTTTGAGAGCAGCCTCGTTGAAGCTTTGAGAAAGAGGATCTTGTGAGTTCTTGTCCAATCGTTTGCTTTTCTTGCGATGAGCACTTCCTTTTATCACGTTCCGTCCAGAAGCTGAATCCTTACACCGGATGATTCTCGGAGTATAGTGATCACTCTGTGAGCCGTAACCGTAGCTAGAACACTCATCTTCATCGGTGCTGTAGTCAACATCAAAATCACTTCTGCTGCCCGAAGCAGCATTCCCAAACCACTGCCCATTAATCCAGACTCCATTGTGCTGCTGCTCGCTGTCTCCATTGATGTAGACACCACGCAAAGCAAACTCATCCGCATCGTTGTCCATCTCGTCGACCATTTCTTCGTCATCGTCGCTGATAGAAACACCTTCCTGGGAGACCGGAGTAGCCAACAAATCACCATTCTTTGTGTGAAGAGGACACTTGCAGCAACTTTTATCTACGATAAAAGGACTGTGGTTCTCCAGCCCTAATGGACTGCCAAGCCCTAGTTCACGTGAACATCCAGACGCTAGCATATCTTCTGTGTAATACAAAAATCGTGCTATAAATCTGTCCCAAAATCCATAAGGAATGAACGGAAGAGAAAGTTTACGCTTTATAGTGACAAATGGCAGAGAGATGTCGACTATCTTCTCGGGTTTTTCTTCAGGGAGTTTTGATGGCACAAGAAGCCGGTTTTCATCCAGTGAGCATGCGATCTGGAAGCGGTTTAACAGGCGCACGAATTGCGGGTAGTAATCGTAAGGGAATCTTTCGTCTTTGAAGATGAACTGAAATTTGTCGCGGTGGAGTATACCGTTCTCAATGTGGGGATTGGCCTGTTTGAGGGTGACAACACGAGCCATAAGATCACACAGCCAGGAAGGATCGAGAAAGAAATAGTCTTGAAGGTCTTGGTTAGGGTCATTATAATGCATAATAATACCTGTCAGATAAAACAAAATCAGTATTCCTTTTCTAATCAATGAGCATGAATTCAAAGCATTTTTCCTACCTCTCTCGTTTAAGAAGCTAGTTACATCTTTGATATCGTTAGGATCCTCTACGTCATCGGAGTCTCTTCTAACCGTGTCTGTGACAAGAGCCTCGAAGGCTTCTCGATGAATGATGGGTAACCTGTTCATTGTCTTGAGTTCGTCTCTCTTGTTTTGGACAAGCTCTTCCACCAGAAAGTAACTGTGAGGTATCAGCTCTCCCATCACAGATACCTGAACACAATAGAAAAAGCCATCGTGATTACTTTTAATAAAACAGGCAAAACTCCATGACTAACCGGTCGAACCAGTCATCTACCAATACGTTTTCTTCCGTGAAATTCATCTTTCCGTTTGTCTGTTCGGCCACACATCATAATAATCTTTATTGCCATTTCCATATTTTAAAATATTTACATGTATATATATATATATATTAGTGCATTTTTTCTTTCTGATTTAGTTTTATTTTGCATTATATCTTAAGGGGAAAAAATGCTTTACATTCAAGGAAATGACTAAAGGCTAAAGGAACCGTAAGGTTTTCAAAGTTAGACCCTAGGCAATTAAGTTATAATTTTATTCAGTAGCTTCAGACAGTAACACACACACACACACAAATAGCAGCAGAAAAGCGAAGGTCACAAATGTGCCACGGCAAAGCGACAAGACATAACAAGAACGAGAAATAAAGAGGAAGACGAATATTGAAAGTGAAATGATTTAGTTTTTTCCACAGAATGAATTTTGTTTGGTTAAAAGATATTGTTTGACCCTTTTTTTTTGAAACAGTATGTAGACATTTGTTTGAATTCAGGGGGTAGATCCTGCAAAAAAATCATTGCTATTGAAAGAAAAGTTTGTCTGCCGGTGTTAGTACGAAAGCAAGGCTTATGGAAATTATCTTTTGAAGTGTAACGTGTATTGTATTTGTGTATATTTTTTGCATACTGAAAAGAATGTTTGAAAATAGTTGGGAGTTTTTTTTGATTGTGCCAATAAATGGTAAGTTTTAAGACCTGTAGTTTGTAAATATTTTCAACTGTTAAGATATGGTCTGCACGCCTGTCCGTCCATGCATCGACAACCCAGTCACTCATCAATCTATCAACCTATTTATTCACCAATTTATCCATCCTTTTGCCTACCTGACTTCATCCATCCACACGACCCTCCATCTTCCAAGCATTACTCCCACGTTAACCCATCCATCGTCCAATCTTCGATCGCCTAAGCTACGCAAGGTACAATGTACAATGATATTGATCCCGACTTACCGTTTGGGGGCCATCGGTTTTCAGCATTGAACAAGCTGCATCATAAACAGTGATCCTTAAGTCATCGATACCTGTAACAGGCAATAGCAATCAGCAAACTATAAGACTAGTCATTTTTTTAAAGGCATTGGGGCTGGGGGGGGGGGGGGGGAGGATTTTATGAATTGTAACCATCTTGACTGACAAATTTGTAGGGATATACGACGTTGAGGCAAATTCGAGTATTATCTGAGGTTCCCAATAACACGATGATGACAATGACAACATTGCCGGTTCTACTCTTGGGGTAAATGAAGCTCGCGTCAGTGCTGGTGGTTTTGCTGCTGCTGTTGTTGGGGTGAATAATTGTCGTTTTTATAAAGTAGCGGTGGTGGTAATGGTGCTGTTGGTATCGTCGTCGTAGTTGTTTTTTGGAATAATAAAAATAAAGATTGTTGTTGTGGTTAATCGTTGTTTTTATAAAGTAGCGGTAGTGGTAATGGTACTGTTGGTATCGTCGTCGTAGTTGGTTTTTGGAATAATAAAAATAAAGATTGTTGTTGTGGTTAATCGTTGTTTTTATAAAGTAGCGGTGGTGGTAATGGTGCTGTTGGTATCGTCGTCCTCATGTTTTTTTTGTTTTGTTTTTTTGTTTTGAATTATAAAAATAAAGAAAATATTATCATGCAACATTGATACCTTCTCTTGAATCCACTGCACAGCTAACCTCTTTTATGGCCTTGAAATCAATATTCGCGTACTTGGGCTGATTTTGCAGTTGTTCCACCAACGCGTGCATCCTACGGACATAGCCCTCGTCATACTTCACTCTGTCTTTTCGAATCTTATCCAAATGCGTCCCCACGATAATAAACGATGAACAACGAGGAGCCCGAGCGGATATGGTGTCCAGCCAGCCTTCCAGCTTGGCTATACCTTCTTCGCCTTCTTCTAGATTCCACACAAGGATATAAAGTGAGAGAGTAGACAAGAAGCACTGATGAGTCGCATAATAGTCTTCCTGGCCACCAAAATCCCAGACTTTAAAGATGTACTCTTTGTGGAACAGATCCTTCCTCAGACGAAATTCTTCCATTGAAATTCCTGGAAAATAAATAGTACTAATTTACTAGCTAGTTTATGACTTGGAATTGAAATTAGATTCTCATAAACTCATGTTCTCTTGGTGGCGATTGAGATGGTGATGATGATGATGATGATGATTTTGATCATGACGATAATGATCTTGATTGGATGATGATGGTGGTGGTGATGATGAGCTATGATAATAACGATGACAGTGATGCTAGGGCAGATGAGGCTGATCATGATAATCAAGATGCTGATGCTGTTTCTCTAATATTATATTGATGACAATGACAATGCTGGTGGTTGATGATCGTCATCGCGCCTCAATTATGGTTAAACAAAGAGCAATCCCGCTCATGATAACACGCAGCCAAGATCCTTTTTTCCTTCAAGTCAACAACATCTCCACATTTTATCGATATCCTCTAGGGTAAACAACAACATAACCACTAGGCTGATCTAAATCAGAAAGATCAGGCTGATCAAACTTGGAATTTAGCGTGTTAGGTTTTCAGTGCAGAGGGAGGAAAACTAGAGAACTTGGAGAAAAACCCTCGAATCAAGGAGGAGACCTAACAAAATAGTGCTCACATTTGATGCACAATTTGTCCACAATTCGAGCCTGAAGCCCTAGAGTTAAGAGGCGAATGCTCTATCATCCTTGCATATTGCCAAATTTGATCCCAACATATCTTACCGTTAGTACAGCTGTTAAGGTTGTAATTGTAGTCAAGCATCAAACGATGCATTAGGGTGGTTTTCCCCTGGGCAGCCCGACCAACCAACATCAACTTCATAGAATAATATCCTTTAGATGAACGTAGTTTGGCACGTAAATACATGATTGTCTTGGTACCGTTCTTCTTGATCTCGTCTGGGGGATCAGTTACCTTCAAAAGAGGTTACAAAATGGGAATGTTACTTTTTTTCACGTCATTTTTATCTTAATTGGGCTCCCTGTGGCTAAAACAATGGGAGCTCCGCCTAAATTTATATTAATATGGGAGTGTTAAGCCGGTGCTTCTCATTTCCCATGCATTCGTCACCCAATAGATCTCTTCAGGTTTAACGGTCGTGCATGAGAAGACAAATGAATACGGCTACAACTCAAACAACGAATCTTAATCTCAAGGATATGACACGTGGTGAAATGGGGAAATTACGCCTAAGGTAAAGAGATCTATATGACAAGATTTCAAACGTTAACCAAACTTATCACTTCACTGCGTTTTATTTCCAATGACAACAAGCTTTTGATAAATAACAAAGTTGGTCACCAAGTACAGGAGCAGATCCAGTAATCTTTTAGGGGTGTACCAAATGAAGAAATGTATATAGAGATAATATGCATCGTAAATTTTTCTTTTGCATCAAAAAAGCGTGAGTAATAGCGGCGTTGTGGGGGGTGCAGCACAGGACACCCCCCTTGATCCACCCCTGAAAACGACTTGACACACTAGTTCCATTCAGCTCACCTGATCAAGGTTTTCCAGTTTCAGAGAATAAATATCAGTCAATCGACCCATTTCTTTGGGCAGTTCTCTTAGATTCCTATTCCCAGACAAGTCTAACTTTCCAAGGGTTAAAATCTTGCAAACACAGGCAGGAACATCATAAAAGTTATTTCTTGCAATAGACAGAGTTCTGAGTTTTGCTCTGCCCATATTCTCTGGCAAAGAGTCCAAAAAATTATCACTTAGATCGAGAGTGTTCAGAGACGGTGACCAATGGCACTTTTTTGGAAGCTCTGTCAACTTGTTTTTCGACAAGTTCAAAGTTCTTAAACAATTCATTTTTAGCAGGCCGCTTGGTATTCGATGCAGCTGGTTGTTTTGAAGATCAAGCCTACAAAGCCTGTGTAAGTCTATGATATTACTGGGTATGGTTGAAAGCATATTGTGGAGTAAGAAAAGCTTTTCTGCCCATCTAATGTCTTTGAACCATGAAGGATCAATCTCGTGTAAACCCAGTTTTCTCCAATCTATTTGTTTGGTGTTCTTGTCGCAGTTGGTGCAGAGAAGAAGAATCCTTGTGGCATTTTTGTGCTTTTTGTGAGTTGCTATCTTTATGGGGACAGCAACATTGAATATTTCTTTGTCCTTTAGGTAGCTCCTATGAAAAAAAAAACAATAATATCATCTGTTTTGAAGATTCTGATATTTGCTATATCAATAATTGAAAGTGAGTTATTTACTCAGCAAGTCTTTGAATTGGGAAGCTTTATAAGTGCAATAACGTGGGGTGAATCAGGATGGAAGCCATTCAAATGCAATACTTACCTGATGTCATTAGTGTGCGGATGACTAGAATGTGGAAGCTGTACAGGTGCAATAACGTGGGGTGAATCAGGATGGAAGCCATTCAAATGCAATACTTACCTGATGTCATTAATGTGGGGATGACTGGAATGGGGAAGCTGTACTAAGTGCAGTAACTTTGGGTAAATAAGGATGGAAGCCATTCAAATGCAATACTTGCCTAATGGAATTAATGTGGGAATGACACATCTTTAAATGGGGAAGCTGTATTACAGTGTAAGTGCAGTATCTTGTGGTGAATCAGGATGGAAGCCATTCAAATGCAATACTTACCCAATGTCATTAGTGTGTGGATGACTAGAATGGGGAAGCTGTACAGGTGCAGTATCTTGGGGTAAATAAGGATGGAAGCCATTCAAATGCAATACTTACCTGATGTAATTAACGTGGGGATGACACATCTTTAAATGGGGAAGCTGTACTACAGTGTAAGTGCAGTAACTTGGGGTAAATAAGGATGGAAGCCATTCAAATGCTGCAATACTTACCTGATGTAATTAATGTGGGGATGACACATCTTTGAATGGGGAAGCTGTAAAAGTGAAGCATCTTTTTGTTGTTGTGTTTGTGGAATATCTAACAGATACCCTAGCATCTCAATATAGCCTTTTTGTGCTGCAAAACAAACTAGCAACACAGACAATGCCTACAATAAAAAAATAAATAACATAAATATGTATGCATGTATGTATACAATAGACCAGTTTCGAATTCCAAATTACCGCTGTGTTCCTTGATTACAGACTCATTTGCAAATGAGTCTGTAATCAAGAAACACAGCAGTAATTTGGAATTCAAAACGGGTCTATTAGGGAATCAAAAATTTGCTACAGCTTTCATAGTAAATGTGCTTAGCTCACTTTTCTAGGGCCTAGGGTTCGATTCCTGTACTTTGAAAATCACATTTTAGTAGAGTTTGTTGTATCTCCCCTATGGATTTGAGGGTTTTTTCTCCATGCATGTTCCCCAATTTTTCTTCCCTCAAACATTCTAAATCCCAATTTGAGATGTGAGTTAGCTGTATCCCAACTCAGATCAGTCCAGAGGTTGTTTGGAGAAAACTTGAGAAATCTTTGAAGGAACTTAGAGAAAATATTTGGAGAAATCTGAATAAGTTAAGAACTGCTTTAAAATACCTGTACATAGTTGAATCTTAATGTAATCTGGATGCAGTCGTTGAGTTTAAGAGTCTCTTTGTCATCAGCCAAGATAATATAATTGATTGCATTAACATGACCTCTTTGACAAGCGATTTCAAGGGCTTCTTGTAGACATGTTGGAGAGATGTCCTCTGGTTTGAGGTTTCTTACTGTTTCTTTTAACCTTGGGTCATTATCTTTGGCCATCTTTTTGATTTCTGTTGAGCATTTAAGAAGATCATAAGTCATGTTTATTCAATGTTATAATAAGTCACTTATTACAAGTGATAACTAGCTAAAAACTAGTGTGAGCTGCGTTGGTGTTTCTAATGAAACAGTAATGATAAAAAGGTAAATTATGCACTGTGAAAAGACGAAAAAACGTTTCGGATGCTAGTCCTTCGTCGACGGTCTTTTCACGGTGTATAATTTACCTTTTTATCATTACTGTTAATATACATTACTATTTGACAGAATTACATTGAGCTGTTGTACTTCCATGCCCTTCATATGACAAGAAAAATATGATTTAGAAAATATAATCCCCTAATTAAGCTACATTATAATCCCTAACGAAGGCAAGAGCAAAATGTTTTCCTCACTTTAATCCTTTTACTAAAAGCCTCTTTCCTTTTACATTTGACAGCATAATCTCTACCTTTATCCCAAAATTTAACCTGTCATTTACAAGCTCCAAATTTGGAGAATGGAATAATCTTCAAGGTTATGACACATGAATGTGCTATCTTGAGATGGGGAAAATAATAGCCCAAAGCTGCAAATATTTTTTTCTATAAGGCTGTCATATGTCAGATCAGGCAGATTGACCTGACATGCAGCCTTTAGTGAGTCTGGTTGGACGAAAGGTTCTTTCAAATACTACAACCTAGAAAAATACAATTTACCCACTGCAATATTCTGTCAGGTGAAAATCGCTGAAACAAAATAAAAGCTGCTATGTGTCACACTGTTACTGTCCCACCACTGATTAGATTCACTTTTCACTCTTATTTCTGACCCTGGCATAATATGCTTGAAAGTTTATAATCTTGAGTGAACATATCTTTTTTAAATCTAGAGTGAACATAATTTTTTATATTCCACGTCCTAACAGAAGAATCGGTCTGCATCTCCAGCTAGATTGAACGTTCACTCTAGTCAAAACCACTAATTTACCGTAAAAATGTCCAATGTCCGGTGCTAAGTTGCATGCTTATAGTTTGAAAAGGACATTACTAATTTATTATCATTACATTATTAATAAAACGATAAAATTGATAAGCCCAAAAATAGTTTTTACTAAGAAAATTAATAGACTGCAATAATTGCTAAAGATCTTAAATTACCTGCACTTTTAAGGAGTTGTGCAGTATGTCTACATCTATGGATGACGGCAGTCTCGTAAGGAGTTTTCCGAAACTCATCCTGACTTTCAATATTAGCCCCATGTTTGATCAATTCCTCGACACACTCCACATTATCCATGGATGCAGCCATGTGCAGGCAAGTGTAGAAGCCATTAGCCGTAGTGTTAGGATTTGCTCCATACAACAGTAGCAATCGAACCACAGATACATGTCCTCCGTGCGTTGCTTCATGCAGAGGTGTGTAACCAAGGAAACCAACTCGTTCTTCTAATTGGTTTGCACTGCTCAAGGATTCTTTTAGGTACTTAGTAATTTCCTTTACTGCACCTCGGCTACAAAGGTTGTGTAAATACCCAGTGTTTGAGTTCTTTGTTACACTCATGATTCTGGAGGGAAAAAAAACAGAAATAATCAAAATGAATAAAATACTAGTCCACTTCAAGTCATTTGGTTTTCAAGCATTCTCAAAAATGATTATCTCAAATAAGCCTTTTTCAAATAGACTTTTAAATAAAGAAAACCTCTTCAGTGTCAATCTTACTAAAAGCCAATCTCATAATGTCTGACTATGATAAAGAAAATATGATAGAAGTGGAAGAAATAATTGTTCATATCGACCTCGTAATTTTTTTAGTAAATCAATTTCCATAATCATTGCACCTGAAAAAAATTAAAGGACCAAATTGAAATTTAAAAAATCTTTGAATATTATAAATAAACACTTCTCTAAATGGCTTCTACTGCTTCTTCATGCAATCTTTGATTCTTATTTATTTTATGAAGTGTGTTTTAAAAACCCTTTCTGATGTTACATGCATGTAAGCAGCTTCATTATTTTATAAGTTAGTACAATATTTTCCTAACATAATGAATCTTATTTTGTTTAGCATAGGTGTAAAATAATATTATTCATATATTTCTATATCTAATATTCATATTCTATTTTTTTGTTTGAATTCCATAAAGCTCAGGTCAATAAAGCACTTGACTGGCTTCCATTATGTCATATTTCAATTATTGCATTTTAGTGGCTTTTTGTTTTGTTATGCAAGAACGTGAACTACAGAAAGGCTTGCACTTTATTTTCATTTCTTGCATACGTATGCTAGACAGTATTATATTTATAACAATTTTTAACAATTTTTAAGCTTAAAATAGTTTTCCAAATGATTTATTTATTCATTAATACGTGCTATATATTTTGATGTCCTATCTTCATGTTATTTAGAAAAATAAAAGCTTTCAGTACAGTTTATATAATATTTACATTTTCATGACAAAATACTAGTTACCCTTTAATTAGTTTTCTGTTTATTTTCTGTATATAGACCCTGATATAAAATGTATTCATGCACACTCATTTTTTGTGATTAATTTCTTAAAAAAATATTAACACCTTAATGTTAGCTTTTCAGCTAATTTCAGCATACACTTATTAGTCATATTAATTTTGTATATGCTCACATTAATATCAGCACTTGATTGGCTGCCTAGTATTTACTCGTTATATACCAATATAATATAATATCATACTCATGCATTCTCATAATAATAATAATAATGTTTATTTATATAGCGCTAAATCCACTAATTGCTCAGAGCGCTCACTAATAAAAAATAATATATAATTAACTAAGCTAAATAAAAATTGAGATGTAAAAATATGTGAAACAAAACAATAAAAATTGTACTAAATGTAAAATTATAAATTAAAAGCTAACTTAAACAAATGTGTCTTCAGCGAATTTTTAAAAACAGACACAGATGGAGACTTTCATATTTCTATTGGTAAATTGTTCCACAGTCTTGGTGCAGCAACAACAAAAGCATTGTCTCCATACGTTTTAAGATTGCTATTAGGTATAGATAAAAGTTCTTTGCTAATGGAACGTAATGATATAGAGTACTTCTGATAACTTAATAATTCAGATAAATAACATGGTAGAAGCCCGTTTAAACCCTTATATACAAGTGAAAGAAACTTAAAAGTAATTCTATATTGTACAGACAACCAATGTAACTTAATTAAGGCTCATGCTCATGACTGTGTTAAAATTTTGGAATGGAAAACATTTGGAATCATATTCATGCATTCTTACATTTGTGTGATAAAATTTTGAATGGAATATCAACACTTGATTGGCTTCCCAGTATCTTCTAGTATTTTCTCATTATATACTACTGTTAATATAATACAATATCATATTCATGCATTCTCATGCTCGTGACTGTGTTAAAATTTTGGAATGGAAAACTTTTGGAATCATATTCATGCATTCTTATGTTTGTGTGATAAAATTTTGGAATAAATCATCAACATTTGTTTGGCTTCCCAGTATTTTCTCATCATACGCCAATATTATATTCATGAATTCTCATGTCTTTATGATAAATTTTGAATGGAATATCAACACTTGATTGGCTTCTCAGTATCTTTTAGTATTTTCTCATTATATACTAGTTAATATAATACAATATCATACTCATGTATTCTCATGCTCGTGTGTTAAAATGTTTGAATGGAAAAATTTTGGAATCATATTCATGCATTCTTACAATTGTGTGATAAAATTTTGAATGGAATATCAACACTTGATTGGCTTTCCAGTATCTTCTAGTATTTTCTCATTATATACTAGTTAATATAATACAATATCATACTCATGCATTCTCATGCTCATGACTGTGTTAAAATTTTGGAATGGAAAAATTTTGGAATCATATTAATGCATTCTTATGTTTGTGTGATAAAATTTTGAATGGAATATCAACACTTGATTGGCTTCCCAGTATCTTCTCATCATACACCAATATTATACTCATGCATTCTCATGTTTGTTTGATTAAGTTTTGGAATAAAACATCAACATTTGTTTGGCTTCCCAGTATTTTCTCATCATACGCCAATATCATATTCATGGATTCTCATGTTTTCATCTTCAATTTTGAATGGAATATCAACACTTGATTGGCTTCCCAGTTCATTCTCACGTTTGTGTGATTATGTTTGGAATAAAACATCGACTTTTGATTGGCTTCCAGTTCATTATATAATATTCATCATATTCATGCATTATACTCAATACATGCATTCTCATGTTTATGTGATGAAATTTTTGAATTAAATATCAACACTCATCCATTTCGTGTTTGTGTGATTAAGTTCAAAAGAATTTTGAAGACCTAAAATTCTTTTCCAGATTTTTTTCTGTGTAGGGATTTCACAAATTTTCACAATTTTCTAACGTAGATGATTTCTTTCATTTTTCATATTTACTATCGAGCAAACTGATGGTCAGTTAGAAAATAATTCTAGATTATCAGCTCAGATAATAAAACCCTAGCAGCAATAGATTTTGACTCCTAGTAATAATACTCTACTGACCAGCAAGCTACTCAATGAACAAACACTTCCTTTGAAAATACAACTTACTATTATGTAAGGCCACAAGGGTGTCAAGAATCTTAGCTTTCGAAGTAAATAAGGCATGCGAAAGCGACACTCAAATACCAGAAATATCGATAATTGGACTCGAATAATTTAGAATTAGGATCATCAAAGGATTTAGATTCTCAAATGGTTATTTTACTCAATATATTTTTGGTTATAAATATAAATATACTGAGGTCAAAATAGGAAACACGAAAACCTAAAGACTCGCTGCGAGCTAGTTCAACTCTCGTCTAAGCTTAGAGACAAATCTTTCCTACTTAGTTGCAGGTAGGAGAGAAGATTAATAGAGGAATAAACGGAAAATTTATAAAACAACTTACCAAAATCCTTGCTCACTTTGCAGACAGGCTACATGTCAGCCACCAATCTTTTGATTCTTTGATCTTTGAATTACACAACGTTTGCAGTTTTGCTCGGCAAGAAGGAAACTAAATCCTTATTGCTTGACATTTCGATATTCTATTGAATTCAATACATGCACATCTTGTATTTTTGGTTATGTCTTCTGACAAACGTAAAAGTCTTCTCTGCACTAGTAGGTACGGCGGCTGAAGTCTACGCGGTAATAATATCATCCCCAGGGAGTGGAGGGTAAAAAAATACTCGCAAACTCCTGGATTCAATAAATTTTCTTTCGATTGATTATTATCTTTTCATGCACCCAAAAATCCTATTCAAAGTTTACTTTGATAAAAGAACTTTTCTCATTTCTTGCTTTTAATTTCTAAATAAAAATTGCAATACAAATTTTAACTCCCTCCCTCCCCTCCCCTATAAATACTTTCTGATAATATTTCTTCGAAATCACGTGAGAGACTTTAACCGGAAGTTCTTCGTGGAAACTTCGGAAACGTAACAAATAATGTCCTTGTTATATAGCTGTCAAGAAAATCATTAACAAAGGGTTCTCAAGTTCATTTTCTAGGATCGCCGGAAGAGGAATTTCGAGGTTACGTCACGAAAAGATTTAAAATAAATTCGTGAAAATCTTTCAGAACCCTCAGTCCTAAGCAGGTCAAGCAAAGGCAGCAGTAAGCACAGCTTGTCATGGGTTCTCTTATCCTCACTGGCTTTCATCTGTATTTGGTTTTCTGCATAGTCAACGCAAGGTTCCAGTTTAAAGAAGCCAAACCTTGTGATTCTACCAAGTGTCTGCCTCCTAAATGTCGTTGTAGCAATAACTTTGATCCTCCTGGAGGCCTTCAACGCAAAGACACTCCCCAAATTATTATAATTACTTTTGACGATGATATCAATACCGAGAATTACAAGCAGTATCTTGAAGCTTTTGATGGGTTAAAAAATCCTAATGGCTGCCCTGGTGTGGGTACTTTTTTCATTTGTCATAACTACACCAATTATTTTCTCGCCGAGACGATGTACTCCAAGGGACATGAACTAGCAGACCATACAGTTACTCATCAGGAACCCATAGATTATTGGATACGTGGAAGTTATGAAATGTGGAAGGATGAAATCAATGGCGAGAGAGAAATTTTGCACAGGTCAGTACTGATTTATTAAGGACAAAATAAAAGGGTGGGTGCGGTAAAGAGACCGGAAATAAATACAAGGTCAGTTAGCTACAAGCTGTGGCATGTCGTACGTTCGTCGCGCTCTGTTGGAGGTCGGCCTTCAGCTGTCCATTATAAATTTTTTTTTTTTTTTGGAATTGTTTATTCATTCATAATCAAATGCATATTTAAAATTACAATAGTTTTAAGTAATTCATAAATTGTTTTGATTATGAATTGGAGTCTAAATAAAAGTAAAAAAATGCTTATAGGGTATAGACTCCTTATATGAGGAACGTGTTTTTTATCTCTGATTGCTTGCGCTAACATGCACCGCCAGCAAATACTGAGGTGATCAAATATGTTTACATTTATTATGGGAGCGTACGTTTTTTATTGGGTTGGGGGAGGGTCATAAGTGAAAAACCAAGAGAAAATTTAAAAATTCAAAAATTTAAAATTCATGTGAAAGTTCGACACGAACAAGCTGTTTCCTTTTTCACTTTTCTTTTTAGTTTCTCTTTTTCTTTGCTTCATTTGTTATTTCTTCCTCCCTGCTTTTTAGCACCACAAAGACGCCACTATATATGTAGTTTAATTCAGCATCCAACGAATCTTACTGATTTCCCTTGAAATACAACCCTAGCTTGTATGAGCTTGCTCCAGCTTCTATAGGAAAATTCATTTTTTCAAACAAAATAGATAGAGCGGATGCAATTAAACCGTGAAATAAAATCAAACTAAATACTAACTAATAGTATCTATTTAGAGCAGCAGTAAGGGGGACACGCGAAAGGGGTACCGGGAACGACCAGGATTTCCCGCCTCAAGTGGTTGCCGTCCGCAGCGGGAATTACCCGTGTTGCGCGATATGTCCTTACTGCTGCTGTGTTGGGTACCGCAACCGGAGGTTAAGATATTCCTTAGATATAGATGGCCACCATCGGCGACATTCGAAACGAAACTGTGCGCAAGCTTGGGAATCGGGTGATGGATAACTCAGATGCCGACTTTGTCTTCGCGACATTTATGGAGGGAAAGACAGACAAAACTATGAATCACAAAATGGCTGAAAAGATAATCGACACGATGCCGACCGGCGACTACCGTTTGGAGTTGACGTTTGTAAAGTATTTGGACGGCGAATGGGTGATAGAAAAGGGCCGTAATCCAATACGGGCGTCTGGTAAGCAGAACCTGTTCGTCTTAAACAAGGACACGCGACCGGGAGCATTGGAGGGAATAGACATGTTGTTCTACGAGGTTGCTTACCCGGTTACCGTGGTCATATACGGTGCGTATGAAATCAAGAAGCCGGACGTCAAGAAGTTGCAACCAATGCGACATCCGGGCAACTGTGTTGGGAAGTTGGTAAGGGAGTTCTTCGAGGATTCCTCTAGGGGTGGTAAGCTTACGCCGAAGAGAAGAGAAGCCATCAGGAAATGGGAAGATTCCGCGCGTAGGGCCGGAGGCTCCATAGAGAACATCAAGAAGTTAGAAACCGCGTTAGGAAGGCGCATACATGTGAAAGACATCACCGGCGGTTTCATTTACGAAGGGACGAAGAAGTATGGAGGCCGAGGTGCGCCTATCGTAATTTACCAGCATAACGCACATGCGTGGCGAGAGCTGCGGTTCCCAAGAAAGAAAGAAACGCGCGTTTACAAGACCTCGCCGCTTGCAGAACTAATGCACGAGAATTCTATTTGGTTAATGGATGCGGAGGGAAGTCAGTTTATAACGCAAGACGGTATTCTTTACCGGCCCGAAATGGAACAGCTGCGCATTCGAAGCGCCTGTGAGACCTTAGGAGAAGACTTCTCAGACGAAGTGCTCAGCTCCCGTAGCTTGGACTTCTTAGCCGCAAAGAAAAGAAATGGGTGGAAACCCACGCCGGAGGAGTTCGGAGACATAGCTAAAGCCTGCGTGGAGCATGGTCATGGTGGACTGTGGAACATGGAGTATGATGAAGACGAATACGTGTCGCTGGATATGAAACACTGTTACCCCGCAAGCTTCAAAGGCCTGGGGGACTGTAAGGAATATTACGACCGTTACGGGCATCCAGACTCGCAATTCTTTCGTGTTGCGTTGGATGGTCACTACGACGCACCAGCAACGGGGTTCGTACGGTTGACCACCTGGAAATTAGCAGCGGGCTTACACCCCATAATCTATGCGTGGTATGGGAAGCACCTGCAGGAGAAAGAATGGATACCCATACCGCTATTGAAGTTCTTCGAAGAGCGCAAGCTTTTAATATACACAGCGCATGAAGCCATACTTTGTCACAGCGCCTTTACGCAATGGCTCCCAGAACACAACCCCACAGCACGCGTTGTCATAGGAAAATTCACACAGGGCGCTAAGGAGGGCGAGAAACACATGCAGCGGCGCCTGATAACGGACGAAGGCGAGCTAAGCTTCCTCATCAAGCGCGCGCATGACAAAGGAACGATGGTGTCTGTAGAGAAATGGGATTACCTCGTAGATGATAAACTACACAAATGGAATGCACTTTGTTACTACCAAGACCACAGGCCGCAATATTGTCATCTGCGTGCCAGCATGCTCGCATATGCGCACATTAACCTACTTGCGATGCTCCTACGGTTTGACAAAGAGGACATCCCGCGCGTAGCTACGGATTCCTTGTACGTAAAGCCCGAAGTGTTAGAGAAGATGAAGGAATTCTACACCGAAGATGAGTTGGCGGAAAGTGGTCAATGGCGCGTTAAAGATGAGGAGATAAAAGCATGGAGAGAACGTGTAGAATATCACGGAGAAAATACTTGGGGCGTCGTAATGCCCACAATGAGGCCCATGCCAACCGTAAAGGACTCCATTTCCTACCAACGCTTCTCTTACCTTTACGGTACGGGAGGCAGCGGTAAGACTACGCGCGTCTTGGAACTCTTTCCTAAGATAAAGGTGCTAACGCCAACACACCGTTTGGAAAGGGAACTATGCAGTCAGGGCCACGACGCGCAAACGTACCACAGCTTCTTCCGTTGGAATGGCCAAAAGTGGGTACCAGAAGCCATCCACGACATACCTCCGGTGATACTTTGGGATGAGATTTGCACCGTTCCTTTAGAAATCCTCAAAGAATTCGTAGAATTCCTCCGTGGAAAGTGTCAAGTAATATTCGCCGGGGATCCATGTCAACCACCTCCTATAGCCGGAGAGATGCCCCACGAATGGCTGAAAGATTTCGTAGACTACTCTGAAGAAATTAACACCGACTACCGCAGTAAGGATCAAGTAAGAAACCTGAAAGCAGAACTTCGGGGCCTTAGTGACGCCAAGCAATGCAAAAAACTGCGCAAACGCGTACGAGCGAAGGAATACGAGGACTTCCTTCACACGTGGCATCCAAAGGATCTGGTGCTGAGCAGCAAACGCGCAGCACAGTCGCGCATACAGAAAGACTTACTCAATATACACCGAGAGCGCTTCCCTACGCATCCCGTACCTGTTTGCTACAAACCCCACGACACCCGCATGCAAAAAAGAGACGTCTGGGTACCTGGTACCGACATCCAACTGCAAAATGCGGTAACGCATGATAAAGCCTGGGTGCCCATAGAAAAGGTGGAAAGGATTACCTCTCATCCAGACTGGCGCTTAGGTTATTGCATGACAGTCCACAGCGCGCAAGGGCTTACCATAAAAGAAACCTTATGGATCATAGACCAGCGGCTGTGTTGGAGCAACCTTATCTACACCGCCGTAAGCCGTGTGGAGTATGCCAAACAGTTGAAAAGAGCCTGGGGGCCGCAATTGCGCTACGATGAGACGCCAGAGGACGTAGCCAAAGAGAACATTGCCAAGAAACTCCTTCGCTACAAGCGGCACGACGAAGAAAACAATATGACGTTCGACCTATGCGTGGACGACGTCTTTAAGAAAGGGGCGCGGTGTGCCAAATGTAACATACCTCTACTATGGAGGTTTGACCCAAATGACGATCAGCAGTTCTCCGTGGATCGTATCAACAACAAGCGCGGCCATTGCAGAGGTAACGTAAGACTGACATGCCTAGAGTGCAATCGGGCGCGTGGAGCAGCACTACTCTGAGTCTTTGGGGACTATGAGCAGCTCTTCCATGACAAATCCGCGACTTGGGCCATTTAGGTAATACAACACGGGTTGCCCTTCCTTGGTGACGGACTTCGAAATCTCATACGTTTCCAGAGACCAGTTAGGATCTGTGGCTCTCTTACTGCCACCTTCGAGTTCCCCCGGCTGATAGAGGTATCTGACCACTATGTCGCGGGGGAGCTTTTTTTCCTTCAGTCCGACCGCCCTCGAACTTCTGACGTAGGACTTGTGTTCCACGTGTTTCTTTTTTATGGCATTCTTGGGTTTCATTCCCGTAGCCCTGGCCGCCTCGTTGTTCAAAGCCGCGACGACCTGGGGGAGCCTCTGAGTCCATTCCCTGTTGCGTTTGGAGGGATCTTCCAGCTCTTTCCAATACTGGTACCCAAAGAGACGCTCGGCCAAGGTTTTATTAAATCTTTCGACGATGCTCTGACCCCTGTGGTACTCAGCTTTGGCTCTCCTAATCTTAGTGTCGTGGTCTTTCAGGGTCTTAGTAACCACGCCCATGAACTCTGTCCCCGCATCCACTTGCAGCAGCTTAGGCCATTTCAAAACGCGCTTATAAATCCTACCTAGGGCTTCTGCGACTTCCCCAGAATCCTTGCTGGTTATGGGTTCGGCGTCCTTGTATCTGCTTGCGATATCAACTACGGTCAAAGCGTACCTATAGGTCTTTTTTCTCACCTTGTCGTGCGGCAAGAAAAGCAAGTCCGCCTGATGAACTTCATTAGGGGCATTTACGGTAAAGCTGGGTCTGGGAATGTACTTAGGCACGGGAAGATAGACCTGCCAGAGGGTTTGTTTTCTTAGCCAGTTCTTAGCCGTTTCGTCTGATACCCTGGCCGCGGTCGCGAGTTTTTTGATAGCTGACGCTCCTCTCCAATAACCTTCGGGCCCATAATAAATCCTTTTGAGTTTGTCCTCTACGCGACCCATTATATGAATTCCAGGACGAGATTGATCTTACGTCCGTTAAAATCCACCGTCTTTCCGTCCACTTTAATGGTGATGTTTATGCTTTCTACCAAATTAGACAAATCATAGCTTAAAGAAATGGGAGTGTATTCTACTGGGTCAAATGGATTACCTTTGGGCAGAAACTTGGACATAAGAGAAGACTTTTCTCCATTGTTGTAACTATGAACCAAGTCGCAATAGACTTCATAAGAGGATGCGACTTTCCATTTCACATCATATGTACTGCCGCTATTTATCGTGGTACTAGTAAGGCCCAGGAGTTCTACCAATGAACTGTCCTTTAAATTAGCGCTTCCACTATTTTTCTTGAATTTCATTTCATGGGGTAATCCTGTGGTAAGAGTATATCCATGCTTTGCTAGCTCCTTAGCCAGTGTTATGGGGGTGTAATGGGAATCTGGCAACTTTGGTTTGTTGGCATTCACAACGACAAAGCCATTAATTAAATTATACCAAGAATTGTACAAAGAGCAACTAACCAACCGAACCCTTTCCGCGCGGATGGGAGGATTCAGATAAGTGGTAAAGTTATTCTTATTGCTTTCCAAAAAGACGATCATATATTACAGGGGACAAGTCCCCTTCGTTAGAGCAGATACGCCAAAGCTACGCCTCCCGCCAGCCCTGCAACTCCTACGAAGACCAGCTCACTATCTTTTTGTTTCTTAGAAGGCTGATAGTAATTCTTAAACTGAGGCTTTCTTAACCCCGTTAATGCCGCGGGATGCGCCTGCGCATAGAGCTTAAAGGCGTAGTCTGTATTTTCGAAGTTCTTATCCGCCTGCATCTTGTCTTGGTAGTTCTTGTCCAACCAATCCCTGTAAGCTTGTCTTTTTTCGTTCCAAGCCGCCACGTCACGCTGATATTTCTCCAGCGCTAAGTCGTGTCTCTTCCTTTCGGCGGCCAAATCTCCGCTGCGATCGCCTCTGACTAATCTATTCAAATACTGACCGCCATAATTAGCTCCAGTGAATGCTAAAGCTGCAATAACTCCACCTGCGATTAAACTAGCCATATATATTACGCCGTAGGCAGGTACTTTTCCTTTCGTAGGTAATCCTTTAGCATGATAGCCCCGCCTACGGCAGCGGTCATCTTTGCAAAATTAGCGAAGCTCTTGCTTGGGTCTTCAGTAAAGTCTTCTTTGAGCACTTTCTTACCTACCCAACCAATACCCGCAACGATGGAAGTAATGATAGCTGCTTCTTCAACAGTTTTCAATAACGCGGTCGACATTATATTACAGAGCGAGAAGGTTATTACTCCATTTCAGGGATCTTACTTTTTCTAACAGCCGGCTCCATAGGTGCGTGCACGGGCGCGTGATATGTTGGTGGTTCTACCTTTTTCGTAGCCAGCCATTGTAAGTAGAGGCTGCCTGCTGCTATAGCAACTCCTAACGCGCCGATGACGTAGCCTGGATTAATAAAGGATTCCTCTTCTTTTTCCTCCACCTTTTCTTCCTTCTTTGCTTTGTTCTTCCTGTTCATCTCCGCGAGCTTCTTTCCGGCAGCGACTCTGCCTGGAGATTTAGCCTTGGTAATCTTGGTATCTTCTACGGGAGCCTTTTCTGGTTGTTCTTCGGTGCCACTCATCTTATATTAAGGGACTTGAAGGACTTGACAAGTAACTTGGTTACGACTTACGAACGACCTGACTAAGTACTTACGAATGACTTGACTAAGTACTTGAGAATGACTTAAGTAAGTACTTAAGGCGACCTGGGTAATTCCCGCGAATGACTTGACTAAGTACTTGAGGCGACTTGATCAGGTAGCTCAGCAAGTGCCGCCTGGAAGACCTTTTCGACTTCTCTGTCCTTCTTGAAGTCCTTCCAAGACGTCGTAAGTTCCTTCAAGTTGACATGCTGAGCTACGTGAAGTGCCGCAGAGGCGACTGCCATTAACTTACCGCACTTCAAAGACAACCACCCGCAGGTTATCTTAAGTTCTTGGGCGATGACATAGTCCTCGCTTATGTCCTTCCGCAGTTGCTCCACGTCGTCTATGGGCAGCGCAAGTCCAAGGAGTTTGGTGGCAAGTCGGATGGCTGAGTCTGCTACGGCGTCCGTGGTCTTACTTGCAAGGGCAGCCTCGTACCTCTTATGGAATTTCTTGACTTCCTCTTCCGACAGCTTATTAACCTGCTCATGGGTAAGTTCCTTGCCAATCATTTCTTTGCACTTCCCCGAAGACACAAGGATGTTGAGTTGTTCCTTGAGGTTACTTTCATCTAACTGTGTGGGGACTTCATCTAAGAGCTGCTCAATGTCCATATATATTAAAGATCGCAGATCTTTACCTCGTACGGAAACCTCAAAGAGAAGATCATTTTGGAATGTTGATGCGTCTTTAAATGCCGCATGTATTCGTGTAACTGTTCCTTGGATATCTCACCGCCGTAGTCGCTTAAGATGGTTTCCAGGTCAGACTTACTGGGCGTATAAAATACTACGAGAGAGCCTATGTTTTCCCTGAAGGGTTTAGAGACACTGGTAAGCTGCTGGGAAAGCAACCAAACGCTGATATTGTCATGCCTACCGCTAAAGGCGAGTTTAACGAGCTCGGAGGTGCGTCTTTTTACGTCGTCCCCGCAGGCAATGTCATCCAGTATGAGCAAGGTTTGCGTATCTTTAGGGAATTGTTTGTGCCAAAACTTAAGATGGCTGGATAACTCATTAGGATCTAAGATATCTACAAAGAAGTCATCGTCTTTCGCGCCTATGCCTTCCCAGGTACGGTTATTCTTGTAGGTGGGGCAGAGCAGCACGATATAGTCGAAGCGGTATCTAAAGGGTCCTAATAGCTGCTCCACTACGAATTGGGTCTTTCCGCAGCCGGTGGGTCCTACTATCAGAGCGTTACAAGGAATATGGTTCGGATCCATTGTATATATATGGAGCCAGTGGAAGCAGTGCAAAGAATTGTCGCCGACGCAAAAGATAAAAGAGACACCATAGAAATGCAAAGGGAGGAGATAGACCGGTTAAAAGAGCGCGTGCAGGAATTGTACGATGAAATGTGCGGTCTGAAGCGCGCGGAGAGGTTTGGTGCGCTGATAACGATGGCGACGTGGGCGAAAGAGTCCGTTAAGGACTTCATTCGATATCCCCCGTAGATCGTTAACAATTAGGTTAAATCTTTGTTAAGGAATAACATACCTCGAATTAAAGGCGTCTTAGAATGTTAACAATTAGGTTAAGTAATTGTTAAGGAATGACATACCTCGAAATAAAGATGTCTTAGAATGTTAACAATTAGGTTAAATCTTTGTTAAGGAATAACATACCTCGAATTAAAGGCGTCTTAGAATGTTAACAATTAGGTTAAGTAATTGTTAAGGAATGACATACCTCGAAATAAAGATGTCTGATAACGTTAACAATTAGGTTAAATCTTTGTTAAGGAATGACATACCTCGAAATAAAGATGTCTGATAACGTTAACAATTAGGTTAAATCTTTGTTAAGATGTTATATAGTGGTTAACGTACTGTTATGTATAGATGGACTGCGCGGCGTGTAAAAAGAAGTTTAGCTCCAAGCAAAGACTACAATACCATGTCCACAATGGTGTTTGCACGAAGAAATTGAGTAAAGTTTGTAAGGATTGTGGTAAGGAATTCAGTACTGTTCAAAAGATGCGACAACATCAGGACAAGCGTATTTGCATACTTTGCAAGGGCTGCAATAAGGAATTCCCTTTGGGAATGCAGCAACACTTAAAGAGAGGAGTTTGTGATCAGACCAGGCAGTGTGGTTTCTGCAATAAGGTACTTAGTAGTCGACAACGTCTTCAAACGCACCGGAAAACGCATGAACTAAGTTATAAGTTCCACTTTAGGAGCTACGACTTAGAAGGCGTGGATTGCTACCAATGTGCGGATTTGATGAGTCGCTGCCCGCATAAAGAGGATTACTTAAGGAATCGCATAGATTACCATAAGAAGATAGTCCGTACTTTCCCCTCCTTTGAACGCGCCGAAGGCGTTCCGTGGACTAAAAGGGAGTATTGGAGGCAGGAGTGTGATCGCTGTGGTTGTGTCAGAGAAGAAGAACATATCTTCAACTGCTTAACAAAGATCTAACCTAATTGTTAACATTCTAAGGCACTCTTTGAAATAGCTTCCCAGTGTCTTAACAAAGATCTAACCTAATTGTCAACATCCTAAGGCATCTTTTTTTTGAGGTTCCTTAACAAAGATTTAACCTAATTGTTAACATTATTGGGTGTCTTTATTTCGAGGTATGTCATTCCTTAACAAAGATTTAACCTAGATGTCAACATCCTAAGGCATCTTTTTTTTGAGGTATGTCATTCCTTAACAAAGATTTAACCTAATTGTTAACATCCTAAGGCATCTTTTTTTTTTGAGGTATGTTATATGATAGCGCACGCAATAGCATTCCTTGGGGGATTTATGATCGTCTTAAGTATATATGGACTGTATTACGTGCGAACCCCCAGCAGACTGCATAATTCCTCCTCAGCCGAAACCAAGAAAAAAATACGCCTGCCTTAATTGCGACAGGGTATTCTGCGAAGGATCCTCTGTGGGGCATTGGTGCTCCGCGGATCCTAAAGCGCAGCGGGCGCTTAACTACAAAGAGGAGATGGAGTGACTCTTCTTTCAATGTCAAACTTCCATCGGCCATTTACCTTACCATAGCTGCGTAAGTGGGTGAATTCCTCGCCCTGAATTACGTACCGCACGCAATCCGGCGCCCAAAGGGAATGTTCCTTGCCTTCTAAGTCTTTGAGGACTAACCGTAAACGGTCGATGTCTTCGAAGACGACGTAATTTTTTATTTCGTATGCTTTACCGCAAATCAGGTCACGCCAGTGTATTTGGTTGACGATCATTATATCTATGAAATATTCTTAAATGCGTTGCCCTTGTCTCCGTAGTCTTGAAGCGTTTGCAGCACCACCGACAGGGTATACGGATGCCTTCCGCGTAGTTGCTAAGGGCACGACAGATAACGTCATAATCGTTGCTAACCATGGTCAGGTAACCATTCGCGTCATACTGCGAAATTATCTTGCGTTGGTCTGCGGAGAGTATGCCATTTCCTTTCGGCGTCTTTAATTCGATGCAAAGCCCTTCATACCTTAAATGCGCGTTCAGTATTAAGAGGTCGGGTTGACCCCTTTGATAACCCTTCTGCCAGCATTTTATGCGTTTGCTGTCAGAATCCTGCAATTCCCCTAAGCCGGGCGCTATGAGCATCTGTGGGTAGAAGCGGCGTATGTAGTCCACGACTTTCTTATGCAGGTCAAACTCATTTTCCATTTTGAAGACTAACTTGTTAGGACTATCGAACCGCCTTTCTATTTCATACTTACCTGTCTTTCTCAATGCGGGAAGAACGTCCTCGAGGACCCAATCCTGGAATGTCTCTGCCGTTGGCATCTTAGAGCTAAATATTAGTTGATACAACCCAGATTCGGTTACGTACAGGGAATTAGGCTGTGAATACGAGGGGAGGCGATTCACCTCCACTCTAAGTTTGCTAAGCTTTACCTTATACTTTTCACGAACATGCACCCTAATTGCATCCTTAGGGTCTGCGTAACCCAGCGCTAGCGCCACTTCCTTTGCTTTAAAGTACAGTTTATCGCCTTGCACTATGCATTGCAGTTTGGTGTTGTTGTTTTCAAATACGCGAAGCATTATATACCAGCGATATTTTTTCTTTAGAATGGCTGAGACAACGAAGTCATTAATAGGCAACGCTCTTTAGCTGATTCATTTCTACGCTCAGTTGCGCGTCAGACACCACGAAGACGTAGCAGTTTATTTTGTCGCCGTCGCCCGCGGAGGCATTCTTGGTGCGCTTGATCTCCAACGTTATGCCATCCTGCGTATTTACTAGACGTAAACCCTGACCATGCAGGTCTTCGTCGTTAATGGTGCGCATGTCAATCCACAGCGCATACTTATCCTTAAAGAATTCCTCGGGGCTAATTTGGTCGCCAAACTTACGCTTTGCCTCTCTGTACACGTCTGCGGGCTTTATTCCCTGGGAGTAGACCTTGTTTGGAACGCCGTTTATGTTGACCCCTACGTTAGTAATGTTAGGGTTGTGAAAGGCTTCGGAGTCGCGCTTACCAGCCTCGTAGGGTTTGGCAAACACCAGCATTAGCCCCGTGAGACTTCTTCGGGGTAGGTTAATACTTTGGTTAATAACCTCATCCGTCTTATCTAGGAAGCTGAACGTCTTATACATTACTACGTGGTCGTATAAGAATGCCTTCCCGGAGCTGTATTCCATGCCAGCGCTACGTGCCAGATCTTCGCTGTACACGGTCTCGTACTGCAGCTCTAAGTTGGTGATAGAATAAGGATCCACGGCTCCACTAATTGCGGTGTCCATGCCTCCTATGACATTTGTAGTGTCTGCCAAGGTTACTTCAAACTGTAACTCGGATAACTGCCTGGGGTAGTACACACCATGACTCGTAATTACTTCGAAATCCAAAGGGATAACGTACTTGCTACCATAGGCGGTCTTTACCCTCGTCGCGTCTGCTACTGCGGTTGCTCCGCTGGAGTCCGTAGGCGCGGGGTTGGTTTCACTGCGAAGCTTACGAAGAATAACGCTTCCAATTCCCTGCTCTATCTTTTGTGCACGGTCAAAGGCCGTCAACCATAAATCTTTGTACGTGGTGTACAGGTCGTACCTATTCAAATCCAAGAGGGATTCCCCTGCGAACTTGATTCTCATCTTAGAAACGAGGTTCCTACCCACGTTATTGACGGTATAGCGCTTGTCCTTGGTGCTTGGTTGTATTGCTAGGTCAAACCTTAAAGCCAAGGTACCAGGAACCAATACTAGGTTATCCGTTAGGCGGGGTACGCCCACATACAGCGTCTCCCCTGGCTTTGCGCTAGAAGGCGTGAATGTGACCCGGTGAAAGGTGCGTTCTGCTTTCAGTCCGCCAACCTGCTTAGGTAATACGTTGGGGTTTAACTTTGAGCTTATCATATATAATGGAAGTAGAAGGAACGGATTTCGACCCCACCACTGAAGAAGGTCAAGCCGACATTAATGACGATGAATACGATAAATGGACCAGGTTCCCCGTAGACACCGACCCCGCAGAATACGATAGGTCTTTAAGGGCTACCATTGGCAGGGGCTGGCGAAATTTCAAGTCTAAGCTTTTCTTTGAGGCTAAGCGCAGAGGAAAAATCCCTCCTTACTTGAAGCTCGAAACCAAAGGCTTGCCTACTGAAAACATAGAATTACAGAACTTAGGCCAAAGAGTCGAAATGATGAGAGAAGTCATTGAGGCTGTTAAGGAACGTTACCCAAATGCGGACCTAGCCATTTTGGACTTCCAAGTGGGAGATAAAGGTCAAATCCAAGTTCGACACCAAGGCAGAGCGAAATGGTACGACTTCCACCAAAGGAGACAACCTACTTTACTTAACAACAACCTTTCGAAAGAGATAATAGCGGCATTAGGAACCCCCAACCTAACGCTATTATCTACCCTCACGGAAAAAGAAACCGCAAGGTTACAAGAAAGGTTCCTTAGTGGCTTGGGAAATCCACAAGCCAAGACAAGCCTCGAAGCCATGGCTGCAATAGCCAGAGGGCAACCCCCAGAAGCCGTAAGAAATCTTAGTGGCTTAAAAGGTCCACAAGCCAAAGAAACTCTCGAAGCCATATCTGCAATAGCCAGAGGGCAACAGGAGGAACTCCAAGCCGAAAAAGAAAAACTTCCACCTAACAGCCCCGAAGCCGCAAGCATTGTAGCCCGCATAGAAGACATAAAAGTCGAAGAAGAAACGCTTCAAAATAGCGACGATAAATTCGCGGCCTTACGGCAGTACAACCAAGAACTCGAAGGAAAGGTTAAAGAATTGAAGGCCAAGATAAGTAGATACCAGGCCTTACCGGTAGACCTCATACAGAAATCCGCTAATGCCTATAATTTAGCGGAGGCGCATAGAGAAATGGTTGAGGTTAACAAACGAAAGAAGGCCGCCATGGAAGACATACAACGAATCACCAGGGAGCGGGAGGACCTCTTAAGGGCTAGCGAGGATTTAGCGGCCCTTAGGGCGTCTTTTAGGAACGTCGAACTAGAGAATGAAGACCTTAAGGAAAGAATCAGTGAGATCAACGACGAATTCTTAGAACAGCATAGGCTCGTTGCTAAAAACCACAAAGCCATCGAAGCAGACTACAAAGAGCGAATAAGTCAGTTATTAAACGATAAGAGTAATGCCACGCATAGATTAAGGGCTGCTCTGGCTCAAGTGGATACGCAGGATGCGGAGTTAACGCGCTTAAAGGAAGAATTGCAGCAAAGCATCGACGCCCAAAGGAACTTAATAGTGGAAATGGGTGAAAAAGACCTACAATTAGGGCAATTTCGGCAGGCAATAGAAGACTTGGAGGGACAAATAGAGAGACAGCGGGAGGTAGTAAATGACCAAGCCCGCTCTGAGGAGGAAAGGGAAGCTGCTAGGAATGAAATAGAAGCCCTTAAGGCTAGGGTCACAGAATTACAAGCGCAGGCGGGAAACTTGGAAAGAGAATTGGGACTTACCGCCAAGGAAAAGATAAAAAGAGCCCTGGTGAAGTATGGTATTCCATTGGCATTTGCAGTTGCTATTTCAAGCGTAGTAGGAGTTATCCTATCCACGCTTAAGGCTACAGGCGCGGGCGTAAAGAAATTAGGCAATGGACTAACGGACTTGGGAAAAAAGATGGCAGCCGGTCTTCCTGGGCTGCTGGGTTCGGTTGTTTCCTTGGCACTTAGGGCCGGCGGAGAACTGCTAAAGTTTGTGGGGAATAACATCTGGATATTAGTCGTCGCTATTGGGGTGGTCCTCCTGAAGAAGATGAAGGCTTGATCTTATCCTTCTCATCGGACGGTGTCCTGCTTTGAGGATAATGAAAGACGGTATTAGCACCGCCCTGGTAATTTGGAACCAACGGCAACACACTCATGGTAGAAATGGGCTTATGACTCCAGGCTGCATTAGCGGGCCTGCGACCTATGCGATTTATCCCAAACTTGCCGTCATCAGAAGTGACTTGCAACTTAGCATATTTACAATTGGCTAGCATATGAAAAGTTACTGGCGTTAGGTCTTCAGAGGACCTAGTGTAGGGCTCCATCGAAAAATGGGTAACTTTCCTGGTGTTCGTTGAAGTTCGATAAGGAAGCAGGGGCTTATTATTCTCATCGATAAGCCTAAACCCCACATTCGCATGCGTATCTGCATTAATGCTAATAGTGCAAATGACCAATGCAGTGCCCCCAACCTCAACCCACAGTCCAACGTCATGCCAAGCGCCGTTGTCATATCCCTCTTCATCTAAGCGGTGGGTATAACGCGTTTCCCTCACGTATGGATTCATATATTACAGGGAACAAGTTCCCTTCTAGAGGCTCATCACCGTCAAAGCGCTGATGGTCATGTGGTTATAGACAGTATTCCTTTGATTTTCTATGCTATTTATGCAAACACTCCCGGTGTCATCTACTCTTATCTGCAGCTTTACCTTCCCGTGGCAATCAGCAACCATGTGGAAAGTCCAAACGGAAAGATTCTCAGAGCTATTCGTTGGCGGCTCTACTGAGAAATGCGTGGGCTCTCTGTTGTTCGTCTTCGCGCGCATGGGCTGTAATACTCCATTGTCGTCACAGAAACGAAATCCTACATTCGCACTGCTAACGGCCCCCAACGAAATGCTGCATAATATCAACTTCTTTCCGGAGTAGTTCAAATTCACTGACATGCCCGTGACATCAACCCAAGACGCCTGGGTGTATTTTTTCTCGCCTGTGTAAGTCGTATAGACACAATCTACTCCAGCTACGTAGGGGTTGTTCATCGCCATATATAATAGCTCAGACCAATGCTTGCAGCTGCTAAGCCGGCTTTTAATAAGTTATGATCATATTCCTCTTCTCTTTTATGCGCCCGGTATGTTTTTTTCATAGGTGGTACGTACGCCTTCTTTGGTGCGGGCTTTTCTACGTGCTCCTTCTTAGACTTCTCCACGAAATGGGGAATGCCCCTGGTAGTATCCAAGTTCACGTCGTTCACACCAAACTTCATGTCCTCAGTTGCTGTCTTAAGCTTATTATTGTAGCCTACGACGGAATTGGCGTTGATGACCAAATTACTGGGCATTAGCAACACTCCCGGGGCTACGGCATAATCCAACCTCAACCTGGAGCTATCCATGTCTAATTGAAAACGATGCGAACTCTTATCGATATCGCCCTCTATAATCGCAGTTTCGAATAAAGTTAAGGCTTCGGCTTGCGTATTTTTCGAGGTGCCCGCGTCTCCAATTATGCTCGACCTGGTATTTACTTGCGCCCCCAAAACAACGCGTACGTAAGCTTCTATGCTACGATCCAGGCGACCTCGACCGGCTGTCGTTAATCCTTTACCTTTCATCAACACGAATGGATCCCAAGTGCTAGGAAAAATCATTTGAATCCTAGTAATTAACGTGTTATTACCCTTATCGCCACCCATGTCAGCAAACTCTAGCTCATTACTTGGGTATGCTTGGTGCTCCATGTCCGCCGGCCGCTCGCCGGTGGCCGACCAAACATAAACGATGCCCAACCCGTGCGTCTTACCCTCCTTATAACGAAAGTCTTTTTGCCGCGGTTCAAACTCATTCATCAATCTTTCCAGGGCAGCGGCGTCATATCGGTTATTCATCGGATTAAACGCCTTATCACCCGGTAGGGGTACGTTAAGCTCATACAACAACCTCCTTACCGTAAAGGTAACGTGAAACCGCATAATTGGAATATGAAACATGTCCGCGGCAACACCACAACCTTTAGTGGCGGCCCAAATAGCAAAGTTTAACTGCTGTGGCCAATATCGCATGTTGGGTCCTGCTAACCATTCCCTGGCCTCTTTACCCGACGTATGCTTCAACATCGTTTCTTTAAAGATATTTCTTGATGCTATCTCAAACGATTGCTTGCCAACTGAAATCTTCAGGTGCGTTACCAGCTTTTCAAAGTTGTTTACACCACCTTCAGGGTCGTAAAATGGGTAATCTTCCGTGGTTAACAATAAGTTTCTAGGAAAATTGGGTGCTTTATGCTCGGGTTTTGGTGGCCTTTCTTTATGAACGGGTTTAGGTGCTGGGGAGTGCACGATCGTTAATTGCTGTACCTGATTACCTACTTGCTCCAGCTTTGAATGTTCCAAGTCCGCATTGCTGTACATCCTAGAGCCGTTATAGTAAATACCATCGGCTCTTCTTTCGAACTTACTAGGGTCTGCATGCGGAAACATCTTCCTAAATGCCCTCCAATTCCAGTAATCCCGGTTGTCGTGATGTGGCTGCTCCTCAATATCATTCCCAAAAGCGTCGTACATTAGTATATATAATGGATGTTATACCATCAGCGCCTCCAATTTATCCTGAACTTCCTAAGGAGGGTCCTAACGAATTAAACGCTGAAAACTTTCGTCTGAATAAAGCGAACTTAATCCTGGCTTACTTGGAAGGGCAAACAAAACACTACGAAAAAGTCCAAAAAAAGTACGTCAGAGCCCGGAGTACGCTACATAAGATTGCGATAACTTCAGGATCCATATCTGTTGTGTTAACGGGCTCCGGCGTTGCTACTTCGCTTACTGGACCGGGAATAATCGTTGGAGTTCCTTTGGCCGGCGTTGGGGCAGCCTGTGGTATTATTTCGGCTGTTGCTACGGGTATTATGAAACAGTTGTCAAGCAAAATATCAAAACACGACACGACAATAGCTCTGTCAAGGGCTAAAGTAAATACGATCACTGACCTTGTCTCAAAGGCTTTGCGTGACAGAAAGATAGACGACGTAGAGTTTTCGCTTATCTTAGCCGAAGAGGAAAAGTACGAGAAATTAAAGTCGGACATAAGGAATAAAAAAACAGTCGTAAAAGATCTTTCCGAGGAATCTCGCAAAAAGATCTACCAAGAAGCAAAAAAGGAGCTTCAAAGAAAACTCGCTTAGACATCAGTTTTGAAAAGAGCGTGACGGGATTTCGTTTACATATCGAACGACAGTCTGGAAATTACGTGTAATCTTATGCCATAAGATTTATGCTAATTTCTCATCTTATGGCATAAGATCCACTATCTTCTTGGAATCCATCCTAACAGTGGGTGGTTGGGGTCTATTTTGTAAAATATTTCGTAGATTACGTCAGGGTAATAAGGAATATCCTTATCCAGCCGACAAAACATCCACTCGGCTTTTGTCATATCAGAAACCTCAGGAATAGACTTACCGGTAATTTCAGACAAAAGATAGGGAATACTTTTGTAATATTTCCCTAGCTTTAATTTTTTCAATGTCTTCCGTAGACTTTGCGGGGTTGGCTCTTCTAAGTGGTCTATGATTTTCTTCTTTACTTCGTTGTCTAAATATACCGGTCGATAACCTTGGATATGACTCATCCAGTCTCGGAAGTATTTTATTCTTTTGTATGGGGTCTTCGTACGACCTCCGTTGGCGTAATATTGCTCTTTGGTAGCATTTGGTACGGCATTGCGAATATTCTTACCACACTCGTAACACTGTGCCGACGTGTCGTCTTCTATTTGCATTTTCTTACCACAACACCAGAAACCCTTGGGCTTGGGTATGTTAATTTTAGGTGCTAAGCAAACTATGCAGAAGTTGTTTACGAACTCTTTACATTCATGCATCGTATATCCAACAAAATATCTTAACCTCCGGTTGCGGTACCCAACACAGCAGCAGTAAGGACATATCGCGCAACACGGGTAATTCCCGCTGCGGACGGCAACCACTTGAGGCGGGAAATCCTGGTCGTTCCCGGTACCCCTTTCGCGTGTCCCCCTTACTGCTGCTATTTAGTGACTAATAGTTGCTATCACTCAACCAGAACATTCAACATACAAAGACAAATACACAAGAGACCATTTGTGTCTTTTGTTTAATAAATGTTCTGGTTGAGTGCTAGCAACTATTAGTCACTAAATAGATACTATTAGTTAGTATTTAGTTTGATTTTATTTCACGGTTTAATTGCATCCGCTCTATATGTGCACTGAACTAAAAAAAACATCGTTCTAGCTTAGTTCAAATATATAGCCCAAAGGAGCAATTAATGTTCTAGTGATTTTGTTTGCTGCCAGGTTCGCAGGTGTTGGTCTTGATGCTGTCCAAGGATTTCGAGCACCTTTCCTGGCCGTTGCAGAAAACCTTTACAAAACGCTTTACCTAAACAACTTCACTTATGACCTGTCATGGACGACTGGCAAGTACTACAAACCACCCATGTACCCATATACACTGGACTACAAGTCTATACAGGACTGCAATATAGGACAGTGCCCCGTCAATTCCTATCCAGGACTATGGGTTGTTCCTAACATAGATATCATGAATGCTGATGGAACGGTGTGTAATTCAATGATGGATGGCTGTGCACCAACAGCAAATGGTAGCCAATGGTACGATATCCTTGTAAGGAATTTTGACTACCACTACGACGCCAACAGGGCTCCGTTCGGCATGCACGCTCACTCCGCCTGGTTCTCGCAAGCCACAGGACACATGGACGCCATGAAGAAGTTCTTACACTATGCTAGCAGCAAGGATGGTGTTTGGATCTTAACGGTGTCTCAAGTTATTCAATGGATGAAAGCACCCAAGAACATCCAAGATGCCAAGAAATTTGCACCCTGGGGATGTCCAACTCGCCCTGCGCCACGCTGCAGCCAGCCCAACGACTGTCACTACACCGAGCCACAAGATTTCTACATGAAAACTTGCACGGAGTGCCCACCACACTTTCCTTCCCCAACTGACCCAGACGGAAATTAAAGAAGGCTCACTGATTCTTTGAGCAAGTATTTTCTAACTCAAAACACTTTTTATTAGCGTTTGGTATAGCATAAGACCACCCAGTCAAATTTTCATACAAATTAGCCAAGCACGATTGGGTATTTAAACAATAGAATCTGCACTAATTTTCACATTATCCCCGTTAAAAGCATATATCTTGCGTTATACGTGTCTGTATGATCAGAAGTGAACACGAAACAGTTCGAGTAAATTCCAGAATAGTCCCCTTCACAGTTCCCTGCGCCATTTTGAAAGGTAACCGTGCCTTTGCATCGAAGCGAGACAAACGGTGAGCTTGCAATGATGAGACCTTTTTTTAACACCTTGGACAATTGCTCACACGTCTCTCTCATTGCAAGCTTACCGTTCGTCTCGCTTCGATGCAAAGGCACGGTTACCTTTCAAGATGGCGCAGGGAACTGTGAAGGGGACTATTGGTTATCCTGTAATATTCAATGTCAAAGACGTGCCTTAGTTAATGTAGTCGCACTGTAAACTAGCTTTGTTTTATTTGATAAATCAGTTGATTTTTCCATTACGAGTTGGAACACATATTTTCTTTATAAAACGAACAGCTTAAAATAATGTGAAATACAACACATGTTACAAAAATAAATAGTCCTTTTTACTTAGAAATTGTGTGAAAAAATCATATTCTTTCATTTGTAGTTCTTTAGATATTATCATCAATTGATCCTTATATTAATCAAAAATATATATATATATATATATTTATTTATTTATATCTACGCAAAGTGCAAACTCTCCCCCCCCCCCCCCCCCCCCCCCCCCCCCCCCCCCCACCCCGGATCGCGCCGATTACATCCAGGGCTCAGTTCTACGGGTGGATGGGCGCTATCCGACGGATAAATCTTATCCAGTGGATAAATTTATTGGCTAACAGCATCGACTTTTCCACTGAATAAGGATTTATCCGTTGGATAGCGATATCAACCCTTTGCACATACGGGCCCGGTATAGGCTAACTAGACACGTGACTATTTCAATGAAAATAAGATGACAATCCTCCATATTGGATGACAAATGTCTTTAGTGTCTTCTATAAGGCTTTTACGTTTTCACGTGACGACAGCCAGGAACAATACAATCGTTTTACATGAAAAAGAATTCAATTCCCGAGAGCAAAGGGATTTTATTGTTCTGCCATCTCACCACAGGCAGTCCAAGCTGGATCATGGCGCCGGCACGTGACGGTGCAAAACCTCCATTATGGGTGAAACAAATATTTTAGAGGCACCAATTTGAAAGTCAATGTTACATACTTTAGTAATGTAGATGAAATAGTCGATTGATTCCAATATGGTATAATGAGGTCACGTGATTTATGAGTTGTATCAAAGCCTAACTTATAATAATAATAATTATTATTTATTATCATTATTAACTTTACTTATTACTATTTATAGTAGAAATAATGATATTATACATTAGATATATAACTTAACTCTCTTTTATGATAGAGTGCATTCAGTCAAACTGTTGATTAGTTAGATAAATGTATCTAACTTAGATAACTATTTAGTCACCTAAAATAGTAAAAGAGCGCCAAATACCGATCATGCTAATTCGGGGTGTTGTTTTACCAGAGAATGAGTGAATAGACATTCATTTGTATCATCGTTTCTCCCCCTGACCTCAGTAGCTGTTTACTAGCAATTTCAAATTTATGTGACGTCAGCTAAAATAGTAACTTACTTATCTAATTTAGGTGACGTAAACTATTCAACAGTTTGACTGAATGCACTCTAGCTGTATAATATAAGGACTGATTTCCAAAAACCATGACTTTTTCATGGTCACCACGCGGCAAGATTGGCCGTAGTAATAATTCTCTGATATCTTCTCTTGGTTATCTCTTTATACTTCCTTCAGTCCCTTCAGATCTTTTGATAATTTACGCTAATAATTTATTAGCTTCTTCCATTATTCTTAAACGAGGCCCAAGAGGTATCCCCAGGCTCTGTAGTCTTTCTTCACTGAGGTATGGCAGCTCTAGAATTCCTATCTGTTCTGCTCCAAAATTAGGCGCAAATCTCTGAAAACAACGATGACAAGTAAAATCTTAACTTTGATCTGTATAACGGGTTGATGATGGTGGTGTTGTGTGATGAATGAATTAGCCAATCAGCGAATAAAATATTTGTGCTGCGTAGGGAGTTTATCCCCCCCCCCCCCTCATCTCTGCAGTTTTTCAAGCCGTGCTACGGCACTGTGATAACAAGGTGTGATAATGATGTCATGCTTTTGCATAACGATGGTTGTTTATCATGATGATGATGATGGCCAGGGTGATTGAGCGGATGAATTTAATAGCCAACTGCATGATAGCTTCATTAAGTGACTATCATATTCGTAATAAGTTCACGTTCTAGACGAATACAATGCATGTATTGTATAGCAGTATATTGTTTTATATTGTATGCCTTGTCTTTTCTTCTATTGTCGTTCTATTGTTTCTAGAACATGAACGTACTACCCATTATTCTAACCTCGTATCCGAGCTTCTTCAAGAAAATAACCAGTAGAGGGGGTTCTTCGCCAAATATCCTGAAAAAAATGACAGACAGAGAGTTATTTTTCGTCGTTCATTATTCATTCCGTTCCATCCTGCTCTTTTCCCATCCATTTATTTAATCATTGCCAAATTAATGAGTCCCATTTTCCAACTCGCTCTCCCATTTTCCAACACCCTATTCATTTATAGACCCCTTGTACTAATATCCTATCAGGGGGCCAAAAAACAAAAATTTTCTTCTCTAGAGAGTTTTAAAATTTTCTTAAATGTTTTCTTGTTTTTTCGCTCTCAGACTGACTGGTTACCTTTTTTCAAAATCGTTTCACATAAGTACCCATACATTTAGTACTTACTTTCTTAACTTATTGACTCTCTTCAAATTGACAGCATACTGTGCAGATTGTCCGACTCCACCAATTATCTTTGTCTGGTTTTCTTCCTGCCAGGTTTTCAACCTATTGATTTCTTTACCCATTATCTCAAGATCTTCACTTAATGCTGCCTGGGATCGCAGCTCAGATGATAAATGAGCTACGCTTCTAGCTAATGTTACAACATGGGATTCTAGTCGACCAAACCTCTTGTTAACAGCCCTGAGAAAAAAGGGTTGGTTAGGATTGGAGTATAAGAGCAAGCGATAAGAGGTACAGTATAGGAATCGCAGCTTAGATAATAAATGGTCTACATGGGATTCTAATCGATCAGACCTCTTGTTAACAGCCCTGAGAAAAAAGGGTTAGTTAGGATCGGAGTACTGGAGCAAGCGATAAGAGGTACAGTATAGGAATCACAGCTCAGAAAATAAATGAACTATGCTCCTAGCTAATGTTACAACATGGGATTCTAGTCGAACAAACCTCTTGTTAACAGCCCTGGAAAAAAAGGTTGGTTAGGATTGGAGTATTTGAGCAAGCGATAAAAGGTACAGTACTTACTTGATGTCCTTTGATCGTTGTTTGCTGAAGGCAACGATGCCAGCTAGGAAACAAATCAAGTATTCCATGATTAAGGTGTCAAAAATGCTTAGTTTGTTCATAATAAATCTTAAGAAATAACGACGAGGCTAAGATAAAGATGATAAAGATGATGATGATGAAAATGATGTTGATAATCATGATGGAGTAGCTGGTGATAATTCTTATGAGGATGATAAAGACGTAAGAAGTTGATGAAAATGATGATGACCGAAATGACGGTGATTATGATGATGAAGATAAACGCGATAACGAAGATGATAATGACGATTATAGAGACGACAGTGGGAATGATTATGCTGACAATGGTATAGGGTATCCACCAACCTCTCAAATCATCAGTTTTCTGATTCCCAGCACTCTTGTCTTTCGCGTTGAGTTTCTTGTTAGAATCATGAATACCGTCATCCAACAGTAAAAGCACATCGTTGTACATGGATTCCAGTGACTGGATCTGAGAAAATAACCATACAAGACATCAAAGCTCTCTTCTGTCTCGTATTGTTTTGATTTATACAGTCATGCACATTCTTATGTTTTGCCTTGCACTAGACTTGTCAGATCTCATCAGAGATATTGCACGACAGCATTACAGTAGCCATCTTGGACAGCAAAAGGGAATTTAAAGCCTTCCTCTTTGGGAAGCAGGGGTAGCGTATAGCGTTGCGGTGAGAGCGCTCGCCTCTCACCAATGCGACACAGCTTCGGTTATCCGGACTCGGCATCGTATGTGAGTGGAGTTTCTAGTTTGTTCTTTGTGCTTTGAGGGTTTTTTTTCCGCGTTCTCCAGTTTAATTCCCTCCATAAAAATCAACTTCTAAATTCCAATTCAATCATGGAGCAAAGGCCACAGATTTGTAAGCCACTGGCTATTAATAATGCTACCCTCGCAAAGCAAGGTTGATTTTTTTTTCTAAGCCTTGAACGCGTTTACTGTTTTCACAATCTTCAACGCTTTCGCGCACTGTTTATTTTAATCGTTCAAAGCCTGGATATTTTAAAAAACTCAAAAGATGGGAAGAATGGAAGAGAAAGGACAAGACAGGAAAGGAGAAAGGACAGGCTTTGCGAGTGGGCCAGTCACTAACGTTCATTGACCTCCTTAAAAGGGGCCGCAGAAATAAGATCCTGTTAGTTTGACAGTAGCGTACTTCACGGAAAAGATTGCTTGAGGAGACTTGAATAGATGATCATGATGATCATGATGTCACATGTATTACCTGTGTTCTTATTGATTCTAAGTCATTAGTACTTCTAGCCTTTCCATGACCTACAAGGTAAAAAAAACCTTATTACTCAAAAGTAGTTGCACAGTTACTGCGGTTAATATTCTGAGAACTCAGAAATTACTCAGGAATTACGCCTTGTTGTGAAATTAGTTTTTCGCTGCGTCAATCACAAATAATCAGTCGGCACATTTTACACTACTGGCTGTCAGCTCGCAGTTTCTGAGTTCGCACAGCATAGAGAAATGCGATAAAAGCTACGAAAAGTTTTAATAACCAAACTTTAACATTCCCTTCGCATCAAACGTTTGGTTATTTCACTCACCAGACAGATGACTAGATCCTGCCTTTCCTCTTCCCCTTTTCTTTGGGGTCGATGTGCCACTGTGTCGAGGAGACTTGCGACCCCCTTTGAGTTTGTTATAATAGTTTCTAACCGGCGTTATCATGCCAGAAGAATCAGACGAGCTGTTTATCACTAGTGATGCTATAGACGAGCCTGGTGATAGTTCTGGTAACATAGGTGTTTCTGCAGGTGATATAGACCCTGATGAGGTCGTAGTCGTATCCCGGTAACCCATTTCGTTTTCAAGCCTACTAGCAACTTGTTGTAGGAATTCAGAATGTGACGAAGATCTTTCTCTGGGGGGAGGGGTTCTTTCACCTCTATTGTCTCTCTCTGAGTAGAAACTTTGGGGTCTTCTGCTATTTTGCGAGTGATAGTTCGGTTGTGCTGGTTTTAGTACTTCTGTTGAGGATATGGTGGATCTGTTCATAGACATTCCAGGTCCTTTTGTGACAGACATTTTTCGTTGTCTGTCTGTATTTCTGTCCTGAGATGATTGGTTTAGGCGTGCATTTTGCACCCTTCTGAGTGCGGGTGGAGTTGAGAGCTTTGTATGTCGCCTGTGATAGAAACAGGGTCATATTAAGTACACTCACTAAGCGTAATTTTTTATAAAATAACTGTTATAAATCTAGCTTTCTGATTAGTTGATAGCGCGTGCTTTATAAAAGCAAACAGCACGCGCGCGAGCAATCAGTTGCGCCATTCTATCTAATATAACAGTCATTGTAATTTGCATTTTATAAAAGAAATAAAAAACGTGCTTGGTATGCTGTGTGTAGTTATGAAGCACGCGGGGATTAGCAGAACACTCGAGAAGTGTCAAAGTTTCTCCTTACACTTCTCTTGTGTTCTGCCAACCCTCGCGTGCTTCATAACTGCACACAGCACGCGTGTGCGTTTTCTATTACTTCAAAGTAATTCACATATGGATGTAAAAAAACAGCAAGGCCACGTTAGAAAATCAGCATCCGCTCAAGCACGCATGCTCTTTGATCATCCAATGGTTAACTAGGACACGTCACGGTGCATATCGCATATAGGCGCATATCATCCAAATCTGATCTACTAATATTACCCATATTCAATAATTTGACTTACGGTTTGGTTCTGCCGGTAAAACTGTCTTTTCTTTCGTTTTTCGAAGGTATGTTTCGCATTTTATCTGACGGGTGGCTGGGCTGGAAGAAAACACGTTACGTGAGCTGAAGGAATGTTCTGACAGGAGGTACTGAAACATCCAAGGCGCTAAGAAATGCTATGTAAGTTAATGTAGGATTGACAATATCTCAGGTGAGTAAGATTAAGTAAATACTGACATTTCTTCAAAGCATTGTCCCATCATTAAGCGTCTTAACTATTATAAACATTATGATAATATCACTCTCCTCCAACATCATCACTATTTTCATCATCAACATCACCATTGTTTATCACCATTACCATTAACATCAACAACTTTGTCATCGCCATAACTCGCATCTGCGTTAATCACCATTATCATTAACATCATCACCATTTTTCATCACCACAACCATCAAAATTATCCATTGCCATAGCCATCACTTTCATCGTTAAGCCAAACAAAAAAATAAGTTTCCTGCTACATGAGAAAAATAATTGGGGTCGGCAGGTCGGATTTTCTTTTTTTCTTTTTTCTTTTTAACTGATACAATAGTGGAAATGAGCTTAATGAGAACCTTGTGGTGCATTTGGGAATGAAAAAAAATATTAGCGTCGGCAAAAATCGGCAAGAAAATTAGGGTTGGTCGCGCAACAGGAAACACACTTTTTTTGTTGTTGTTTGGCCTTATCGTTATTTTCATCATCATCATCATCATCATAGCTATAGTTAATACTAACCATGTAACCAATAGCATCAAGTTCTTTTATTGTTTCAATCCTTCTCTGTTCTTCATCATCATCATCATCTTCATCTTCATCGAAGCCTTCAGCAGCATCGTCCAGTAGTGACTTCAGTCTTTCTTCCACATCAAAACGATCTTCCGTCCTGCTATCAGATGTTCGTCGTGGTGGAATTACGAATTCATCCTCAGTATCCTAAAGAATAGAATCATTAAACTTAAATCCCTAAAGCATTGCCGTGCAAGTAATATGGCTACAAACAACAGTATAGTTTAGTTACCTCTTCAAAGCTCTGTCCCCCAGGATTTGGAGTGCACAACAGCGACCTTAGTCTATCCTCAACAGAAGGTGAGATCAGATCTGAATCTTCTTGATCCTGGAAAAAAACCCGATAACATAATGATTTGAACAAATGCACATGAAAAGAAAGCATGCATTTAAATAACAGGAATCGTTTTTATGCAGAAATTGTACATTTTACCCAAAAAATACATTTTGAAGATCTAAAATGCTTCTCAAATAAACAACAGGGAATGTTTCAATACAAAAATCTTGAATTCCCCCATCCCCCCAAATACAATCCAGGATCTAAAGTGATTCCCAGGATTAACAATTGTGATTACAATTGTTGTGGTGCCACCCAAAAACATGCATTCGACTCCAGTTTTAACAAAAGGGAAGGTCCAAAGACTCGGAAATAATGGCACAATCAATGAACCAAGATATAAAGGTATTACTGCATGGATATAAACCTGTCTGATTGGTGGAGATGTTATGTGTTTCCTGTGCTCAGCTCCACTCTGGTACACTGCCTTTCTATCGAGCTTTGTCGTCGACTGCAACACAATGGGCAATATGTTAATTAAGTAACATCTGTTAAAGATGAAGAAGCAAAAGATTAGTCTTATGCAAGCTGCTTCTGTTGCTACTGTTGTTGATGTTGCTATTGCCGCATACGTTGTTGGTGTTTTTCGTGATATTTCTGCAGCTGTTAAGGCACTGCTTGACTTCTGATGTTGTTGTTGATGTGGTTTGATACTGCTGCTGTTGTCGTTGTTGCTGCTCTTATCTTTGTTGTTGCTGCTGCTGCCGTTGCTGCTGTTGTCATTGTTGCCCCTGCTGCTGTTGATGTTGCTGTCGCTGTTCCCGTTGATGCTGTTGACGTTGCTATCGAAGTTGCTGCTGTTGTTGTTGCCACTGCTGTTGCTGCTGCAGTCATTGTTGTCGTTGCTGCTTTTGATGTTGCTGTCGTTGTTGCCGTTGTTATTGCTGTTGTTATTGCTGTTGTTGTTGCTGTTGTTGTTGCTGTTGTCGTTGCTGCTTTTGATGCTGCTGTCGTTGTTGCTATCGTTGTTGCTGTTGTTATTGCTGTTGTTGTTGCTGCTGCAGTCATTGTCGTAGCTGCTGTTGTTGTTGCTGTCATTGTTGCCATTGCTGCTGTTGTTGTTGTTGCTGTCATTGTTGCCATTGCTGCTGTTGTTGTTGTTGCTGTCATTGTTGCCATTGCTGCTGCTGTTGTTGTTGCTGTCATTGTTGCCATTGCTGCTGTTGTTGTTGTTGCTGTCATTGTTGCCATTGCTGCTGTTGTTGTTGTTGCTGTCATTGTTGCCATTGCTGCTGCTGTTGTTGTTGCTGTCATTGTTGCCATTGCTGCTGTTGTTGTTGTTGCTGTCATTGTTGCCATTGCTGCTGTTGTTGTTGTTGCTGTCATTGTTGCCATTGCTGCTGCTGTTGTTGTTGCTGTCATTGTTGCCATTGCTGCTGTTGTTGTTGTTGCTGTCATTGTTGCCATTGCTGCTGCTGTTGTTGTTGCTGTCATTGTTGCCATTGCTGCTGTTGTTGTTGTTGCTGTCATTGTTGCCATTGCTGCTGTTGTTGTTGTTGCTGTCATTGTTGCCATTGCTGCTGCTGTTGTTGTTGCTGTCATTGTTGCCGCTGCTGCTGTTGTTGACGTTGTTGCTGTCATTGTTACTATTGCTGCTGTTGTTGTTGTTGCTATTGTTGTCGGAGCCATAAGTGTTTCTGTTGCTTTTAGTATTGATTTACACATATTTATTTCTAGATGAAACAAGTCAATCTTACCACGATAACATCTGTAGGATGTACAGTTCTTGCTGTGCGTAATGTAGTGTCTGTATCAATCATCATTCCCGGCATCTCTAAACCAACTTGTGGAACACTATTCCGGGTAGGAGAATGTTCTTCTGAATGATACCCTGAACTATGGCCATGAGGTTTAACTTCACTGTCAAACTCTGAAAAAAATAAAATATTACATATTTAGCCCCTAGATAAATTATCCTTTTTTATAGAGATTATTATCACTAGATTTTTATACTCTGTAGATAACACACTTGAGGCTCTTGCTCTTAATTTAAAAACTTTCCAGCTGATCAGAGAGAAAAAACCTTAGCCAATTCAAGGGCGGATCCAGGGTTTTTTGAAGGGGGGGTCTCAGGGGTAAATTTTCTGGGCAAAGGAATCCCAGTCACATTTTTACCACAGGAAGCCCATTTGACCTCAGGAATGACAGGGGGGTCACGACCCCCCAACCCTCCCCCTGGATCCACCCTTGCAATTAGAATTTAGAAAATTCGAAAAACGGAGGTGTCACTTCTACTCTTGACAATCTGAATTTCCAGACCCACCAAAAGAAAAAATAATAATATTGCTAATAAGTGTTTGATGACAGTGACCCACAAATTAATGCGTTTTATGGTTTTATTGCAATTGACAGGCATGTTTTTATTTTTCGCAGACTTCATGACACCTCAGTTTTGCAGTAACATCATTTATATGTCACTATTTGAGATCAGCCAGTAGGAAATTTAGATTTTAGCATAGAGAGAAAAACTAGAGAACATAGAAAGAGATACACTATTACTAAAGAAGAGGAACAACTTAGTACAAGAAATAATACTGAATCACAATAGACCTCTTCGGCTCTGATGTAATGTTTTCCCATTTCAGACCACATGTCATTCCCTAGAGTATTATTTCTTTGTTTAAGGTTTGCGCTCGGTTGCACATGAGAAGACACATAAATATGTATACAGCTTAAACAAAGAATCTTATTCTCAAGGGAATGACACGTAGTCTGAAATGGGAAAACATTACCCCAAGACAAAGAGGTCTATAGTGAGAGCTAAGCAAAGCATTTTTGGGAGCAAAACTTTTTTTTTAAATGTACCTTTCAGTCCATTTACCAAATGACCATTCGTAAACTTGTATAACTTTAGTTGTTCATTCTCTTTTACTGAGCTTGAGGATGCTGGTCTTGTTTGTTCTGGAGTATCTGCTCGACTTCCCTAGAAATGTTACCAGTGAATCATATTTTTTATGAATTCTTGAAAAAATCAAGGTTTTCATTAAGTCTTGAAATAATGTTAATAGAAGATCAAATCAGGTTTCGTACTACATCTCAAACACAATATTCAAGGACTTTTTAAGGACTTTTCAAGGACCAACATTACTATTTTCAAGGACCATTTCGTTCCAATTTTTTTCTTAACAATTTATAGACAAATTATTTCAGTTAATGACTTTATTTTAACAATGACTGAAAAGTTTTGAAGCTAAGTAACATTGACTAAGATAATGGGAAAAATCACGAGATACCAATGCCTTGGCATTATTGGAGCTACAAGAACGTTACAATTGAAATATGTTACAATTTCAAGGAGAATTCCAGGAGTATCCAACAACTTTGCTATTTTCAAGTGCTTTTAAGTGCACTTGAAAATGTGTTTTCAATTGCAGGGCTTTTCAAGGATTTCAAGGAGTACCACGAACCCTGTCATATACTAATAAAAGAGTCCTCCCTGGATTCTTATTAAGTTTTGAAGTAACATAGGAAAAGACCATGGTAGTTTAAGCCATAGAACTTTGTTCAGTTACTGAAGTATTCTCAATCAACTTGAACCCTTAATGAAAACTCTGAAAAGAAATTGCTGTAAAGCTTTGCTACCATAGAAACAACACACAATACCTCAAATCTTCTCCTTAGGTTTCCACATAACGACAAAACAGAGTTTACATTTCCATCAATAAGATCTGCAAAAAAAAGATTTCAGTTGAATGAGAGAAACAGATTCCTTATCCAGGGTTTTTTTATAGTATATTATGTAAAGTTATAAATAAATTATCCAAGGATTATTACAGCATTTGCAATCAGTGATATTTGATTCACAATCACTGTGTGCAGGTTTTTTAAGCAGTAACCATTGTCAGCCCTTCCTAGGCTATCCTATTAATTCTTTTAAGGTAGCTCCATATAGTTAATTTTTACCGCGAGGGAAATGGGAACGAGTTTTATGATGGCGCGAGCTTTTAAAGCCACGAAAAACAAAATAAAGATGGCGGTGCGCCAAGCAGTTTCAAATAATGTCGTAAAATTACTTTTCAAAACATGCTGGAATAAAAGAACACTGCAAATAATCCAAAAAAATGTCCAAACAATTACATCAGTGCCTTTTAACGACTCAAGTGAAGCTCAAAACAAGTTCAATTTTAATATTTCGTGCATTATCGATGAGCCTGCGAGTGGTAATTCCGCGAGAAATTCAGCAATATCATGGATAGTCGGTGCGTTTGTATTGGCTGGCACAAATGTTTACCTCGCTCGCTCAGTTTCGCACATGCGCAAATACGGATCTTGTAGAAATTTTATTTTGATGACGTAATTGACTAATTTTTGTGCGCGATTTTTGAAATTAAAAATCTCGAAAATTTGGCGGTAAAATGTCTTCAAATTTGTACAGTGTTTTTTTCGATATCAAAAGCAATTAGCTTGCAAAATATTTAGCGAGTTCTAACGACAGAATGTTTTTAATTGTGAAAAGACAGAAATTGCGTTAAATCTAAGGTTCTGTCGTTGGGATACATAAGTCGCGGTGTCAAATGATGAAATAAGTAGTATGATTTCACTTAACAAATTTAGAAAAAAATTCACCGCAAAAAACTCGAGCTTTAATTTTTTTTATTACAAAAAAGCCTCAATTAAGACTAACGTTACGTTGCTATGGCGACCCGTCATGTGATATTTTTTTGTAAAAACTGAAACCTTGATTTACTAATATTAGTACAATGCACAAAAAAGGGTCAAAACATACTTTGTTTTTTTTTTAATACAGCAATATGTAACATGTACCTCAAAAGCCTTTTAACTATATGGAGCTACCTTAAAAACCACTTTTTAACTGATGTTTAAATTAAAATAGATAGCAAATTCTAGGAGTTTTTAAAGATCATAGTACCTCTATCAAGCAAATAACCCAGACCTTATCTGGAGTCTGCTTAATTGAGGGTGTCTGCTTACTGAAACAGAGGTTTGCTTGATTCACAAAATATGGGTGAAGAATTGATGAAGAAGCAAAATTAAAGTGGAAACCTCATAGAAAAATTGATTGTTGTAGTGAACCCAAACAGTGTGCAAGTAAACAGTCATCATTTGGGTTGAGTTGTAAGTCTGTCTAATAAAGTTTGTTAACAAACAGAAACTACATGTAGCAAATGAGCTTAACAGAGGTGTCTGTTGAGGTTTGTTATACAGTAAGTATAGGAAGAACATTTTAGGGTCAAATTTTAGTGTCCACTTAATAAGGGTGTCAACGTAAAATGAAGTACACTTAATGGAGGTACCACTGTAGTTTAAACCCTGATAAATTATAACTGGTGGTCAAAATATTGTAATAAATATTTTTAATTGGATAATTTGTAATTCCTGATACTACTTACCTCCTACATAAATCCCTTGTAAGTTGATTCCTCTGTTGCCCATAAAGCTCATACACAACTGAAGGTTTTCTACTTTCTGTGCTCTTGTTATTGGTCGAGCATAAACTCCTGGAATCTTCTCTCCAGCTTTTTCATTGATAAAACAAAAATATATTGATTTCAGAACACTACACAAGTTATTAATTTATATACTTGCTTGCCTGTGATGCTAACCCTAGTAGTATTTTTATGTTATAATACCATTTATTTTATAGTAATGTTATAATCTTATGATAAATCTATACTTTTAAGTGTCACAATGACATATATACTAATTGTATATTATATCTTTTAATTGTATATTATGAAAGTTCTTCAAATTTTCCTTCATAAACAGTTGTTAACAACAAGCAAGCCCTGCCATTACAATTAGCAAATATTGCTACCATGCAAGATTCTTTTACATCAATTGTTATCTTGGTACATGACAACCACCGTTGACCAGATTACAGTAATAGGAATATTCCCTAGGGCTCCACAGTACACTCAATTCAAAATCAAAAAGTTTAAAGCTGGCCATGATCTCTCTAGCTAACATGATGGATTGGTTCTTGAGGAGCATTTAGCTTCAAGTACCATCACGAAAAGTACCGTCAGATCATGAAGAATGAAAGGTATTTACATGATCTCCGTCGAGCCCATTTTAGCATTGTAGTTAAAGCATACTGCTTATTTCTCCACTTGTCTTATAACTCTGATGCCAAGAACCATGTACAGTATTGAAGTGCCATTATGATGTGAAGCATGTTTCTCATCTCAGATGTCTTTGTTATCTTAGTTTGAGATCAGTGAATAGTCATGAGGCAGTGCTAAGCTACATCAAAACATTCTGTCATGTTTGATGGTTTAATCAATTAGAAGACAAAGGGTATGTTAATTGAGTAACAAATGAAGGGATTATCCTGTCATTGGCTCATTTTGTCACTTGCCAGCCAAGCAAATAACTTAAAGAAATTTGGTTACAAGATGCTACCTTAACTAATGGAAGCAAATGATCAGTTTGAAGTAACCCAATGTGATGGCCATAGCTTTTAACCAGTATAGATTTTGAAAAACAAACAAAAATTATACAATAACTTGATTAAAGAAAAAAATATTGAATATCAATATGGTACTACCTAGCTAGAAAAAGCAAAATAAATTACAAAGGCCGCTTTCCAAAATATTAGCCTGTGGAATTAGTGATGATATAAAGGATTGATACATTATACTTAATAGATAAACCAATTTTCTTAAGTTGTTTTTGATCAACTCTAATCTTATTTTCTTGTCAATTATTATGAACAGTTCTTGGTGTGTTGACAAAATTCCACATGATAAAACTACTGACTGAATGTGAAATAAGCTCATCAAGGACATAGCAATACCCATACAAGAACACTATCAGTGCAGCTGACATAACAGCCTTTTCTAATGTCTTTAATATATGTACATCTGTGTACAAATAATCCCACACAATAAAAGAATTCAATAATGACTTTTCAGTAGATAACAAAAGGATGTTTGTATTTTCTCATACTATTTAAATGCAAACAGCTATCTAATATCTTAATCCCAATCATAGAATGGTACAATTAAATAGATTAGTGCTATATTACATGATACGAGGAAAATACTAGCAAAAATGTTTATCAGCTAACAATCTAATTCAAAGCCATACTAACTAGAAGGTGACAGCTATGTACAAAATTATCAATTGTGAAATGCCAATTTTTATAATCATTAATTCATATCTCATAATGAATTAATATTATACAAATAATATGTCAGCTACAAATTCATAGCCAGCAAATAGCAATGCATATAATATATCACTGTCTACTTACACAAGCACTTCTATTACAGTATTTGCGATTGTGTAATAAATTATGTCAATGCTATTAAAATGTTTTTCTTACTTTCTTACCTATTTTTTCCCTGATATTGCATTTAATTTTATGTTTAGGATGCTAAATGTGTCCCAAACTTTGGAACAGAACTTAAAATACAGCGATTGACATGGGAAAATTATATCTTTAAGAAAGCTGAGTTCTTTCGTATTACAAAACACTCAACAAAATTACTGGATTCTGACTGGACAAGAGGAGTACAATAAAAATATTAATCCCCAAATTGTACTCTGTAGAGTCCCAATTAAGTTGCTCAGTTTTGTTTAGTGTATTATAAACAAAAAATAGCACAATCTTCTCGTTTGATTCTGAATTTATAGATACTCATGATGTTTTGAAAGTTCTCAAATCAAACATAGCAACGGTAACTAAGGGACTGTTCATTAATTATGCCTCAGGGTGGGCTGGAGGAAAAATTGAAAAAAAACCTTGGAAAAAATCACAACCCCCCAATTCTGATTTTTTTTCAAAGCCCCCCCACTTCTCCTCCAGCCCCCCCTGCAAGGCATAATTAATGAACAGTCCCTTAGTTACCGTTGCTATGTCCAACAAGCTTAACAAATTATCTAGAATACCTCAGAATTTAGAACTCTGATCGCAGAAAATTGATTATAAATATAGTCAATTATTTGCTGTCCTGTAGAAATAAAATAAAATTGCCTCATAATCCTAGTAGAATTCTTTAAAACAGATACTGTGTAGTTGTTTGTGGTACGAGATTTTAACTGGGAAAACTGATTGGCATGCACCTACTATTTTACAATAACTTAAAAATTTCTCGCACACTGATTGGTTACTTTTTATCATCAATAAGAGGACAGACAGATAAAGCTGACGTCAACGAGCGCGCACTCTTTCTATTGGTTGTTTTGATCGCTAAAAATCAGAAGTTTTTATGGTTTTTGTTATCGTAAAAAGCTAATAGACATCAGTTTTTTATTTGTCTGTCCTCTTATTGACGATAAATTTGACAATTTGATGACGCAACTTATCATCAATAAGAGGACAGACACATAAAAAACTGATGTCTATTTGTTAATTGTCTGAGTGGGTACCATGAATTTCATCACTAACTAATAGATAAATTAATATCTATCATAAAACTCTGAACAAAAGATTATTGCGCACTTTTTAACATCATCATTAACAAATTATAGATATTTTATTGGTGTTGTAGAGAAATTAATTAGGACGTGTGTCAGTTACCACAATATCATGCTGATCATGGCATGTAGTCGACCCCAAACAATATCCAACTGCCATATCTAATTAGACTCTCATGGCCTTACTAAGATTCCTAGGGCTTATTTTAATAACAAACCAAGAGCTGGATCACGGCAAAGCTAAGTAAACATATGGACTAATCAACCACGACATATAAGATCTCTCAAGCTTCTAATAATTCCACTGCTTAGTGTGTACAAAGACATTTCCAGACGTTTTACTTTAAGAATGTGTGTGTTTAACACTTTAACCAGATCGATGTGGCTTCAACGATGTGTTATCGTTGAACCAATGTAAACTAACTAATCCTGGAGTTATCTTAGAGATAATGTTTGCATTATCAAAAAAAGAAGCGAGAGAGACCGTAAATATGCAACAATGACAGAAAAAAGTGTTATTGACAGAAATAAAGTCGGGATTACAATGATGACATTTGCTAGCCTTATCACGGCGATCTTACTATATAATTATGATTACGAAATTTCTTAAGATGATCAAATTATTATTTAATTGTCAAGAATTCTGTACTTACAGAGTATTTCCAGCATATGAACCAGAGTTACTCCATCACCAACGGATCTACGAATATCAGAAACAGGTCGATAACGGCCTCTTCTCATCAACAAGTTGGTCCAGTTTGTAAATTCCTGTGGCGATTTTCAATATGAACAATATTTTGAAACTAGGAAACCACTTGAAATAATAAAGCAAATGGTTAGTCAAGACGCTAGTGATTTGGGTTTGTTTTTATGAGTACAGTGAAGTCAAACAGTGGTTATATGCAGAGCGTTTACACTTTCTATACACGACACAAATTTGACAGTAAGCTTACTCACACTGTACAAAATGTTTAACCATAAGCCTCTCTAGAAAACCCATCTTTTCAAGTACCTACCTCACACTCTTGTAAAGCCCATTCACCAGTCACAGTGACCTTTATTGGAGCATTTTTATTCGAGAGAAAATTTGTCGTAGCAAAGGAAGAATCTTTGTCTTTCTTCCTTGAAGGGTTGAATGCCTCTTTGCTACCACCAAGCCACGTTTGTGCAACCACATGCCGGCTGGAATCTTTTCCATTATAACTCGTATTTTGAGCTGAAGTAGCTGATCCAAGAGAACTAGTAGGTTGAAGTTCAATATCGTTATCCCAGCTATGCTATGAAGCGGAAAATCACAGTTAGAAAACCCGGCCACAACATCAAACAAGACTGCATTCCAAGACGCCTAAACGACGACTTGTGGCATTCGTTGACTTACAACTGGTTGTCCACCGACTCCAATCTTTCCCTTTGGTTTTCTTGAATGCCCTATGCTATATTTTGCCTCTGCCATTTTCAAATATTTGATAAAGGCGACATTTCCTAGTGATTTCGTCCTTCTATCTCTGGATTTATCACTGACCTCTTGTTGTTGGGTAAAGTTTTAGTAGCGCGTTGTGATTTCTAACGTGACCTGCAATTAATGCCTATCTTCTTCACGCTGATTGGTGGATTGACAATACAGATTCTAGTATGATTCCTGTTAATCATTATTTTATTGAACTGATTAATTGAGGAACAAAAATGGATATTATCTTAACCAAAGTATATTCAAAAGCAGATGAATTTTGAATATACATTTCAGTCAAGATTTTTTTTCCATTGGTTCAATATTGAACTTGATTTCATGACGAAACAGGGTTGGCTTACCTATACATATCGTGCAACCAAACAACAACAACAATAAAAGCAACGACACCACCACCACAACAACAACAACGAAATAGTTGATTCTATAGTTGATTCTATAGTAAAATTCATTGGCTGACGAGGGAATTCCAAGGTAAATTTCACTAAACTTGATATTGTATGGGATTATCCGTAGTTATCTTTCGCTGTTATTTTTATAAGTAAAAGAGATTCAAAGCCTAAAACTGTCGGCCTTGGAAAACTTTGTCGAAGAATGTTCCAAAAACAAAACTAGCCCCTGGGGGTGGTGGTGAGTTGTGTACAAAATTCCTAAGTGGGAGAGTATAGTCGCGCCAAAAAACAAACAAACAAAAAACAATATTGTGCATTTCGATTCGATTTCACTGCATGGTTTTTATTTTGGGAGAAATTATCTTCATCTCGAATAAAAAGTAATTGAAGATTTTCCCCCGATCTTATTTTTACCTTTAAGTTTCATTCAAATTGTTCTCCCTGTGACTTCCGTATCGGGAGCTGCGCTTTTAGGCAGTGCCTAAATATGTATATTTTTATTGAACTGATCAATTGAGGAACAAAAATGGATATTATCTTAACCAAAGAATATCCGAAAGCAGATGAATTTTGAATATACATTTTAGTCAAGATTTTTTTTCTTTCATTGGTTCAATATTGAACGTGATTTCATGACGAAACAGGGTTGGCTTACCTATACATATCGTGCAACCAAACAACAACAACAATAAAAGCAACGACACCACCACCACCACCACAACAACAACAAAATAGATTCTACAGTAAAATTAGTGGATGACAAGGGAATTCCACGTTGAATTCACGAGAAACCGATATCGCATTCATGACCTGTGCAAAACGAATCCGAGTGCTATATCGGTTTTCGAGTGAACTCGAGTCAGACACAGTAAATTTTACTTCAATTCCATTGTAAAAAGATTAAAAATAGACTATATTGTTTATACGATTTTCATGATTTAGTAGACCAAAATAAAAAAACAGAGCGGGCTTCCCGTATTTTCAATTGTGTTGGTGTCCTCAATTTCATCTATTTTTCGGGAATATATCCTAAATTTTTCTATGCAGTTGTCTTCCTTTGTTTCTTTTTAAGTAGTTTTCGCGTTTATTTGGTGTTTTGATCGATGGGAAAGAATGACGATACATTAAGATTTAATGCGAAATTGAACGTGGGTTATCTGATTTTTCATCCAGCTATAGTATGACTTGGTAAAAACAAAACAGGATATTCCAATGGCCGATCCAGTATATAAGGTTTACAAGGTTTTTTATTTCCACTTACAACAATATAAATTAATACATAAAAAAGCATAACGGTAAATTATTATGGTGGTAGAGTGCAGGAATACAATTTCAAGGGAGTGGCTAACTACGAAGTGCGGGCCACGAGGTGAGTGGGGGCTTATTGCTGTGAAGAATTAGTAACTTATATGAAGAGAATATAAACTAAGAAAAGGAATTCCCCCTATATAGCCTTGTAACCATCATGTGCACAGTTTGATGCTATTTTTAAACCATTTGTTTTTCTGCTAGCGCATTTACTGCGCGCGCTCTACGCTGTTTGCTTACGTTTTTGGGCTTTTTTCGTTATTTCGACTTTGCCCTGAATGTGAATGTGCGCGTCGAAAGCTTGCCAAATACAACAGGAAATGGAAGTAGTAATTTGTTCAACTTTCTGGAGTATTTTTACATTTATTTTCCAAAGCTTTCGACCTACATCGTCATCTTGAGGGCAGATTTGAACATTTGAACATAAGAAAAGCGCAAGAAAACGGTAGCAAACAGCGTAGAGCGTGCGCGTACTGATGCGCGTGCAGAAAATCAAACGATCAAATAAATGATATCATTTGATGATATTTTCAGAATGGATTCTAAAAATAGCATCAAAGTGCGCACATGATGAGGCACGGGGATTCCTTCTCTTAGTTCATTTTCTCTTACTTATATTACCCTTCTTGAAAAACTAATTCCTCTAAGAAACTCTGTATTACCGAATAATATAACAACAACACAATACAGCATAGTCAAGAGAAAATTAATTAGTTCTGTTGGTTTAATGGAGAAACTCGTCAAATTAAAACTCGTTTTATAGTATAAAATTTCGTGAGCTGAGTAGGGCAACTTTCCTTGAGAAGGTCAATACCAGAGTTGAATTCAAAAGCTTCATTCATTTTTCTGAAATCCTTTTGCAGCAAAAGTTAAGCGTTTGGAATTACGGTACGAAGGTCACGCATTTACTGATTCTCAAAAGCTAGCTGTTGACAGTCCGAGTAAAAGTTTATGACCTGCACGTATAGCGCGACCCTGACCTTAAAGCAACTAAGGGAATTAACATATTTGCGAATTTTGCAATTTTCTTTAACAGTACTAATAAAAAAAAGTTCGTAATTTTCTTGATGCCATATTAAATTATTTTAAAATTACATTATATACTAGTAAAAAAAAGTTCGCAATTTTATCAATTTTCATAATTTGCGAATTCTGATGCTGTATATATTATATACTAGTAAAAAAAAGTTCGCAATTTTATCAACTTTCATAATTTGCGAATTTTCGAACCGTATCATATTATATGCTAGTAAAAAAAAGTTCGCAATTTTATCAACTTTCATAATTTGCGAATTCTGATGCTGTATGTATTATGTACTAGTAAAAAAAAGTTCGCAATTTTATCAACTTTCATAGTTTGCGAATCCTGATGTCGTATCATATCACATACTAGTAAAAAAAGTTCGCAATTTTATCAACTTTCATAATTTGCGAATTTTCGAACCGTATCATATTATATACTAGTAAAAAAAAGTTCGCAATTTTTTCAACTTTCATAATTTGCGAATTCTGATGCCGTATCATATCAATTTCCTGCTTTTTGGTGGCGTCTATCCTTGTGCTGCACTATGAGATGTATGAGTGTCAAATCTTCAAACAAAGGAAATGGATATCAGTTTGTCATGTCTTAGTTCTAACACCTATATGCAAATTATGATTTTCTGCGGAAATTACTCATTGCTCGCCCGGGGAGGGGGGGGGGGGGGGGTACTCCCCTATATTTGCTATACAGGTATGTGCCGCCCTATAGGGTATGGTTTTTCGGCTTCTGGGTCTGGGGTAGGGTATCATTTTTTGACATTTTGTCTGGGATAGGGTATCATTTTTGTCTGGGATAGGGTTACGATTTGGTCGTTCATGTCTGGAGAATAGGCTACGCTTTCTGACGACACAAAAACAATAAGCGCGTTAGTGAATATTGATTGCAATCTATTGACTATACCGGATTTAGTCTGGGATAGGGTGTACACTTCTTAGTTTTAGTCTGGGGTAGGGTATATAAATTCAAATTTTTAGGTCTGGGATAGGGTCAGGGTTTTAAGGTCCAGGCGGCACGCCCCTACCCAAGTTGGGGTGGTAGTACCCCCCCCCCCCCCCCCCCCAGGGATTGGTCGTAGCCAATCATTAATATATCTCAAGCATCGGGGGTTTTTTTTGGACAAATGCTATGCTGTCATATACTAGTTAGTATATAATATGATACGGCATCAGAGTTCGCAAATTATGAAAATTGATAAAGTTGCGAACTTTTTTTTTTGGACTATATATTTATGATATAATTTTTACTAGTCGTAATACGGTAATTCATTTGAAGAAAGTGGAGAACATAACTATGTCTCTAAACTGCAGTGATGCATACTACATGAGAGACGAAAATAAATTATTACAAAATGTATCGCGGCCGATAATAATTCAGCGGTGAGGGAGAGTATTTGAAAATGCAATGTTTATGTTGGTCGGATCGGGAGGGCGACGGGGAAGGGGGTGACAAGAACAAAAACGTTACATGAAAAAGAAGTAATAAACATTAATAAAGACCACTTAGTTTATTCTTAATTAGCGCATGTGTTTTTTTAAGATTTTCTGATATTCTTTGCATCCATTGACCTAAATGTCCCGGTGTGTGATCGTTTGTTGACCGCGTCATCGACACATTTATTAGTTGTCTAAATCTTGCATACGTAATGAGCTTTCCAGTTATTGAAAAAGCCTTATAATTAACCGGCGAGACTTCTGACAACCATATATTGTCCGAGACTAAGTCTTTTAAAATACTACCCCGCGAGCAGAAGATGGTTTTCTTCCCCTCAGCAGGACGAGCGGCAGCCTGTCAATTGCGAACTTTTTTTTACTAGTGTATAATATGATACTATTCGAAAATTCGCAAATTATGAAAGCTGATAAAATTGCGAACTTTTTTTTACTAGTATATAATATGTGCAGCATCAGAGTTCGCAAATTATGAAAGTTGATAAAATTGCGAACTTTTTTTTACTAGTATATAATATGATACTATTCGAAAATTCGCAAATTATGAAAGTTGATAAAATTGCGAACTTTTTTTACTAGTATATAATATGATACGGTTCGAAAATTCGCAAATTATGAAAGTTGATAAAATTGCGAACTTTTTTTTTACTAGTATATGATGTAATTTTAAAATAATTTAATACGGCATCAAGAAAATTACGAACTTTTTTTTATTAGTACTGTTAAAGAAAATTGCGAAATTCGCAAATATGTAAGTTCCGGTTGAAAACTAGGATTCAAATATTGCACTTCCGGTTCGTAATAAGTCCATAAGTCCTTTCGGTCATTGTACCGTTACAGTCTCTAAGCGTGGAGACGGAACGGACGAGCGAGAGACTGTGGAAGAGTCTATTTGAATCCGAGTTTGCAACTGCAACTGCAATAAAAATAAAATATATTAGCGAGACTTGGACCAAGTCCAGTAGCTGTGTAACAGTTATTGAAAGCTCCTATACCATGTTTCTTTGCCTTCTGTCTCCTTGACTGTAGTCACATATGTTTCTCCCTATTTGGTTTTTTTTTCCCGGGGGGGGGGGGGGGGGGGGACTCCGCGAAAAAAGTACCGGGGATGCTCGTCGTATCTCTTAGGGGTAAAAATTCGCGATTTGGTATCTTTTAGGGTGTTAAATGCAAATTTTTAAAAATCAGCACTTTCTGGTATCTCTTAGGGTGTCGGAAAAGGAGAGAAGCGTGCATCGGTATGGCTTATCCTAGGCGCTCTTAATTTAATATTATTTGTTGTGGTATCTCTTAGTTGGTTTCTGTGGTGACCTGTTATAAGGAAATGTATGGGGATTCATCAAAAAAGTCAATAAAATCATTGAAACGTGAAATCATAAAGCCTCGAAATTTTACCCGATCATTGATAAATAACACTTCTTTCGCTCTGTGTGGTTATTTTTTGGATTTAGCCCGTTTTAAGATTTTTCCCCCCACCAGTAAGGGGGGAAAAATCTTAAAACGGGCTAAATTCAAACAGAGCGAAAGAAGTGTTATTTATCAATGATCGGGTAAAACTTCGAGGCTTTTATTTCACGTTTTAATGATTTTATTGAAATTTTTGATGAATCCCCATACATTTCCTTATGACAGGACACCACAGAAACCAAGCTTGGGCTACCTGTGCTCTTAGGGGTTAAAAATCATTCAGCCACGCCCTTTTTTAAAGACTATCGGTATCTTTTAGGGGTCTTTTTGAAAATTTCCGACGAGCATCCCCGGTACTTTTTTCCCGAAGTCCTCCCCCCGGGTCTTTTTTGTCTAATTTCCCTATTTGACTTAATACATTTTTTCCATTATATATATAGATATAATAATTTCTATTAAAAAAAAATTAATAAAAAAAAATTACTATTTTCCTTTTTCTTTTTCTATTATAGAGTACAAACACTATAAGTGTGTAACATAAATACCACTAAATACTGCTACATGCTAATCCTATTGTTTTCTATTGTATAAATGAGGCTAGATGTAATTTAGGCAAAGTTAAAACCACGACTGAGCCTGCGGCTCAATACTTAAGCGGCTCGTCCTCTTCACGCATGCGCCTTGCACAGGGCGCGTTTGCTGCTAGCTAGTTTGTATGCCATCTTTGCAACGAAGGTTTTTTAGTTGCCCCTCTCTCCCTCCTCTGGTAAAGGTAAGTATGCCCCCCCCCCCCCCATAGGTAAGTATGAATTCCACTGTTTCACAGTGTGACAGGTACCAGCGTTGGGCTGTGGCCCGGTTGCCATGGTTACCTACTTGCTGGGGGTTAGGTTTTCTCACGAAACCGGATCCCACGTTGGTAACTAGCCCAAACTTATCAGTCGGTGAGTTTTAATTAGCACTATTTACTACTAAATAGTGCAAAGTGTTGCACAGTTTTAGTGTTTGTACTCTAGTATATCAATCGTGCTCTCTTCCCTAACCTAAAAATTTAAAACTATCAATTTTTGTCTGTGGCCTAGCTAGTTTAGCTTTTTAGTTATTCTAGGGCACACTGTACCTTTGATTGTTTATTCTTTCAATTAATACTTTGTATTTCCGTAGAATCGTTGTCGGGTTCAGAAACATAGAATATAGAAGCTGAGACCGAAATCTCACATGGGAAGTACGTTAATTAGATGCATGCCGTGACCGGCGACCCGTGGCATCATCCACTGTTTTTATAGCCTCCTTTGCAGCCGTTCTTAGAGTCGTCACGCAACGTTTCCCTCCCCACAAACGTCTGCTTACTTGAGCCGAAGAACGGCTGCAAAGGAGGCTACTGTTTTTAATACGCGTTTGGCATTCTAATCCGACTGAATGGATGGCGCAAATGAATAAATTATAATATAATTATGTCATTTCCCATGTGACTTTTCGGTCTCAGCTTTTATGTTCTATGTTTCTGAACCCGACAACGATTCTTCAATTACACCTTTTGCTGTTCATTAAGAGAAAATGTACATTCATTTGTGCCAATAGTTGTATCAATAACGTGTAATGTACTTTCATCAACACCACAAGTAACATCATTAGCGCGGATCAACTTTCAATAACGATATTTGAATATGCGTGTACATTCATAGGCATCAATGGACAATCAATAGCGCGTTTGTACATTCATATGCGCGGAATGTATTTTCTTTTGCGCGAAATTCAACTTCAATAACACCAAATGACAAACAGTAGCATTTATGGACAATCATTTACCCAAAAGTGAAAATTCATTAGTGCTATTAGCATAATCATTGACAATCTATAATGCGTTTGGACAATCATGAGGGTCAATGTTATATTCTATAGCGTGGTTCGACAAACATTTGCATGATTCGAATGAACAATAAGAGAAATAAAACAATCATTAGCGATTTTTGTTTATCACTTTAAAACATATAAAAAAACTCAGGTAACTGCCTCCATAATAGCGGCTGCGTAGGAGAATAGCAATTAGCTCACTTAAAGCAGCAATCAAAGCCGACATCAGCCGTCCAGCCATCCAACAACATACGAACGATCGGGCTGAGGCAAGACGACAAGGGATTGCTCTAGGTCACTATAGAACGCAGTTGCTAATGGAAGGGCTCCAGAGAAATGTGGCAACTATCACTATCGCTAAATGTGGTCAGTGGTTCAGTTATATGCAAACGTATTTGCCACGATGTATAAATGGCGAAGAAATTAAAGGCTAAAATAGATAAAAAATCGCTAATGATTGTTTTATTTCTCTTATTGTTCATTCGAATCATGCAAATGTTTGTCGAACCACGCTATAGAATATAACATTGACCCTCATGATTGTCCAAACGCATTATAGATTGTCAATGATTATGCTAATAGCACTAATGAATTTTCACTTTTGGGTAAATGATTGTCCATAAATGAATTGTTTGTCATTTGGTGTTATTGAAGTTGAATTTCGCGCAAAAGAAAATACATTCCGCGCATATGAATGTACAAACGCGCTATTGATTGTACATTGATGCCTATGAATGTACACGTATATTCAAATACCGTTATTGAAAGTTGGTCCGCGCTAATGATGTTACTTGTGGTGTTGATGAAAGTACATTACACGTTATTGATACAACTATTGGCACAAATGAATGTACATTTTCTCTTAATGAACAGCAAAAGGTGTAGTGTATTTATATATTTATATTTTTTGTGTACATATGTTAATGTTTTCTATCTTTTGTACTATACATTGCTTTTAAATATCAAATCTAGTACCACTATGTACGTAACGTACGTAACGCTTTTATTGTCTCTCTCTGCAGATTTCTTAGATCATCATTTGTTCAAACAAGTCCCGTGATCGTCTCGTGACAACGTCCGTCCGTCTTGTCAGTGGTCTATTTATCCCAGACAGTTTGAGCTTGCCTCCAAAACAACATGTCGGCCCGGTTTTCCAAAACCCCAGAGATCTACACAACTGTTCCAACTCAACCTAAAGAAAGGAAACCAGGACAGCTAAGTCAGGAGCAGTTGCAGCAGTATTTTGACGAGGTACTTGTATGCTCCTAAATCAGTAGTCGAACAGTCGAGACTTTTATACAACGAAAGGGTACTCATATGTTTGCCGAGCTTGGTAACTGAATTTTTTTTTCATTTTTTACAGGGGTATGTTTTGGTTACGAAATTTTTCACAGACGAAGAGTTACAGCCCGTCATTGAAGCTATAAATGCACTCGTTGATGAAGTCGCAGAGAGACTTTATAAAGCTGGAAAAATAACAAGTAATATAAGACCAGAGTACTATAGATTCTTGTTTTTTGTGGAATTACGAAATGATCGATGTTTTGGGAGGGGGTTGGGAATAAATTAATTGTACACAAAAATTATTAATTCTTTTTCTATAATGTTGTTATAATTTTATTTGTGTCAGATAAGCATGAAGATGCCTCCTTTAATGACAGATTGACACTGTTAGAGAAAGAGTTTCCCGGAGCAGCAATCCTTGTCCATAAGATTGGATTTATGCCAAAGGTAATAAACATGAACCAACTTAATTGTATTCGCATTATAGTTTAAAAGGAGATATATAATAGGCTATAACCCTATGAAGAATATCGTTTAAGACGCATTTAAATAGTGCAATTTTTTCTGCAACTTGTCTTGCAACAGCCTTGCGGCACTAGTTGCATGAGTGTTTCAAGGTGCAACTGAGACACAAACAATTGCTGCAACTTGTCTTGCAACATTTTTACAATGTTACTGTAGGCTACACACTGCAATGCTCCATGCAACTTTTGTTGCAACACCATTGCGAGACAAGTTGCAGAGAAAATTGCTTCTTGTAATCACTCCTTTAAGATCAAATTGGAATTTAGAAGTTGATTTTTGTGAAGAGAGCAAAAACCAAAGAAAACAAAGGAAAAACCCACAGGAGAGAACCAACAAATAACTCTTCTCACATACGACACCACGGCCCACCATGAAGGACTCAAACTAGATCGCATTGGTGAGAGGTGACGCATTACAGCAATTTCTGGTGCAATGTGATTATGGTCTGGTAGTGACATGACCATTGGCCTGACCGTGTCTGTGCCGTGTTCATGCAGTGTCCAATTAAAATTCTAGAAAACGTTACAGCAAGGAATGCTTACGGTACTGTGCTTTTCACAGTCATGCAAAGATTCCCAAAGATTGCTCTAAGCAGTGCACACCACCCAAGCAAACTGTTCAGTTAAAAAATTGGTTTCTAAAAGGGAAATGGAAAATTATTAGATTTTGGCCTGCATAATGAGACAAGTGATGTACTTTTCTTACCAATGCAGGCATTTCAAGACTTGTGGTCCAATGAGAGATTATTGAATGTTGTTGAGCAAATGATTGGACCAGATATTGCTGGGCACCCTGTGTGGAACCTTAGAACAAAGGTATTTTTTTGTACATTCTGCAAACCCCCAAATTATACATTCAGATTGCTCAATTAAATGTTTTCTTGCAGGTTCCAAAGAATAACCAAGTGACTGTTCCCTGGCATCAAGGCAAGTCAGTGTAGAAATGTTGTGGCTGTGGTATACCTGTGGTTGATAACTTCCGTCCCCCCACCCCTCACCCACCATATATTTTTTTCAATCAATTTGTTTTGTATTTTCAGATAATGCCTATCTGTCTGATGAGGCTAATGAAACTCTTATGGCAACTGCTTGGATCCCATTTGTAGATGCAAATAAAGTGAATGGATGCATGGAGGTACAGTAGGCTGTGAAAAAACCTAGTAGCCATAATAGAAAATTAAAGTACAGTCGTCTGCTCTCTGGTATAGTTTGAGCAACTCTCGTAATTTTTCAAGATTGATTAAGTAAGATCTATAGAAAAACTTTCCCCAATAACCTCCCAACCAACACTGTAAAGATAGAATGATAATTTAAAATCCCAGATGCATATACAATTTTTAAAAGTATTAAATACAAAGTACTGTTCACTTATTAAATAATATGATTGCTATAAACTCTTTTAATCTTTTTTAAAATATCAAAATATATAATTTTCCTTTTCTGAAGGTAGGAAAAGGAGGGCACAAGAAAGGATTTTTAGCAAAGCATTATTGCTGTTCTGGTCCTACTCTTTATGTGGAGCTTAAAGAAGAAGACATGGTCAAAGATTTGGGTAAATCTCCTTTTTTATTCTCCTGCATTCTTCCATCAATTACTCTGCAATTTCTGTCTTGACATTTGGATTGATTACATTATCCTTTAAAACAAATACATTTAGTTCTAATATTAGTTGTGCTTTATTTGTAATCTTTAAAAAATAGCTTTAATATATCTTCTGATTAGATGTTGACATGGAGAAAGACATAGTCTTGTGTGAAGTTCCATTTGGTAGGGTACTCTTCATTAACAACATGGTTCCACACAGAAGGTATGAGTGCACAAGATAAATGTTTTGCTACCAACTTCATATTCTCTTGCTGAAAGATCACTAGTGTATTAGTAAATGTGCATAGTTTCAAGCAATTAAAGTTAGTTACAAGAAATTGAAATATGTACACACAAAAAATGAAAACAAGACTGGCAACGTTATCAGTTATATTAAGAGAGCATAAATAAGAAGAAACTTCTTAATAAAGCTCGCGCCATGTAAATTCCTGTTTGGGCTATTTTTAGTAACCGGATGCAGTTTAAGTTTCGCCTTACTCTACGCCCTTGTGTCATCAACTTGCGTGCGTGCTCTCCTTCCGTTTCGTTTTATTAGTGGTCAAAAAAAACAAAAAACTAATAAAACGAAACGGAAGGAGGACACGTGCGCAAGTTGATGACACACGGGCGTATGGTAAGGTGAAATTTAAACTGCATCCGGTTACTAAAGATAGCCCAACCAGGAATTTACATGGCGCGCGCGTTATTAAGAAGTTTCCCTCTGTTATTTATCTCTTTGTTATATTTTCATACGAATCCTCCTAATTTCCAAACGCTGTAACTTTCAGATATATTTGTGAATAGAGTGAATGAAATGTTGCTAAATTACTAATGTGAGCATGCTTTTTCAAATCCTGACTATTGATGATTCAAACAATGCAATGGAAATGCTTTTTCCTTTCCTGTGGCTTTTAGCATAAGGTCAATAGTCACTTAGAATCATCAGAGAGCGTGCACGGGAGATGCCTAGTTCGCTGCCTGCTATAGGATCGCTAAATGTTTGTCGGCGCCATTACAGGTAGTATTGTAGGTTAGTCTACATGTAAAAATTATTGGCTGCGTGCAACCATGCTGGAAAAGTAGATAAATTCTGTTAACCTGCAAAAGCAATAACAGTTGAAAGCGCGCGTACCTTTGTATACAAATATGATGCACACGCGCATTTTCCAGGAGCTCATTATAATTCATTTTTCTTTGATTATATTTATTTTTCATAAGTTTGATGAATAATTCGAACATAATCCGCTGGAGCGTAGATCTACGTTGGTGTAACCCAGATAAACCAAATGGATATTATGATCTAAAGGTAAAGCTATGATAATCATGCATATACACACACACACAAACACATAAACACACACACACACACACACACACACACACACACACACACACAAACACACACACACACACACAAACACACACACACACAAACACACACACACACACACACACACAAACACACACAAACACACACACACACACACACAATACGATGACACACATACAATACGATGACCACTTTAAATGGCGGTCCCGTCTCTCCACACTCATCATTGCTAGCCAACATCGGAGGGACGTAAAAGAACCACTAAGGACGTAAAGAAACCCTGGCAGTGACCACCCTCAGTGTCTCCACTTCATACTAACCATCTCTCATGCTGGTAAATTACGCAAAAGCAATCTGTCATTTACAACCTCATGTAAAGCGCCTTTGATTATATTCATATAGAAAGGGCGCTACATAAATCATAAATCATGATCATTAAAATTCTTTTTTCATTATATATATATATATATATACACACTTGATTGCAGAAAGGTTGTAGTATACAAATACCTAATGAGATGCATATTGCAATTTTACTTTTTTAACCCTCAAAACCAATTGATTTATAATCTGTAGGATGTAAAACACAAGAATAAAATATTTTGACGTTCATTGAATGAAACAAATAATAAATTAAGCGAGTTTTCTTTTTTGAATATCATTAAATATACTGAATAAATTTGATATTTATATAAATATATACTACAACCTTTCTGCAATCGAGTGTGTATATATATATCAGTATATATACACTCGATTGCAGAAACGTTGTAGTATACATATATACACTTATACAAATACCTAATGAGATGCATATTGCAATTTTGCTTTTTTAACCCTCAAAACCAATTGATTTATAATCTGTAGGATGTAAAACACAAGAATAAAATATTTTGACGTTCATTGAATGAAACAAATAATAAATAAAGCGAGTTTTCTGTTTTGCATATCATTAAATATACTGAATAAATTAGGTATTTGTATAAATGTATACTACGTTTCTGCAATAGAGTGTATATATATATATATATATATATATATATATATATATATATATATATATATATATATATATATATATATATATATATATATATATATATATATATATATATATATATATATATATTCATTAAACACACGAAACTCTCTATATTTCCCGCCATCTTTGCTTTGTTTCGCCCCCTGGCAAGATGACCACCTTATCGTTGAAGTAGACCATTGATCGCTCTTTTCCGGTTATTTCAGCGGTCTTGGATTGTTCCTTCATGTTTGTTTGTTTGTCTTGTTTTTATCTGATCTCACAATCACGTGTCATCTTGTTATATCACTAGGAAAGCGTTCTTATGCGCACGTCCAAAGATCCTAACCTCAAGATTGACTGGGACAAGTTTAACACAGACAGACATGCTCTAGAAGCTGGAAAGAAAGAAGGGGTATTTACTAGAACTAATATGATAATTTAGTCTTCCCATTGCGCATGCGCAAGCACAATGACTATAAAACAGACATGCGACAACAATGTTTTTTCACAGAAATACTCGTGTAGGAGTGCATGAGGCCAGCAACCCTTTCACATATTATTTATTGCTACGGAAACTAACACAAAGGATAACCATGAAGTGCTCGGTGTCGGCCCTACGTAGCATAGAGGATAATGATGATGTCTTGTGTAGGAACTGCGCTCATAGTTAAATATTAACTAGGCTGCACACAATAGCCGTCGGTCATTTGATTATGAATGCAACTGTAAGGAAGAAAGTTAAACAAGAGGTATTGCGATAAGGTGATTTACGGACGAATTGCGTTCTGCGTACGCGTTCTGATCTCTTGATACTTGATTATTACCGAAAGGAAATTCCATCAAATTATTTATATCCCCATTAATATTGGTTGGTTAGCAATCACTTGTAAAAGAATATAATATAAAAAACGTCATGCTTGGGTCTCTGTAGTCTCCCCCACAGGCGCTTTCAGAGTCGTCACGCAACGCTTTCTGCCCTACTCAGGAGAGAAAGCCTACTCAGGGGAGAAAGCGTTGCGTGACGACACTGAAAGCGCCTGTGGGGGACACATTCCCTTATGAACCATACACAGGAACCTTGTTTGGGCTGCCTGGAGATTAGGGTCCCTGAGGCTGGTCACGACTTGAATACATTCATCTGGTATTCAACTTGACGAGAAGTGGTCACGTGATTTGTTAATGCCTTTTTGTTGTATTTCAGGAAAAGGAAGATGACCTGGAACCTATCATCATTGGTCCTTGGATGGGTAGATGGGAGCTGGTTCACCATAATAAACACACCCAGAGATTCCTTGAAAACGAAAACAAAATGAAATCAGCTATCAAAGATTAATAACGATAAATAATTGATAAACGCGCAAACAGAGGGACGCGTGGGCTGCACATTTCACTATTAGAGACACAATATCTACTAAATGCTCAAGTCCAACCATGCACACTTTTAGGGTTTCTCCACGGTCCTAGAATAGAGCTGCATAAATTAATTGGCTCAACAAATTTTTCAGAAAAGGGACTATTTTAAATCATGAATTAAAAGAAATAATGAAACTGAAAGCGTTAATTCTAATTCGTCGAAATGATACTAAGAACATTAAGATTACATCATGTATACGTACTTTTAATTGTTATCAAATTCATATAATAAAATTAATTGAAAGTGGTGGTTGTAAATGATCACTAAGTCAAAATTATATGAACAACAAAAGTTGATTCTGTTAATTTACAACGAATATTTCAGACAAGGGAACTTTTTTGATTTTCATCAAAGATATAATTAAATTGAAAGTGGTGGTTTTAAATGAAGTTAACATTTTATGAACAACATTAAAATTGATTATTTTAATTTGTTAAATATTCCTTCTTTGTGTAGGACGGCATGTGGGTTCTCACAAATCCGCACCAACCAATGCTCCCATTTCTAGTTCGCCTTTGATCAATCTTAGCCTCGAATGTGTACAAATGTGTTCTTTTCTTTTATTAAGGTCCATTGTATAGTAAGGAATGTACGCACTACGGAACAATACGAGTTGATTAAAATGCCACGGGTTTTGGTCGAATAGCTGAATATTTTAACGCAAAACCGAGACTAAGGCTGAGCAACGAGAACTCGAAACTGGAGTATTCATGTATATGACTAATTTCTAAAAAAAAGGTCAATTAGCGGTATTGCTGATCGGAGTGGTCAATACTGGTTTTGGAAAAAGAGGTTTTTGAAACGAAATTCTTATATTTCTAGCATTTGCAGATACATGTATGCTGGAGATTTCAGTCCCAACACACGGCTAGGACACACTGGGCACAAGTTTGCTCGCAACATCTGCTAGCAAAATTACGCAACATTGGAGTCTTGTTCGATCACCTTTGTTCGATATTCTAAGGCTTTTCGTAAGCAGTTTAAAACTAGTAGGAGCACCATAAGTTTTGTATTAGTCATATTAAAAATGGAACTAATTTTTAAAAAGTTAACGAAAGTGAAAAGAAATCAATATTCATAGTTTTAATATTATCGTAATAATTAATCGGACCAGAAGAGAGATTGCGCACGAACTACATTCCACTGACCAATCCATCTGTGGGCTCAGTTGGTATAACGAAAACAAACATGGCGTCCAGACAATATCAAATTTATTCTCAAAAAAATACTCATAATACCTTCATGGAAAAATAACTTGACGCTTTGAGGGTCTAGAATCCACTTTTCTTTATTTGTGAATGTTTCCACAATGGAAGGTAAGGTTTAAAATGATAAGAGAAATAGAAACATAGTAGTATTACGGATAATAGCTTTACAGACGACGTCATGTGGTAATATTTAACGAGATGTATTTACTAAGGTTCTAATTGTTCTCTTTAAGATATCAAAAGTAACAAACTAACATTATATTTAGGGTTAACAGTTTCTATATCATGTTATATTAGGTACAATGAATTCAGGTTGTCTTGCAGCTACTGTACGATTGTATAATTTTTGATATAAGCTTAACTTAAAACTCCATAAAATGTTTGTTGATTACTAGTAAACATAACGTCTAATTGCAATAAGCTTTAATTATAAGTTCGATGGTGATGTATGGTATTTATAGTTAATAAAACAATGTGTAGTCCCAGAAAATATCCAGCCCATCTATGGAGGAAACTGGAAATTCTGGAGGGGAGAATGGACAAAATTAAAGAGTTTGTATGGAAGAAAATTGGAAGTTCCTGAGAGAAGGGGGCTCCTTTTAAAAATTTCCTCGGTGATGGGGTTATGGATATTTTCTGGAACTACATAATAAGCACAATTAGCACATGTTTTCATTGCAACACACTGATCCAGACAACAGTCATGATGGGAAATCAATCAATAGACTACTATTAACCAAACAAATACTCCATTTTACGGATCCATTCAGTGACCACGAATAATAGTTCCAAGCCGAGGCTGGAGTTGCTGCTCATGATAAAAAGTATAGTTTTTCTATGCACAGAAACTCCAGCCTTGACTTGGAACTATTATTCATGGTCACTGCCAATGGGACTGTAAATTGGAGTATTGTTTGATACCTTTACAGGTATTCTGATTGATGGCAGTATATTGCCTAATTTCCCAGTCACGACTGTTGTCTCAATCAGCACATAGCAATGATAAAACATTTTGTAAACTGAACAAAAGAAGGTGTACAAGGGATTCTGGTATTAACAAATGATACTAATAGAAATGCAAAATGCCAATCACATTGCATTTGTTTGTCATATGTTTTGATTGGTTGAAAAATACAATCCAATTTTGTATGTCTCAATTTATTGTTTCCTTGTGCAGATTTTATCATTGGTAAGGACGTGGTATTTAGAGAATATGAAGCTCTTCAAGATCTCCTACAGTCTTTACCACTAAAGGCCCAACTTGGCCCAAAGGGCTTAGTTGATCAAGTACGTGGACTGAAAGAGCATGGCTTCCAGCATTTATTCAGTTCACTGAAAGAAAAAGCACATGACAGCCACCTAGGGAATGTAGACATTGTGTATACCTGCTTTGATGTTTCTCACAATGTTGTGGCTTTAGGAAGTAATTTAGGGATGATCTTCTTCTTTGATCGTAATGTTAAGAAGCTGGCAAGATTTTCTAGTGATGTGAGTAAATACTGTGTACCTTGTCAAAAGTTACTCTCACACAGGACTCTACAGTAGCTCATGCATACACTATCGCAAGTGCTTCAACACTAGTGGCAAACTAAAGAAGATCTATGTACAAAAGCCTAATATGCATAAAAGTATGCAAAAACGTTATCATTAAGCTGCAACTAAGAATAAGCAAAACTGCACAATCTAGTTTTTGCCATGCAACAATATGTACAAGGCTCTAAACCTATTTTTTTGTCCTTATTTAATAATTCAACTTCATTATCTTCTATTTTGCAAATGTATTTGTTATTATTACTATTCTTTTCACCCCATTGATGAGTTTTTGCTCTTCGGGTTAATATTAAAAAATTAATATTTTTGACCCATTTTATACTTTATCCATCTTGCAGGCTGTCCATGAACCAGTAACTTGCATCAAACTATTACCTCTACAATGCTTCTTAGCAAGTGGTCATTCTAATGGTGCTATACTCATTTTCTCATACTACCTCTCATCAAAGGCACTACCAAAGGTAATAATCATTTTACAGTTAAAATGGAAAATTGCAGTATAATTTTATGTATATTTGTATAAATGACTAAATAGGGCATAATATTGTGGTTTTCATTAACCCATGAAATACACTTTAGCGTTACTAAGCACTACTTCACGATAACCCTTTTGTTTTCTATTGTCTTTTTGTGACTATAACACTCTAATTAGTACACTTTCTTTCATGGGTAATGAAAACCATGCTAATTAATGTAGTTAAAGTTGACTTGCATCACTACAGGACTCTGAAATCATTTTTGGTCATTCCCACCCACCCCACTCCCTCCTTCACATTCCACTCTTCCATTCCACTCTTCCATTCCACTCTTCCATTCCACTCTTCCATTCCACTCTTCCATTCCACTCTTCCATTCCACTCTTCCATTCCACTCTTACATTGTTTATAAATTTGCACAATAATTCTCAATCGCACTAAAAATGTGTTGATATGCTCTCTCTTTTATTGTTACAAATATTTTCTTTTCTTGGTTCTTTGATTTACTCTCTCCACGACAAAAAATTGAAATAATGAGGAATGACTCTTAGTGTTAACTACCAAAAGATCGAAAAGTTCTTCTCGTAAACTCACAATGGGAATGAACAATGAATACAGCCTTTTCCTCTTTTACAGTCAGAGTATTATCCAGTGTCTGGTATCCATACCAGTGCAATAACCTGTGTTGAATGGAGTCCTGATGGGACTATCTTGTACAGTGGAGATGAAGCAGGTCAAATAGCTGTTTCCATTGTCAAGTCTCCTGAGGTAAGTCGACTGCTAGAGCTAATATTTTCTTTTTATGGTAATTTCTAAAAAGTTCTTATCCTGCACTCCTCTTATCTGTTTTCCCTTTTCAGCATCATCCTTAAGCCAGGGACTATGATAAAGGAGGGGCCCAGTCCAGGGCTTAAAATAACAGCTTGTCAGTTGATCACTGATCACAAAATTAGTTTAAGCTTAATCATACCTCATTTCTGGCTCAACATTACTGGTCAAAATGACCAGCAAGGCAAAGATTTGGCTGGATAAGTTCCAATTCTTGCCAAACATTGTCTGATGACTGGCTGTTACTATAAGCAATGCAGTTGCATACTTACTAACTAGTCTACTATGATTTCAAATCCAGCCCCCCACATTGTCAAGGGCTTAAAATAACAGCTTGTCAGTTGATCACTGATCACAAAATTAGTTTAAGCTTAATCATACCTCATTTCTGGCTCAACATTACTGGTCAAAATGACCGGCAAAGATTTGGCTGGATAAGTTCCAATTCTTGCCAAACATTGTCTGATGACTGGCTGTTACTATAAGCAATGCAGTTGCATACTTACTAACTAGTCTACTATGATTTCAAATCCAGCCCCCCACATTGTCAAGGGCATTAATTAACAATTATTCACCAAAGGCGAAGTGAATATCGAGGAATATTTACTGAGACACAAGTCTTCGAGCGGCGAGGTAAATATGCTCCGATATTCACCGAGTCCGAGGCAAATAATTGTTTTAGTATAAATACACAGGTGATTCTTTCAAAAAAAAGAAGATAAAAGACATTTTTTTCTGGTAACACCTGGCCGCCATTTTGGATTATCGCTGGAGGTGATTATCATGTGATAGTGTGAGTTTCTCCACCAACCAGCATGTGAGATTTTCAATAATCACCTGTGTATTTTTACTAATACTAGATAAAGTTAAATTCAAAGAATTAAATTTTAACTGATTATTTTTTAAGTTGATACAAACAGCTCTCTTGTTCACTGAGAATGCACCTATTGTCCAGATGTCCTACTCATATTCCAATCTTCTTGTATCAACGACTAAAAGAACTGTTCTGTGGAATTTTACTACTGAGCAACCAACACAAGTTGGGCAAAAGGAAAGGAAAAGGTAAAAAAAAGCTAGCTGTCCCTACATGGATTTCTCATTGTCAAGCAATGCTATTTGCTTAAGAATTCCTGGACTTTTAAAGAATAATGTCAAGCTAGAGGCTGTTTCAGAGTATTGATAAAATTTGAAGGTTTTTCTACAAGATCTATTGTTTCTTGGCAAACATTACATGCATCTGATGCTCCCTGACAATTATTACTCTTTCGTTATTTATGTATATTATCTTTTCTTTTTCTTTTCATCAGCCCTGGAAGTTATGGTGCATGTTTTTACCCACCAGCAAGGCTCTTACTTGAGAAAGAAAAGGAGCCACCTCTGACCATCTATTCATCAAGACCTGGTCTCAGATTATGGACAGCTGATATTAATGGCAAAGTGTTAGCAACACTAATGTACAAAGGGTTGATGAATGACTACCCCCCTGGAATACACACCCTTACTCCTCTCCCCTCCCCCTCCTTAGCAGATGCTACAAAAATTGAACCCTCTTCTGCGACAGCACCTCAGTTTGGCAGGCTTGAGATCTTTCATGGACAGTTTGTCGTCACTTGGGATTGTCAAAGGTTGTGGGTACTAGACACATCACCATGTGCCTTGGTCTGTTTCCATCACAGTTACCATGGGAATATTATCGATGTTAGTACTATAGGACATGAAATTTATATCCTGCAGAAAGGTCCACGACTCATAAAAAAGATTTCTCTCATCCCAAAAATGCCAAATCCACTTCTTCAAATTTCAAGGATTCTTGGAACTAGTAGACAGATGGATTCTTCATATGTTGAAAATAGTGTGGTTGTCAGGACAAGTGATCCTAGTATTTCTAAAGATGAAGATAGCAGTAGTTGTTCAAGCAGATCTGGTCTGGTGGAAACACAAGACAAGACAGTTGCAGAAGGTCATGAACTTGATATACTGGCTTCAAAACTCCAAGATGTTGTTGAAGAAGACTATGGAGACATTGTCTTTAAACCAAAGCGTGCGAGCAAGAAGAAACACAATAGACTGAATGGTAATATTCTTCCTTCCTTCCTTCCTTCCTTCCTTTCTCTCTCTCTCTCTTTCTTTCTTTCTTTCTTTCTTTCTTTCTTTCTTTCTTTCTTTCTTTCTTCTTTTCTTTCTTTCTTTCTTTGTTTTTTGTTTGTTTGTTTATTTATTTATTTTTTACTACTGATATAATGATAAAAAATACTACCCCTCCACTCAAAAAAATCTCAGTTCAAAAGGTTCTAGGTGACCTACATCAACTTAGCCCTCAATAGGAATTACTCTATATCACTATGACGTCACAGCATGTTTTTAAGAGAATGGAAATATGGCAAAGAACGATATAAATTTGGACTAAATTTACCCTGCACCTAAATTGATAGTTCTAATTTTTCGCAGTTTTCTTAGTTGTGTTATGAAAGCAAAATATCATTTTCACGTGACGTCATAGTAATATAGGGCAACACTTCTCTTTACAGTTGCGTTCAGTGACCACAAATAATAGTTCCAAGTCGAGGCTGGAGTTTCAGTGCATATCAAAACAATAGTTTATATCATGCGCGACAACTCCAACCTCAACTTGGATCTATTATTCGTGGTCACTGAACGGAACTGTAAAATGGAATATTCCCAGTAATCGTCAGTGCCTTGCTGAGATCCTTCATTCTGGTATCGAGTTTACAAAATTGAGAAGATTTTTTGATATTTTACCAGATTCTTTCGTGGAACCTAACGAAAGCTCCCCCGAAAAAGAAGATGACAGCGCAAATGATGAAACTTCTGATATATCTTCCGAACTAGACTTTGCTGATCGAAGTGTTTCTAACTACAACTCGAGCGATAATGATTCACCAAAAGGTCCTAATGTAGTAACCCTCATTAATGTACGAGATGGACATCCAAATACTACGACTACACAACAACCATCATCTGTCGATCAGCTTGAGCCACCAACTAGAAGTGATCCCTACGATTTGTCTAGCAGAACTGAGCATTTATCTCCTTCAACGGGCTTAACAGAAACGATGGAGAGAACAGCATCTTTGGATTCTTGTTCACAAACTTTGTCACCCATCAGAGAATTAAGCCAAGAATATGAAACACCAACGTCTTGTAGTAATGAAAGTTTAACGGAGAAAACAAATCAAGAGAGTCCAGTTGGTCTCGATGAGTCTCACAGTTTCCCCCAGATATATTCAACCACACCATCAAACCTGTCTGATCTCTCGTTGTCAGAAAAATCATTCGACAGATTAACATCAGGTCAAAGGAAGCAATACACACAAAGACCAGATGATTTCAGCATGACTGTCATTGGTTCTGAGTCTTTGTCCTTGGAAAAAACAAGGGCAGATTCACAAGAAACTCTTCCAGTGTGTCTAGATGTAGATGGTGCAGAAGAACTCTATGATGCTGTGTCTTGGACATCCTCTTCTCGGACGTTCAGCGATTTTGATGGCGTTTCCTTGGACTTTATTCGTAGTATCGAGAGGACCTACACAACACAGACGTCTCAGGAATCCAGAACAAGTGACACTTCTGCAGCCAGTCAAAACGTTCATCTATTGGTTGACAGCTGGTCTGATATCAAAACTCCATCTTCTGGGTATGTTGTCTCGCTTGGTGTGTCAGACTTGCACATTTGGGTCGTAACTAACAATGAAAGTATCTTCTTTTGTCCAACTCACTTCGAGACCATTTCCTGGACAAAAGTCGGAGGCCAAGCCAAAACAATCGCTGTGAACAATGCTGGTGACGTCATATGGTGTATCGATGGAAGATACCAGGCATATGCTCGTACCGGTATTCGGGATAGCAATCTGACTGGCTCAGATTGGATGCCAGTTGAGAAGAACGTACGACATGTTGCGATTGATGATACAGTTGTGTTAATGATACTGATGAATGGGGATGTGTTCATAAGGACTGACGTGTCGAAAGACAAGCCAGGTGGAACGTCAGGAAAAACCATCGCTGAAAACACTAACTTTATGCAAGCATCTTGTTTGGATGGATTGGCTTGGTTTGTTGATAGTAACAGCTCCATTCATGTCTACAAAGGTAAAACTTGATTCAAAGTAATAGCTTTACCTAAGGATGGGTCGATGCTTAGTCTTACTCGCAGCGGTATGGCCTTGATAAAGGGTCTGGGGCTGACACTAGGCTTATGACGACTGCGAGGAAGAATCTACATAACCCATCCTGCCCCACCAATATCTTGGCCCACATGCATGTGCACTTTTCACACGACATAGTACTTTCACACCCCAATCTCACCCTTTTCTAGGTTCATTTATGAAGGCAGCAAGACAAATCTTTGAGACAACTGACTGATATTTTTATTCCGATAAATCACAGGATTAAATCGAACCGATCCTAAAGACAAGGAGAATTGGCACGTGGTAAAAGGTAAGCATGAAGCTTTTCATCATACATCAAAAGTTTAATTTTTTTCTACCAAAATAAGGTTGTGCAACTCCACAGCTAGTCCTATTGAATTGAAGTGATCAGAGAAGCGCACTTCTTCTTTTCCATACACCTCTTTACCTTGGGCGTAATATTTTCTGTTTTCAAAGCACGTGAGTTTTATTTCTTTAGTTAACGGTTGTGTATGAGAAGGCACATGAATATGGATTCAAACCAAACAAAGAACCTTATCCTCAAGGGAATGGCACATGGTCTGAAGTGGGAAAACATTAGAACCAAGTTAAAAAGATTAATGCCCGCTCAAAATATTTATATTTTTGATTGACTGTAGGGATTCCAACGAGATGGGCGTGTCTAAAGATCTACGGTTGGTCATGGATTGTAGACAACAAAGGATCAATATGGTTCACAAATAAAGTAACACACGAAAGTCCAATGGGATGTGAGTGGTATCAAGTCTCTCTCGGTCAATACTTGATGCAAGATAAAACCCTATTGGACACCCTGTGGTCTTGGGTTCGCCGAGTGGATGAGACCAAGCTAATAACAGCAAGTCCTAGAGCAGGGATATGGATATTGGGAAAGAATGGGTCCTTGAATTCTGCGCGCGGTCACCTTCTGGGTGGTCATTGGCAGTCTATTACTCCAAATGGTACAGCTAAGTCAGTATTCTGGTCGTGTATATCAGCCAGAGGGTATTACTCTGTACAGGGTAACGGTAACCTATGGGCATTGCAACCAAGTGGAGACGTGATATGCTTCAAGCCAGGCAGCAGAGCAATCGCGGTGGAGTCATCTAACACCGTGCTTAAACTTGTTGCTGCTTCACATCGAACAGTGTGGGGAATCTCACACAATTTCCGCGTCGTTCAACGTCTTGGGATCATGGAAGACCTTTGTCCACAAGGCGTGAACTGGAAGGTCGTCGAACTATCAAGTTTCCAAGTGGGTCGTGTTTGCCATATTAGTTCAGGAACACTGTGTACATGGGCTGTTGACGAATCGGGCTCAGTCTGGTTGCGCATAGGAGACCTAGAGAAGACAGACACCACTGTGTCTCAAGTATGGTTACAAGTCGACGGAGAACCATCTATAGGCTGTCGCTTCGTTAAAGTAGCCGTCAGTCCTGATGATGCCATTGTATGGGCATTAGATGACCGTTTCAATGTCTATGCCCGCAGAAATGTGGCTCCTAATTTCCAGGTTGGAACATCGTGGGAGCTTGTGCCAGGTACGCATGTTAAAGATGTATGTATCAGTGGTGGTCACGTGGTATGGGCTGTGTGCGCCAATGGGGACATAGCTTGTCGATATGGAGTTAGTGAAAGCTACCCGCTGGGCAACTATTGGAAGAAAGTTCCCGGGAACTTCGAACTGATTTCTGTTACACCTGATGGAGAACTGTGGGCCATCAATCTGAATGGTCAGCTGTTTCGCCGTAAAACGAAACATTTTTATGGTACCCAGTCTCCTTTCAAAGAGCGCACCTACAGCTCTCTTGAAGCAGAATGGGAAATAATCTAAAACGCTTTTCAATGAAAATTCGATATCTGTATCATGATAAAATCTTCGGTTTCCAAAAGAGTTTATATGAATTTCTAAAATATTTGATGAAAAGTTTTAGTTATAAAAATACTGGCGTTATTCAGTTGCGTTAGAAGCAGAATTCAATAGAGGCTAATATAATACTGAGCTATTTCAAAAAAACATTGTTATACCCAAAGGCGATAGGCGAAAAGCAATAGAAGATAGGTCATCCCAAGATCCAAGAATAGCTGGAACGACTTGCAGCTTTTGCTTGTTATTCTTGTCAAGAAAATGGACCTTCGTGTTGAGAATGATTTAATGCAATGTTATTCGTAGTCGACGGATTTCCGTCTCGGAATGACCTATCGCCTATTGCCTTTAGAGATGACAGCGTTTTTTGAAATAGGCTTATGAATCAACAACTCAATAATCGTATGACTCAAAACAATTTTGTCGGTGAAAAATAATTTCAAACTAATCTTTTTTCTTCGCACCGCGTATTATAATTTTTTATAGGGATAGATTCATAGTGAGTTAGATATAAATCAAGATATTTCGTAATGAGCATACTAAATATAAGTCAAAAATCGTTCCTGGGTCGAACTGGGTCGAGTTGACATTTCAGTGCATTTTTATCCTGAAATCTCAAGGGCGGATCCGGGGAGGGGAGCTGAAGCCCCCCCTTCATCAGAAAAAAACAACAAAAAAAACTGAAGAATTAGAAGTTTCTTTTAATCGTTCTCCGTTGTGTTGACGGAAGAAACTCAATTAGCCCCCCCCCCCCCCCCCCAAACTCAATTAGCCCTCCCCCTCGCCCCCCTCTAAAATTTTGTGCTGGATCCGCCCTTGAATCTAGGTCTGTTTTTTTTGGGGGGGGGGGGGGGGGGGGGGACATAATTCCAAGTGAAAAATTCTATTTAGTTCCCTAAAACAGCCCCAAAATTGAAAAAGCCAAGTCGACCCAGTCTTTCCCTCGACCTCGGAATGCCTAATCATGCGCTTGGGATACCTGTGATTTACTGTCACACTTTATTCGGTGGGCCATCTTTGTATCAAAATCAGTCAAAATTGTCCCGTATGGAGATGAGTGACTGCATAATGACAACATTCTGAAATTTTATACACAGGTTGAGATAAAATTTTTTAAATAGTTTTTTAAGAACGTAGAACGATGGAAAGAACGCAGAAAAATAGTTGCCCGCAGCTGGTAGAAGTTCCTTGTCGTAATCATACGAGAAAAAGTAGAAGATATAGCTTATCAAACAGAAAGAAAGTAACTGACTTAATGATTAAAAGAAACGAAAAATGACAAAGTGTACGATTTTCTCTACCAGTATCGAATGCACGTCTAGGGGAAATTTTTCAAGACGCCAAAAATATGCAATACTCTTCCCTGTGAAGGGAGAAAAAAACGTGGGATACTTGTTTCCCGTAAAACCTATACTTTAATATATGTATCATGGATCGTACGTATCAGCTGAAGGCAATGGGGGAGAGACTTGACGGCCCCCAGACCGCACTTACAGGTTATCTCTAGCAGTATCTGTTACAGACGTCGATTTGAAAGAGGTGAATAATTTTGTCTTTCTTTTTTTCAATCTTTTATAATTTCATTTTTCCTTATTTCTCTTCGACTTCGTTGTTGGCGTTAAACCGGAAGTCAACAAATATCAACACACCGCACCAGTCTCCTCGCGTCAAAATCCTGCAGCCCTTCTCTACAGATCCAAGATGGCGGCCATCGAAGATATTAGAACGAGAGTTCGTCTTGGAGAACATGGTGTTATTAATGTAAGTAAACCTAATAAGTATCATTTACACATTTTTATACATTCTTTATGCGCCATATATTCACACTAGGTATATTTGTTGTGATATTTAGACGCACAGCACGGATTTCCCTGGTAGTTACTCTGGATACGACGACACGTGGACTGAAGAAAAGTTTGAAGAAGTATGTATTGCACGTCTATTTGCCCTCTTTGTTTGATACAAAATGCTTGATTATCCAAGAAATATATCTTATTTCAGTTCAAATAAATAGTCAAAGACTCTACTTGTAAGAGATATTAAGATCATTCTGAGATTAAAGAAAACAATTTTATGGTTTTCCCATTTCAGAAGTTTAAAGTCGATATCATCCGCATGACATCCAATGACATGGAGTTTGATATGATAGGCATTGATGCATCCATTGCTAATGCATTCAGAAGGATTCTGATAGCGGAAGTAGGTACCTTACACGTCCTTCCCTGAGTGTGTGAATCAGTTATTAGTTTCAAGGATTGTGGAGCTTTTCAAAAAGTGTGTACATGTGTGAGGGTGTTGGGTGGGGTAGGGGGAGGGGTACTAAACACATATGACATTGACATACTTGCAAATTAGGAAAAAGTGGGGTGGGTGGATATGACCCTCTTTAAGCAGTCCCTGATTTTGCATTCTTCAATCTATCAATTTACAACTGCAACACACTTAAATAAGCTGCAAGCCACTGGTAGGGAAAAAAAGCATGCAAATGCTTTGTGTAGGTATAAAGCACACAGGGATGATTGCTTCTCAACACTTCTCAAGTGAATATCAGTCATCAAGTGCTTTTAGCTTCAATTGCACAATGCACAGTGGGTACATTTTGTTTTATTTCTTTTACAAAATACATAGCTGTTCTTTTCAGAACAGATGAAGAAATAAAAAACATGCACCTGCTGTGTGATGTCAGGTGCCAATCAAAAAGCAAGGTTTATGAATCAATATCATTATGATTCATAAGGGATTTTAAGCTGCAGGACAGCAATGATGAGAATGACAGCAAGCAAATAGTAGTACTAATAGTTGTGATATTCAATGGACTGTTATTGGAATATGCTGTAAATTGTCTGCCATTGTCTGTTGACAGTATGACATGTCCTTGTTGTACATGTACGTTAGTAAGAGAGACTAGTGAGTGAGACTACTACTTATCCATATTAATTGCACACTTTAAAGCTACAGTAATATGAAGCAATAACAATAAATAATAACTCTGATAAATAACATAATTTTTCACTATTTTCTAGGTTCCTACAATGGCTGTGGAAAAAGTATTTATCTTTAATAATACATCAATTATTCAAGATGAGGTAATTCCTTATCAGCATTCATTCATACTGCTTCTTTTATCCTAAAATTCCCGGAATTTTGATATTACATTAGCAACTTCAAGATTTGCAAAATCTATGACAGCGAAATCAACCAAAAGCGTAAATATTTTCATTTCGGGATTGCACTCCTTCAAAGTCTGTCTTCCCTGTGCATGAGTTCACTTTAAGGAAAATGTTTTGAATTAAATCTCCTGCCCAATGAACAGAACCCTAAAGAAAAGCCTAAAAATGATAATGGAATTTCAAAAAAAGTTGTATTTGCAACGTTAGCTTGTATCAATCAGACCAATTCCTAACTCTTAATAGCTTGAGAGCGTCCTAGCCGTCATTTATTGTGATCAGATTTGACCTCATTTTGAATTTTCACACAGTTTCTTTTTAGCCTCACAACCCACCCCACCCCAACTAAAGATTATGCTCCTACATCTCTGTCAAGGGGTCTATTCTCGTATAATTCGGAATTTATAGATATTCATGATTTTTTAAAGTTCTCAAATTGAACTCACCTAATAACAGGCTCGTCCAATTTTGAAAACTTTGGAATCACACCTAAATGTACTCGAGATTATGCAATTTCCTATACAAATTTTTTAACATGGAATTTCAATCATTATTGGGTAAATTGTGCCAAGAGAAAGTGAGAGGAGTTTGAGTTAGCTGATAGTAAATGAGTAAAAAAAATAGGTGAAATCCAAGGAAAATTGGATATAGTCCAAGTTAGCAGGAAGCTTGAATTAAGGTAATTCCCTTGTTTTGCACTGCGCATTTTTCTTTGCATGCAACTAAAAGCATGGAACTAACAAAGTTTAGGCATTTTTCTTTCGGAAACTAAATAAGAAACATGTTCAAAACCGATTTTCACTTTTTTCTATTTTTTGAGTAGAGAGATTGAGACTTTTATCAGACTCGCCCCAGTCTCCACTTGGATATTTTGAGATTTTTTTCCAAGATAAATCGAAAATGAGAATGGTGAACCCCATTTTTTATTTCAGATTTTTGAGAATTATTGTTATGCTCATCATCATATGAAAATATGAAGGAAAGTTTATTGGATAGATTTTAAAATATTTTGATGGGAATAGTTGACGTGCAATTTTTTTCATAGACACACACATACCTGCATTTTTCACTAATAGTTCAAGAATCACTATTATATAGTCATCCAATGACTTTGATGGATTTAATAGCATAGATTATCTAGTAAACTTTGAGTTATAAGTATAAACTTTGAGTTATAAGTGTTTTTGTTATATAAAAGTGCTTTTAACTATAAATAAAGGTTCTTGATTACAGCTTCCAGTTGCTACCACATTTTATTATAAAACCCATAAATTAACATATTTGGAGAGCATCTAGCAAAAAAACGAGAATAGTGACCCCATATTTTTATTGCAGTTTATGAATATCCATAAAATAATATTAATGTCCATGCAAAATTTTAGGACAAAGTTATTGGCAAAAATTTTTCAAGGGTATTACCTTAACCAATAACCAATTTCCAGTTAGTAGGGGTCTAATGTATATCTTCTAGAAAAACACTACTAGAACTTCAGCATCAGATTTTTCATTTTTTTATTTTTTTTCCTTGTTGATAACAGGTCTTAGCTCATAGATTGGGGCTTATTCCCATCATTGCTGATGCAAGAGAATTCTCATTTCATAAAGAAGGTAAATGAAGTTCAAATTTGATATTGATTGATTGGATGTGAAAATCAAGAGTGATGTAACAATAGTGCAAAGATATTTATTTTATTTTTAATGTTTTAGACGACGAAAACCCCAAGGATGATTCAACTTTAATATTTGAATTAAAAGTCAAATGTACCAAAAATAAAAATGCACCAAAAGATGCAACAGATCCTGATGAGTTATACATTAATTCAAAAGGTAGGATGATCTTGACTGTCTGGCTTGTTTACCATGTGGGTCAGTGTGAGCAGAGGTTAAACTGTTTCAGTATGAAAACAAAAAACAACAAAAATGAAACCTGTCAAGTTTTTACAGTCAAACCACCTCAAGCGTGAACACATAGAGATCATTAATGACTTTATTTTTGGATTCTTGATTTCATTATTCAATTCGACACATTCATTATTGAAGACGAATCTTCAAAGCATGGCGTATACAAAAGCCAAGCATATATGCAACTAAAATGCAAAAACAACTTTTTGTGCAAGGAATATGTAATATTAATGACTTACCTTCTGTTTGCGCTATAAACAAGAGCCTACAAGCCAAGTTAATCGAATTTTCAAATTATTATTATTTTTTGGATATTGAAGATTCGTTTTAATTAATGAATCTTCAAATCGAATAATGAAATCAAGAATCCAAAGATAAAGTCATTAATGACCTCTACGTGTTCACGCTTGAGGTGGTTTGACTGTAGTATGAATAATATTAGTAGCTTGAACACTGTGTAATAATGAAGGTATGTATACTTAACTGTTGTGCATTATAGACATTATAGAGTGCAACATTATATACCTGAAACAGTACAATATAATTAGCACTAATTTGTACTAAGTAACGTTAATGAAACAATAGACAAACAATAGACATAGCTCTGTCTTGTGCTGTGTAGTGCATAATTAATTTAGTTATGTTTTACAAATTAACCCTTTCATGAATGTAAAACTTGGAAGATGACCAAACAAATGTAAAAGTCAAAAAGAAATGACAAACATTTTAATTTTTAAATTAAAACATGCTCCAAAATGATCTGGACAATAAGATGGCCAGCAAGAGTGAGCAATGAATAAATTAAACAGACATGAATAGAATGAGTGACGAGATAAGAAGGTGAAGATGGTATTGGATGTGAAGTGTTGTAAGGAGAAAAAAGTGATTGTATAGTGGCATTTAGCCAGTGTAGTGAAGATCAGTGTGGAGACCAAAAACAATGTGGAGAAGAACAATAAAAGCGTACAGGAAGAAAGCTGGGTGGAGTAATATAACTAAACTTTTTCAAAAATGGTGAGTGAAAGATAAACTGGAATAGATAAAGAATGTTAATGCTTTATGTGACTCATGGAGCTCAGAGAACTAATGATGAATCTAATCCTTCGTCAGTCTAACTTCCAAATGGTCAGCTACTATGGTTTTCAATATTCTGTTGTTGTTCAACTGCTTGTTGTGATATTGCTTTATCACTGCCGCAACTCAAAAACATAAAAGGCGCTGACTGATTATTTTTGATTGACGGCAGCAAAAAAAAACAAATTTTAGTGTTCAGCTCACAACTACCAAGTTCGCAGAATATGGAAAACTGCAATATTTGTTTTTTATTACGCAGTGTTTAAGTCAATTCTTAGATCATCCCATGATTAATGTTATGCTTCTTTGCTTTCTAGTTTTCTATTGTAAAACTGTTTTACAACTATTTTCATTGCTATGCTGATTGAGACAAAAGTTATGTATGCCAAGTTGATCAGCGATAATCTACCTTCAATCCAGGAAGCCATGAGAGTATGTAAAGGAAATTGTACTCTAATGATTTATTTGATCAATGCTACTATGTATACTGTTAATTAACCTGCTTGTCGCAACACATAGCAATGGAAACACTGACAACTTGGTTCCTTGTCCTCTATTGATTTTATATGATGTTGATAAATATTAGTCCTTACAGTACAGTCCCACTACCTGTAATATAAAAATTCTAAAATTTTCTTATTGGTTATTGTGCAGTTACTACAGAACACATGAAATGGATTCCCAGCCCACAGCAAGCTAAAATGGTATGTTGTTAATTACTGTTCAATCTAGTATTCAGTAACAAAAAATGTGCCGTACTTATGAATTTTATCAGCAGTATTTGTATAACAAGGGGATATGACAGCTTACATAAACCTATTATAGATATTTTGCCCTGTGATCGTTTAAAGTTAAAAAGTATATATATATAAATCATCTTTGAATCAGAAATGAAATTGAACCAAACTTCTTTTTTAAAAACACTTTTTTATGCGTGCACTTTTTTCACATTTTGCCACTTGTTTTTCATTCATATTTTATCTGTTCTCATTACGTTTTTTTAAGCATAACCATTTTGACTGTGCTACCACTCGAGTGTGCCATCATTTCATTTTTTTGTTATGCAAATTGTATCTTTAATTCATTCAGCTGGGTATTTTACAAACTAGCTATGATAATATTTACACACCTCTATGTAACCTGAATACGTTTTTCCAAATCATTGATCTTCGAATTTCTCGTGTATTTTTACGGGATCTCATTTCGAATGCTAGAGTTTTTAGTGTGATCCTTATTTCCATGATACGACTAACTGTCCTTTGCGAAAAAGTCTTAGTAGTCTTATAGTGGTCTTTTCCTTTTTTCGATACAATATAATTTTGACTAATCATAGGTTTGTGTGTATATGCAGCTTTGTTGTTTTTAACGTGTCGAAAATGAAAATGTTTTGTAAGAAGAAAATAAGCTTTTATCAGGTAAAATAGAAAAATAATTACCTTAGCCGCAAAAACCATGTCTAAATCAGGAAAACTGTGAAGTTTCAAGGTACTTAGTTTAAAACTCGCGAAGGCATCATTTTTGAAAATTGTGAATTTTGTAGGAATTAAAGCCTTTTCTGAAGAGATGCCTCCAACGAATGTTTTCATACAAAATTTCGATTTTATTTTTATTTTCATATCTTCATCGCGATTTTTGAACTAAAAAATAATTACCTTAGCCGGAAAAACCATGTCTAAATCAGGAAAAATGTGAAGTTTCAAGGTACTTAGTTTAAAACTCGCGAAGGTATGATTTTTGAAAATTTTCTTTCTGTAGCCTATGGCTGGTTTATTGATTTATTTTCACCAGCAAATGATCCAAACGAACAAAAAAAAAAACATAAAGAATCCGTAGATATGAGATTAATATTCCGTTGTTTTTGCTGAAACAAAAGCTTCACTCTTGTTGTAACTGAGCGCTGAATCTTGATATGTATGATACAATGACGAAAAGTAAGGCCATGACATGATATCAAAAACAAATCCTAACTTTTGAGAGAAAACTAAGACACTCTCGAGGACTCCATGCAGAATTATTTTATTTAAAGACTAAATTCGTACTCGACTTCATCGTCGCCTCTCGTCGTGGTATGTTGCCTTGCAGTTTATTTTCAGTTTCATCGCCAATCACCTTTGATTAATAAAAAGGTTTCTATATAAAAGAGAACAATGCTAAATATTCAAAATCGTACTGTTTTTTTACGATGTCTTAATAAATCTTTTGTTATCGTTGCTTCTGAATTTCTTCACAGCTATGATGTGGGTCCGGCCAATCCCACTGGTGTCTGTTCTTATTTCCTTCCTCTGGTACAACCATATAATCATCGCCGTATTTACTCTTCAAAACATCTTTCCAGTTGTTTTGGACTGGTAAAGACAGCCCTTCAAACAGCAGTTCTTTCAAAGGGTATGAGCCTGTAGGAACAGATTCAACGACATACATGTCTATCATTAGGCCGTCGTGCCATTTGCATCCATGAGCCAAACAATACTTATAACAGCTTTTCGTATCTCGAAGTCTTGGATTCCAAGACCTAATATACATCCCTATATCCTTGTATTTATGAGCCTTGTATGTTTGGGCATTTGGTCTCAAGTTATGATCCGATTCGGTGTTTTGAAAGAAAACGTCTGTTGGCAAATCGACGCTTCCAATTCTAAAGAACTTCTCATATTCGTCTAGTGGAATTTCAATATCGGCATCAGAATCCCACGGAACGAACCCCTTGTGTCTAGCAGCACCAAGAAGAGTGGCAGAAGTAATCCAGTATTTTATACTATGTTTTCTTGCGATATTATCGAATAATCCAAGCATTCTTGTGATGGCAAGTTGTGCTTGCCTTAGACTGTGTGACCCCAAACGCCTGACATCAACGCAGTTGAAGAAGCCACTGCTGTTACCGCTACACTGTCCTCCGAGATCGGTATACAGTGGTGGACACATCTCGCCATTTTTAAACTTCATGGAGCAGAACGTCCTCTTTAAATAGTAATTCTCCTGTGCAGGCGAAGTTGGTGTCGTTGTTGGCAGTTGGGATTCATTTGGCTGAATCACTGGTTTCTTATAATCACGAGGCGTATCAAGCCGCTCCACAAGTGGATTATTCGTTGAAAATACAGGAGTGTACGCATTAAAACTCAGTTTACTCTCTGAAGCCATAAACACGATAAAAAAGACAACAAAAACCAGACAAAGGCTAAGCAGAATTGATACTCTTAGCCTCATTTTTGCCTTTCAAATCCCATGCGAGCTAATATACAGTTCGGAATGATTATGTGAGCGGAATCGAATTCAACTTCCGGTTGCGGGTAAATCATTAACGAGGACAGGAAGAAGCCGTTCGCTCATTGGCTACGTCAAGCTTACTTGGCCAATTCAATTTTTTTTTAAATATTAAGCAACTCCATCCGTGTTCTGTACTGGACAACTAGTTAAAAGGAGGGACAGAACCCCGAGGTTACCGAGGTTTCTAGGCTTCTAAATAAAAACGTTTTTTGGTCATAACATCGTGTCAGGGAAGAAGCGGGAAGAAGCTCTTCGTTCATTTGCTACCTGAAGCTCTGTTAGCCAATTAAAGCTTATTTGTACAGCAATTTTTACAGCTGATTATAGGCTGATTTGAATTGTGATTTAATGGCGCGCGCTTGGATAGCGCGTGCTCGTCTGTTCATATACTGATGGAACGCCGATATAGTAGATACGAAAGGTTGGATTAAATTCATTTAAAATCATGTGGCAGAAGCCTCATGTTATGACTAATATATAAGTCTTATTTGACACGTTTCTGGGCCCAAACGATTATTCTTAATTATGTGTGACAGTCTATCAATAGAGGAGTGGTTTACATAGTACCGGACCAATTTTTTAACCGATCAAAATGTTGTTTGTTAAGGGCTTCCGTTTATACGGGACTGAGCCGTAATTTAGTCCTTGAATTTGCTCTTTATCCAATCAGATACCCGAAACATAGTCTCCCTCGCATCCGTTTTTAGTGTCGGTCGTCGCGCAACGCTTTGGAGCGTTGCGTGACGACCGACACTAAAAACGGATGCGAGGGATACTACCCGAAACACGGCACGAACACAACAGGGCCACGCCAAGGCTGCAGCAATGCCGAACCAATCACCGTTAAGCAAGAGTTTACTCTCTCTTCAATCAGACACCCACCCGAAACACGGCATAAACACTAGTCATGGCATCGGCCGGACCAACACATTGCGTTAGAGAGAAATCAGCCAATCACAATTCTCGAAAATATCACTATCGCGGCAAGTCACGAATACGGTATCGCTGAACCTTTAACAGTCATACGAAAACGCTCTAATATTCAGTCACGCTCTAGGACTGAAAGGTGAGGTCTGTGGTTTTCCAAAACGCCAATCAACACCTCCCACGTTTCATTTCAAAAGTCTGATTTTGACTATGAGAACCACGACGACATTCTTAAAACCAAATTTCGGTCGCCTTGATAAGTTTAAAATATTAAGCTTTAAATAAATCATTAAATGTAGAAGGGAAAAATATTACTAAGAGAAAATATTAGGGAAAAACAGAAATCGAAATCTCAAATATAATAACAATAATTGTTAGTAAGTGAAACCTTTTATTTTAATGACTTGTCGATAGACAACCTGTCATTGACCAATGGCGAGTCATTCATAATGAACCTGAAGGTCAAGGATGTTCGTTTATTGACATAGCCTTTCACTTCTAATAGCGCAGCGCGGTTATTACGTCACGAAATATGATACCTTTCGCGTGACTCAGACAAACAAACCATCTCAGTAGAAGAGGAATGACTGCAAATATAAATACTTCGTATCTAAATCCACTTAAAACAGCTACAAACTTGACTGAAAATGATGGAGTTCCTGGATCCAGGTTTGATGCTGACCCGGGAAACTATACTGTCTACCAGTTAAAGCGTTGGCTTAAATGCAGAGGCCTAAAAGTCACTGGAAAGCGTAGCGAACTGCTCGCACGTGTTCAGGATTGTATAAACGCTGGAAATTACCGCATTCTTGATCCGAGTATAGATGGAGGTAGGTGGCTCGATATTAAGGTATCCAAGGAATACAGCAAGGACGGAAAAATAATCAAAGAGCCAAAGAATAAAGTCCCTAAAATACCTACATCGGGCTGGAAAAACTTTCCATCCAATGACATACCGGCGCAGTTCAACTATGGACACGTTTATTTCTATGCTTTAGAATCGCTTCCATCACGATCAGAAAGTGAAGTCGTAGATCAAACGTCTGATGATAGTGATGATGAAGCAAAGGGACACGGACTCGGACATATGACTGACAAGCCTTTCAAGAACGGACGTAAATATGTTGACTCTGGCTTCGTACACGACGTTACTGACAACAAGAACAGTGATTATTATTTCCTTCGCGCGCACGTTTGGCCCTCAATGAAAACAGATCTTCCTCACAACGTATTGATAATTTTATCGATTCAAAGTGGCGCAGTTATACATGCATCGTGTGAGCCATGCAAAGCGTCAGAACTTGGCCGATGCAGCCACGTAGTTGCGGTTTTGCTGTTGTTATTAGACCACGTCAAAGAACACGGACATATCGTAACTACACCATGTACTAGCCAGGAGTGTTCATGGAACAAAGGAAAAAAGAGAAAGAAAAATCCCAAAAGACTCTCAGATGCCAAATATCCCTCCAAAAAAAAGAAAACACAAGTTCAAGTTATAGATTTCGATCCACGACCGCCTCAATACAGACAGGTAACATCGTCAATGACCAATAACTTTGTCTCTCGGCTACAATATGAAAATGCTAAGACCGGGAAAATTTCTATGTGGACGACACAACTGAAGGTTTCATATAATGATTACTCAGTAGACGATATTTGCTTGCCTTTGTTAAGAGAGAAGGTAGAAATCCTTGTTAAGAACTTAACTCCCTCATCACTCACCCAACTTTCTGACACAGAGCAACAGAGCCAAAGTGAAAAATGGCACTCTGAGAGATGGCTTCGACTAACCGCCTCCAAATGCCTTGAAGCTGTTAAGATTGGAAAACTTGTACTTGATGGATCCAAAAGTGCAGCCAGTCGAAGTGCGAAGTTTATATCATCTTACAAATGGAACATGGAGAGTGAAAACTACCAGTCTGTTTGGATGGCAAGAGGCTTAGAAAATGAAGCCGATGCTATATTGAAATACCAAGCTCAAACAAAGCATCAAGTTGTGGCATCTGGATTGTGGGTTAATCCCAAATACCCCTGGCTAGCATGTTCTCCTGATGGTCTTGTGGAAGAAGATGGTTTGCTAGAGATTAAGAGTCTAAAGGTTTTTCATGATCACACTATTCAAAGTGTGATCCAAGAGTCTGTTCTATCACAGGAAGTCATGAAAAGGCAGTGCTTTTACATAAAAGACAACGAATGTCTTTTAAAGCACAGTCATTCATATTACTATCAAACACAAATGCAACTCCTTGTAACAGAAGTGGAAGTCTATCGGGGTATCTTGAATCACTATTACATCTTCCCCAGCAGCAATGTTTCGTACTGACCATTTTGTCAAAAAAAACGACGAGAAAATATAAAGAAACTAGCGAGCGTAATGAAAACCGCTTTACATTTACTATGACCTTTGTGTTCTGTTTGTCTGAGTCATGCGGGGGGTCCGATCTCGTGACATCTATTTTTAGTATAACCGCGCTGCGCTATTGGGAAGTACTTTTTGCAGTAAACACCAGCTGCAAATCTACTGTACTTTTCCAGTAAAAACAGGTTTTGGTCATGTACAACTTTGCACATGCGCACTAGAAAAGAGCAGGGATGTTTTACTTTCTAAGCTGTTCTCTTGTTCAGAATTACCCCAATTGTAACTTCAAAATATTTCTAGTACAATCGGTTCTCAATTAGTTAGGCTAGCGAGCACCATTGACCGATTTTCAGGGTCAGCTCCTAGAACTGAGTGCTCGTACTTTTTCCTTAAGTCAACACCTGTTTCAAACTCTTACGTCATGCGTGGCTAACTGATTCAATCTAGTTTGACCTAGTACAAACTAGTTATGTGACGTATTATTTTAATTCAGTCATTAAATACGGACTCACTCAGAGTTCAGTTTAGAGTTGAGTTAGAAGCAGAAAGAGCAGAAGAAAAAACAGAAGCAGAAGTAAAATATAGAATTAGCCCCAGTTCTACAGTTACAGTCCCAGTAAGCCTAAACAAGCATTGTACAAGAAAGTCGAATAAAACCTTAACAGAAGACAGACCGACTTGCGATTGGGAAAGTATCACTTCCCAACTTTCTCTACGTGACATAAACCTAGTAATCTTAAGTTGTTTAGATAAATGAGTAGAGGTTTAAAACTATAGAAACTGATTATGCAGAATTGAATAGTGTGTTGAACAGCTTCAAAGCTGCTACTGAAAGGTAGAAATTCACCGAGGAAACCCCTTAGAGGAAGAGTGAACTACGTCTAGTAAATATATCAAGCATGGAAACGAGTGTTTCATCCAATTTCCAAACACCGAGAAGTGAGTAAAGAACGAGGCGTGTACATCATACAATGCAACCCTACCTATATCGATGTTTGTCTTTATTGTCATGAAGCGGGCGAAAAGGCGGCCGAGTTTTTTTAACTTTGAGCATCCTCGTACCCATACCCTTCTCACCAAAAAATCGATTTTTCGTTAGAATAGAAAGCTAAGAAAGCTTTGGGTACGAAAATGAACTTCGAGGTGTTTGGATAGAGGATGCAGAAACATTCTTTATTATTATATTATTGTTATTATTATTATTGTTATTATTATTATTATTATTGTTGTTATTGTTATTATTATTGTTATTATTATTATAATTATTATTGTTGTTATTATTATTTTTATTGTTATTATTATTATTATCATTATTATTATTATTATTATTGTTATTGTAATTGCCAACAAGAAAGGAGAAGATTATGCCACCACTGTATCCTGGATACGAGCAAAGGTTTCTTTCTCCCTTTTGAGAGCAAGAACTTAGGAACATAAAGGACATAGACTTGGATGTTGAGACTGCAAATGCAGCAATTAGCTAAATACTTAAAATATGTATATATAAATGTTTGCCATTATTTTTATTTTTTTTAACATATATTATTAGGATTAATTTTTACTCAATAGATTTTAAAATTATTGTTATTGTTATTATTATTATTATTGTTATTATTATTATTAATGTTATTATTATTTTCAAACTATTAATGATTCTTGGATAAATTCAAAGCATGAGTTGCCCACATTTTATGCTAATTAAGATCACATTTCCAAACCTCCTTCACGCTAGTGATGTTATTTGTTTTGTCCTCTTGAATTATTAATGAGTTATAGAAGGGATATACAAGGTTGTCGGACAGATTAATGGCGAACGGCTAAAGAAACTATGGCTATACATTTTTCTTTTGCAAAAGTTTGATTGAAAACATTGATAACGCTAAGTACGGAACATTCTTTTTTGCCACAAAATGAGGTGTTTTTTTTGTTGTTGTTTTTTTTTTTTTTTTTCTTGTGAAGAATATTAAAAACCACTACTGTATATGGTTAATAAATAAAGCACTCTTTGCGAAGATTTTTGAAAAAAAATTCATCTACCTTTTTTGCGTCCCGTTGTTATATAGAGCCGAGGTGTAAGGCAATTGAGACCATTTTATCAAAAGTAGCGAGGAAGAAATACGAAAAAGTCCTCGAAAAATGTGGTTTATCGTTAACCACATACAATTACTGCCTTGGGCTCCCTGTGAACTAAGTCAGCCGGAATATTCAAAAATAACTGCATGACACTTAATTTCTCTTATTTGGAGCCACGAGTGTAAATTAAATTAGGAAAATTGTCATTAGTCGCAGCGTTATGAAATATTTAACAACGATACAATTATTCTAACAAAGTCAAGTCATGTTTGAAAATGTTTGAAATTCTCTACTTTCCCCATACATAATACTTTGCGTAACCAGAGAAAAAAAACTGCACTTATTCTGCTTAAGGCTGATGAGAAAATGTTGAAAATACCTCGTTTGATAACCAAATATAAAATATCTAAAACACTCAAAGACGCAGGGCCAAATATAATCTTTTCTCTTTTTTCTAAATATCTTTCTATTTCTATTTTTTTTTTTTTTTTTTTTTTTTTTTTTTTAATTATCACTTCCTCCATTAAAAATTCACTAACAAGCCAAACACGAGAAAGCTTGTCAGGTTGGGAGTCGTCAGCATTCAGCTGCAGGATTCTGATAGACTTGTCTCATTAATCTTTCAGTATGGACCACAAGATATCAGACCAGTACATAATGATATTCTAATCGCTAAACTGCGCCCCGGACAGGTGAGGGACGTTTCATTATTACTAGTCAATGTAACTTAACACCTGCTGTCGGTATCCCTGTGGTTTTAGACAAAAAAATCCAATCATCTCACAGGTAGCCCAAGCTTGATTTCTGTGGTGTCATGTTATAAGGAAATGTATGGAGATTCATCAAAAATTTCAATAAAATCATTGAAACGTGAAATAAAGCACGAGTAATACATTGAGTAATAGCACTTCTTTCGCTCTGCGTTATTTTTTGAATTTAGCCCGTTTTAAGATTTTTTTCCCCACCAGTATTTCTTACTGGTGGGGAAAAAAATCTTAAAACGTATTTCTTACTGGTGGGGAAAAAAATCTTAAAACGGGCTAAATTCAAAAAATAACCACGCAGAGCGAAAGAAGTGCTATTACTCAATGATCGGGTAAAATTTCGAGGCTTTATTTCACGTTTCAATGGTTTTATTGAAATTTTTGATGAATCTCCATACATTTCCTTATAACAGGACACCACAGAAACCAAGCTTGGGCTACCTGTGGTCACCTCAAAAAAGACTTTTCATAAAGGGATTGATTTTGTGCAGCAGTAAAATAAACGTTCGTTCTTATTTCTTTTAAATCTATAAATCTGAGCTTTCCAATATCACCAGCTATGACCTTTATCCTATCTAAAGGCCGGTTTAGACGGTACGATTTTCGCCTACAACTATTGTATACAACACGCTCGCGTCTGTTGTAGGCGAGTTGTAGGCTTGAGTTACACGCTACGACTCGAGTTGCAGGATGGCGCGAGCGTGTTGTATACGATAGTTGTAGGCGAAAGTCGTACCGTCTAAACCAGCCTTAAAACAAATGTTCGTTTTATAGGAACTTGATATCAGGATGCATGCCGTGAAGGGGATTGGTAGAGATCATGCCAAGTTCTCTCCTGTCGGTGAGTGTCCCTAATCCCCACCCTACCCCCTGTGCTCCACTCTTTTCCCTTAGTGAACTTCTCTCGTCTTATAATTGAAGGATAATTTAAGAGGGAATTCGTAAAAATCGATAAAATTTGTTTGGAATAGTTCCCTCTTACAGAATTTTTTCTTTTTTTGTCGAAAAGAAGATTACGATACAAAGTTGAAATATTCCCGTTTTTAAAAAAATTCACCATTTGGTTTCTGAGTTATTATTTTTTAAATAAACATTTTTGATGGCATACCAAGGGTTCTGATGTTGTCATAGCAACGTCTTACGTTATTTTTTTAATGTTCATTGCGATGTTTGGTTTATGGTCTTTGGCTTTCCGGGTTTACTTGCTGTCAAATTATAGCCATAACATTTTTTTTAGTTCATAATGTGAAGGCACAAAACACTTTCCAGCCTCCTTAAGTAAAAAACAGAATTTACAACCGACTCCCCGAAGAGAATCTTCTCTTCAATGAGTTTCGCTCAACACTCACTACCACTACACATACAACACTCAACTCATACATGTTAATTTTTAATTTTTTACGGCGGGAGGAATACTAGAGAATGAGAATTCGAAGAAAAATCTTTGTGATGAGGGAGAACAACACATCAAACAAACTCACCTTACACTACGGTCGGTTCAGTCAAGTCAGTTGAGTTTAGTTGAGTTGAGTCACAGCCAGTAGTCCCCTTTACAGTTCCCTACGCCATATTGACAGGTAGCCGTGCCTTTGCATCGAAGTGAGACAAACGGTGAGCTTGCAATGATAGAGACCTTTTTAAACACCTTGAACAATTATTCACATGTCTCTATCATTGCAAGCTCACCGTTTGTCTCGCTTCGATGCAAAGCCACGGCTACCTTTCAAGATGGCGCAGGGAACTGTGAAAGGGACTATTGCAACCTAACCCCCTCTTCCAGTTTCCTCTTCTTTTGCCCCATTCCCCCCATGCTTGTGATATCTGATACTGATCCTACGTCTTGTTTTAACAGCTACAGCGTCGTACAGACTTCTTCCAGAAATAGTGATCACAAAACCTTGTGAAGATGAGCTCGCAGACAAACTCGCTTCTTGCTTCTCGAAAGGCGTTATCAAGATAGCAAATGAGAATGGTAAAAGAATGTTACTATCCTATATAGAAGGGTTTGCCTGCACCCATGCTGCCATGTCGTGGGGCAGGAACAACACAATGTTTTTGCTTTCAAGAGATTCTAGTCCCAGAAACAAATCATTTATTGTTCTACTCACGAGGCCACATTTCTGCCATAAAAGCCTTCTATTGCTTACTTTCAATCACGTGACTTTTTGGAGTTTATGGGGGGGGGGGGGGGGCAATTAACATGCAACAAGCGATTGTTATGTCAAAACACATCAAAATGCTATCAGAAATGAAGATAACATACAACCTTGAAGATCCGCCAAGCTAACGAATTTTAAAATCCCCCCACGCACACATTACGTAGTTTACTGTTGTTGTTATTCGTTTATTGGCTGATTGCTCGTGCATGCGAGTAGTTTCTAGTCAACGTATCAAACTGTCTCCCTAGCCGTTGCCCTGATTATGCACTAGTTGCGTGCGAATGCTTGGCTAATAACATTTGTGAATATACCTGGAAGAAACAATTATTTGAATTAAGTCTTGTCAAATAATATAATCAGGGTTCGTGCTACTCCTTAAACTCCTTGAAAACTCCTTGAATTTAATTCACGTTTTCAAGGGCACTTAAAAAGCTCTTAAATTTTATGACTTTAGCGAAACTCCTTGAAAACTCCTTGAATTTTTTGCTTTGATCATTACTTGCATGGTTCTGTAATAGATCTAGTCAGAAAGATTGGAAAATCTGAAAGTCGGCCATGTGCAACCACCGTGTAAAACCTTGGCATATTTAGCTGAACATACTCCTTGAAAATTCATTTTTGGGTCCTTGTATACTCCTTGAATAGTCCTTGAATTTTAAGTGGTTACCTCAGCACCAACACTGATAGAGTGAATTCACTAAACCCGTGAAGTAGATATTAGACTAATACACTTTAGTAGACTTCAATTCCATTGTTTTCTTTTGTGTCTATTTGAATATTACATGTTGACTAGTATTTTTTATTTCAAGAATTAAATGCCTTCACTCTAATGGTAATGACTATCTACTGCTGTCTTACAGGAGTAAAAAGTGCGTACGTTGCTGATGCCAGACGGGATACATGTAGTAGAGAAGTACTGAGACATGACGATCTCAAAGACCGTGTACGACTGTCCCGTATTCGGGATCACTTTATTTGTAAGTATGAAGTCATGATGGTAGAATTTGGACTTTCTTTGGTTGCTCAGAAAATTGGTAAGGAGTAAACTAACGCGTGATGATCAAGTGGGCTGTTTTAGCGGAAAGCTTAGCAAGCGTTTTTGAAAAACAGACCGAAAACCAAAATAAATCTGACTTGATACAAAAACTAAAACAAGCGTAACAGGGGGGAAAAGCAGCTGCAAAAGGCTTCTTCTAAAACAGCAGGTTTTCGGGCACTGTAATTTAATGTTGCTGGCTCAAAATTCCCTACGAATAAAGCGTTGCTTGCCATTCGTTTTCCCTCAAATAGACCTCTTCGGCTCTGACGTAATGTTTTCCCATTTCAGACCACACGTCTTTCCCTAGAGTATCATTTCTTTGTTTAATGTTTGCGCTCGGTTGCACATGAGAAGACACATGAATATGGATACAGCTCAAACAAAGAATTTTATTCTCAAGGGAATGACACGTGGTCTGAAATGGGAAAACATTACCCCAAGCTGAAGACGTCTATTGACTTTGCTCAGGCGGTAGCCAAGTAGAATAAGAGATTTTCCCACGCGTAGCCTTGCATTCAAGTGCTTGAGAATTAATTTATGCGGGTGAAACAAAGGTTTTTATTGTCATGAGAATGCACTTGTCTGCTGCGTGAATAAGGCCCATGATATGAGGGGAGGGGGGATCGTCAGACTAACCAGTTGGCACTGTCTAACTCACTAGGAGATGCACGCTAGACCGGTATTTGTATGAATGTAAAAAGCTTGCGGCATGATCACGGTCGTGACACGGCAAAGCATACGCCAGCCCAATCACATAGCACGAATTTACCCCCCATCCAATCAAATACCCGAAAGATGGCGCGAACACGGTCACGCCAAGGTCACGGCACTGCCATACCAATCACATTGTGCGAGATAACAATAGACCGTATTCGAATTCCAGGTTACCGCTGTGTTCCTTGATTACAGACTCATTTGCACAGGGTTAGCCTCGTATCAGTGTCTAAATATTCACAAATACCAACGGTAAAGTAAAGAATGCACAACTTCAACAATACAAACACTTTGAAGCTCGACGGACCTTGACTGCAACACGTGAATATTCTGCACAAACTCGAGGCTAACACTGTGCAAATGAGCCTGTAATCAAGAAACACAGCGGTAATTTGGAATTCGAAAAGGATCTATTCCGCTATTAGAATCCTAGAAAAAATCGCAACAAGGCACGCAAACGGCACTGTCTTTTTCACAGTCATCTCTGATGGGAGCGGAGGGTCAAAAGTCCAACGAAGTCTCTGGGGGTTGGCAGAATACGTATCATTAGTTTTACTAACCGTTATCATTCTCATTTTGCAGTTTCAATAGAGTCGACAGGAGCATTGCGCCCCGATATTCTGATGTGCGAAGCCATCAAATGTTTAAAGGAAAAATGTCGTTTGTTCCTGGACGAGCTGGATTCCAACATAGACAGCTAGCACTACACTAAACATGTTTGGTAACTGCATACAGACATATACTATGTAATATATTATTGTATCAAATAAAATAGAACTTTGAACAATATAGACACAGTATTTTTCGATTGCACGTTGCGTCATTGCGGTTATGTTGGTGGATACCAACAAGCACCAAGATGACCGCCATTTTTTTGTCTTTTGATTCTTTTGAAAATGCTTGCAGCTCAACAATAGATGCACGAATGCAGATGTAAAAGATATGGTAAATTGTGTACTCTTAGTCTGATTATCAAAACCTCAATAGACCTTATTCGTGGTGTGACAATGTTTTTCCAATTCAGCGTGACAAACCTCTGAATGAAGAGCTATTGTTTTGAAACTCGTCGGGATATCATCGTTATTCCTTTCGTATCCTTTGGGATATTCATGAATTTTTCGAAGAGTAAAAACAAAAGAAAATGAATCCCCTGGAGGTTCGTCACGCTTGATTCCTTTTATTCCTCGTACGTTGTATAAACGATAAGCACGTTGGCGGATCCAGGTGGTAGTCACAGGGTTCTCATGAGCCCCACCCCCTCCCCTCGAAAACATTCTTGCCTATTAATAATGCCCAATTTGACTAAAATGTTTCTCAATGTTCAATTTTTTAAATAATGTGAACCCCCGATCCACTCGAAATCTTGCATCTGCCCCTGAAGCAACTATAAATAGTTAGTCTGTCTTAGGAAGATCCTATAATATGTTAGGCTCCTTTACAGACGTTCCTTGTGTCGTTCCCTAATGTCTTCAAAGGAGGCTAACTCAACTGAAAAATCATTATCGGGTTCAAAATCATATAAAACCTACAAGCTGAGACCGAAATGGTACATGGGAAGTAAGTTAATTAGATGTATCTAGTGATACAACTCGTAGAATATTCATAAATTGTTACACTGATATAAAGCAAGTAGGCTTTTAGCACGTTTCATATGGACTGTATCTTCAATGAATACGTTGGAGGATAATGATGTCATTTCCCAGCATAACTTTTGGTCTCAGCTTCTATGTTCTACGGTTTTGAACCCGATAATGAGTTTGCAATTGCTGGTCTTCAATCATTCCCAGGGGCTTGAAATAACAAAAGACACGGTGGTAAAGTTGGATGCTACAACAAAAGAGACTAGCGTCGAATCTTTTTAAATTCATCCAAAATGGCGGCTGTGAAAACCATTAATTGAAAATCATTAAGTATTTTCACGAATGCTTAGCCGTTGTTCGCTTGCTTCAATTCCTCACAGCTGTGGAAAGGATCAGAATTATCCTCAGGTATCCTCTCATCATATTCTCCCAACTCCTTGTTGTAATCCCCGTACTTGTATTGCAGTATTTTTCTCCAGTTACCCGGCACGGGGAAACGAAATCCTTCAAACAACATTTCTTTCAGTGGGAAAACTCTTCTCAAGTGATATGGATGCATGGTGTCTTCTGCGATGAATATGTCAATCATTAACCCATCATCCCATCCACAACCATATGCCAGACAAAACTTTGTACAACTCTTCGTGTCTCTTAGCCTTGGGTTCCATAATCGTCGATAAAGCCCAACCACTGTGTGTCTCAAAAGGCGATTTTCCGTCTCATTCTGTGATTTTAAATAAGGATCTGTCTCCGAGCTCTGAAAAAATATTCCTTCTGGGAATTCATTTTTGCAGCATTTGAAGAGTTTGATATACTCATCCAGTGTCATCTCAATGTCAGCATCTTCGTCCCATGGTATGAAGCCCCGATGCCGTGCAGCACCTAACAAAGTCCCGGATATAATCCAATATTTGATGTCATGTTTCCTAGCAACCAGGTCAAATATCTTTAGAAGTCTCGTGAGGACGAGCTGAGTGCTTCGTAGTTCATTATATCCTTTTCTACGAATATCAGGGCAGTCAAATCCTCCCGGTACTTTCTTGTCTATCTTGCAGTATCCGCCAAGATCCGTGTACAGAGTCGGACACATTTGGCCGTACTCGAATGTAATGTTGCACAATTTTTTATTCTGTTGTTTGTTTTCTATTTTAGAGTCCTGTTGTAAATCATTGATAGGTTTTACTGGTTTAACTTTCCTCGTATTTACTTCTCCGTATTGTATATGTATCCGGCTTTTGTCATGGGTTTCCCCGCTATAATTCGTTACATCACCTCTCTCCCTACCTGGGGGATTCTTACCGTCAGTTCCCCCGTTAGGTTGATTTTTCTGGTATTTTCGCCCCTCCCTTCCTCTACGTACTGGGGAACGTTTCTTCTCGTTACTATGTCTATTAGATTGTTTTCTCCTTCTATTAACTCTGTTAGGCTTGGTTTTTCGGAATTCATCATTTCCGTTTCGATGGGTTCGCTTTTCAGCTACATTCTTTCCTCCAGTATATTTTGCTTTCAGTTTCTTTGCCTGGTTATTTATAGAGTCCAATTTAACTGGAACCGCCTTTTTTCGAACATCAAGATTACTACTATCCATTTCAAAATGAGTACCTTTCCTTAATACTGGTCTCCACTTCATCCCATGTTTATCACCAACATATCTCCGGCCATTTTCCCCAGAAGACATTCCTAACGATTCTTCTTGGCCTGATGTGTCCTGTTGAATACCAGGGCTTCGCTCTTTTTTAGTGCTGTTCTGTCCTCCAAATTGCTGATACACATAAAAACTACTACTGCCAATAAGTAGGAAAATGACTATCGTTTTCTTGGAACGAGGTAGCATTCTTGCCATTGTTTTTTCAAGTGTCGTTCACAGCTGAAATTCAAAGGATATCCAAACATGAGCGATTTATCAGCGAGTATTATTGGGTGGTAATACTGTCTACTTCGACGATACGACGGCCAACTTTAAATTTTGGATCGCAATACATTATGGGGCGTCCAGGGAGAGTAAATATAGGATTTTGTGATCGAGTAGAGAGTTAGTTCGATTTAAAAGCCGCGCCCAATAGACATTCGGCGCCCTTTAAACGTAGGACGCCAGGCAGGGAGCTTTCAATGGTACATTTATGGCAAGATCTTAGCACACGGACGATGTGCTACCAAGAATTAAAACTAATTTGTTGCACACGTATTATCCATAATTTTAAAAAATAAAGATGAACCCCTTCCAATGTTTCTGTGTGCTTTTAAAACACTTATTAAGGAGGCTGTGGGTAGTTTTGTTCTGGCATACTTAGCCACGCTTACGCTTTGCTGGCGTTACAAGACTTTGTACAGAGCTCGGCAAAGACTTTGTACAGAGCTCAGCAAAGTGTAAGCGGTGCGGCCAGCCGTAACAGTGCGCAACAAGGAATAACACGGAAATCAAGCGTGAATAATCAACAAGCAGCCGTGAGCGAAAATAGTCGTGAGCATACTTATTTCTATTTTACTGCCTTAAAACCCATCAATGCATATGGAATTAAAGGAGAATATTTGTAAAAGATACATCTTTTAGTGACTTCATTTAGAAAAAATCTTTCGACGATTTTTTGAATGCCGCTTTCATCGATATTTTTCCATCGCTTTTGACAACAAATGGGGTTATTTAGCTTCATGTCAAAAAATCCATAACGTTAGAAAGAAAGTCACAATTTGATTCATACTCAATAAGGACAGTGTATATATCCGTACCTATATTCTAGCTACTAAAAATATTGAATCCACTAAATCAAAGTCCCGATTTTGAGGGTATAAAGTTGACACGTTGGAAATAATAGTAAAAATCCATAATATTTGGAAAACGCTCTCATACATTTTTTTCATATTGCAATATGTTGGGTGCCTTGATGAGTACTATCGACTGATGTAAGTCGCTTTGAAATTTTAGGTTCTAGTTTTCGAGAAAATAAGCGGTAAACGATTTCTATGGTGTCACCATTACATCATAGCGAAAAGGCTGCTTTAAACTAATTTATCATTTTTGAAACCTTTAATCCTTTCCTGACGTTGTGTGAAAAGCGCTTGCAGATCGAGTTATTCAAGACGAAGTTGTAGCCGTTTCAATGCGGCTAGGTGTGCCAGACCAAAACTACCCACAGCCTCCTTTTAATTGACCACCCTATCTTGAGTACATTTTTTGAGTGACCACCCCTTTCTCTGCAAGTCATAGTCCCACTCATTTTTATCAGCCCTAGCTATTAACAGACTGCTGCATTATGGTGTTTTTAGATCCGGCTCATCTGCTCATCGCCATGTGACTCATGAGTAATCCATGTCGCGCCACGTTTTAATTCAATACAATTATAATAACATAAAAGAATTGTACCGAATTTAAAATTTTTTGAATTTTAATTAAAACTGAGTTGTTGCGTTCTGAAAACTTTCAGCCGGCCAATCTTGCTTGTCTTCAGTTTCTTATTCCTGTCGTTCTATTTCAATAATCTTTGCCGAATTTAGAATTGCTAGGTTTTCTAGAATCGTTGCATTGAAGCTTAAAAGAGTCGTGAGTTTCAGTATATCACCATTACTGCAGCTGTGTTGCTACTCAAATATAAAGGTATATACAACGACTATATATTACCAGATTATAGTTACACTGAGTTACACTTACCTTATCTAAATGAATTACAAGCGGACCAGAAGCTCGACAATGATCTTAGGGCTTCAGGGATGCAAATATTAATTAATGTATTGATCTAAGACCTTTTTTTTGTCGGGGACTGAGTGTGTGGTCTAGTATTAAATCGTTTATGTTATTTATGCAAAGCCATACCACTTACATGAAGAGCTTGAATATATTTACATCGCAAATCCCAAGGGTGTGATGTCTTGCTTTATGGCGTTCTTTTATCGACACTTCTTTTTTTTTGCTAAACAAACACCTATGCCTTATTTGTTGAAATCAGATACCAGATCTTATTTAGCAGGGTTCAGTGTTTGACTACTCAGACTACTGCTTTGAATAAAACCGCCTACGGTGTGCACTTTTTACTCAACGATTTCAAACAGGTTTTGTTGCATGCTAAGAGCGAAATGCATTATTTGTGATGTGAATTTAATCAGGTCACATCAAAATAAAATCTTTCCCAAAAGTGTCTGCTTGTTTTGGTCAGCATATTTTTCACCTGCTGTGTTTACATTATTTATATATGAATATAGCACATATGGTAAGCAACATTTAACAAAACCTTCACTAACCGACTTTTTTGAAATACAGGAATTATATAGGAATTATATAAGTGTGGAAGGTATGTTTTTATTAGTGGGGGTAGCCTAGGGCTTCACAGGAGAGAGAAAAGAGGTTCATCAGTAAAAATGTGTACTTTTGTGGAGGATCAAACCTCTTTCGATTAATTTGACGAAAGCTGTTTCCTTGTTGACTTAATCAGTGGGTCATATATCCCCATCAGTCATACGACTTCATTCTTTGGCCCTTGGGATGATTGTTGTCTTTATGCCTCTATGCCGTACTGTCATCAGCACGATTTTTAACTTGTAGGGACAAACTCATAAAAAATTTAATAATTTAAAATCTGTCTCTTTTATGTACTCAAATAATGATCTTTTCTATGAAAGGCTTTTTATACAATTCCAATATTTGCTTTATAGCATAGGCTTGAAGGCAGTACCATTGAATCCAAATCTTTCAATTTTCGACTTTTTAGTTGATGACCGCTCCGCCGATCTGAAATAGTTCTGCTTTTGATTTTACAACCCACTGCAAGCCGTCAAAATATTCCCCACTATTTACTTCACGTACTACTTACTACCAATATAAAACTTACTTGCTGATTAGGTTCATTTTGTATCCATAACAACGTTCATACAAGCGAAACATGTATTATTACGATACATTCAGAGGCTTCTTTTTCATCAAATATCTAATAAAGGCCTGAAATAACAAAAAAAACAAACAAAATAGATAACTAATAGATTGCTCATAACTGCATCGTATAATACGTATTTGGTAATCATGGCAACGATCGATCATATCTGATTACTTTGTCCAATCTGCAGCGATTCAGACTAATGTCCCGGATCGAAACCAGTTCTCCTCAGCTTTAAAGAAAACGCACGCGGTTTTTTCATTTTCGTACTTAGACCCTACTAATTATGAACATAAACATAACATATTTCACAACCATCATTCCCAAGGGTCGCGGTTAAAGCACAGATTTATTGGTTCAAACTATCGGAGAAATACAATCATGTCTTGAAACGATAACAAGCTAGATAACTCTACATCTTTGGCAAAATTAAAATGTTTTAAAGCAAAAGTTAGTCATTCGAAGCCAATGGCATTGATGGTTTTGTGAGCACGTTTACGTTTTACGTCCGATTACAAAGTTGATTAATGCGGGAATTCTGAACTTAATGCTTTTCAGCACTTTCCGCACTTTCCCACTTTACGTTTCCGCGTTTTACCGCGACCCCATCCCCATACGTACCACAACGTAGACAGGCGAGCGGTAAACCACTACCCAACCCATGCCACCATGATTAGCCAAATCGTAGGTTTTTCAGATTTTCAAGATTTTTAGTGAAATGGGTAGGGTCTGGGCGAGAATGTGGTTTGTCGAACTGAAGCTAACAAGCACTGGGCCGGGAATGAGGATGAAGTAACCGTCCGGGTGAGTTGTGTACACTTGTTGTTAGTGACTAATGTTTCGACAACCTGGGCAGTATTAATCTTTAGAGCGACAGTGTATAGTATTTACATTTTATTTATAGTTTTTCTGAATGCTATTCCTTATCCATCCAGACGACCATACGATTCTGGCTTCAAATCCTTCACTGTGAATCGATACTACGACTCCCAGTAGGTATATTCCGCTCTGGTATGTTCAACTACAGTATGGAACCTCACCTTCATCTTGGGCGTAATGTTTTCCCATTACCGACCACTTGTCACCGTTCTAAAGTGTAAATTCTTTGTCTAACGGTTGCATATGGGAAGGCACATGAATATGGTACAGTTCAAATAAACTCTTATACTCAAGAGAATGGCACTAGGTCTGATATGGGAAAACATTATATCCAAAGTGAAAAGCTCCATTGGAACGAGCTTAGTGTTGCTTAGTGGGGTATTTGAAAACGAAAGCCGTGCAACGCGGGGAAACTGGAGTGCTTTCCATTTTCCAAGAAAAACCGGAAATTCCGGTTGGACAACATTAAATGGTATGCATCATTTCGATCGGAAAGTCAGTCTGGAAAACGCGGTCTTGCGCTTGAGGTAATGCGCTATTCATGTTCATTTGGTTTCTTTCGGTAGACGCGTTTACCATTTTTCGAAGTGAGAGGATACTCGGCCTCTAGAACTTAAATGATTAACCCCTTGCTATGACCAGCAAACTCAAACATTTTGGTGACGCTAATGGTTTTGAACGCATTCTCACTCCTTTCCATGTGGGATGCGTTTATGAAAACTAAACAGAACGTACATCAGTAAATATGCCCTACTTCAAAGATTATCTGCTATGGAAACATGATTTTGGCATATTTACGTTTTGATTCATTGAAAAAGGACCATACTTCCAGACATCGAGTGCTGAACCGTCGTATGGCAGCGCGAAGCATTTACGGCTACGCCGGAGATTTCGACCCCGACACCGCTATCCGGAGATTTACAGACTGATCAGGAAGCTCGGACGAAGCCTAAGGGAGAGGTTAGTAGGCCCCTAGACCGTAGATGATTAACCCCTTGCTATGACCAGCAAACTCAAAAATCTTTATGGTGACGCTGATGGCTTTGAACGCATACTCATTCCTTTCCATGTAGGATGCGTTTAGTATGTAAAACTATTCAAAACGTGCATCATAGTAAATATTAACTTTTTTCAAAGATTATCTGCTCTACTGTCTAGCGTAATATGTAAATGAAGAAGAGAGGAACGAGTAGAACTAAATCTGCCATAGTTTAACGTAATCCCTACTAGTTTCCAAACCCTTAGATATGTTGGCACTCTCCCGGTTTTGGTTAGACTACCTGTGTTTTTTGTACGTCAGTGTAGTGTGATCGCTCTTGAAAACTGAGCTCGGATCGATCCCAAATCTATCCAAACTAGATCGATCTAAAATGCACCTAGTGTGGACGAGCCCTAAAATACTGATAATGACTAATGGTTAATACTTGGGACTTCGTTGGTGTTGAATACAACAAGTGAGTAATGAGTGAGCATGGTTATAACACAAGAAATGGAAGTGAGTGTCGTTTGCCAAGTGTTAAATCAAACAAATTGGGGGAAACAAAGGGCATTTTATCAAGCCATGTAAGAGTGAAGCAATGTAAGTAATGATATCAAACAATGCTCTAAGATTTCTCAATATAACTCCAATTTCTTTGAAGCTTTCCAAAACATGTAATCTTATGTGTTTATATCAATTTGTATTTGCGTCTCATCTAAATTTATTTTATAGCTCTTTTTTTTTTTACATATTATTGGTTTAACAGGACCTTCTTGAAAATCACTATAGTGAAGAAGCATTCTTATTAAATATCATCGTAAATAAATAAAAAATATATTATAATAATAAGTAAACTTGAAGACCGTGTAAAAAATCTATAACTTTATTGACACCGTTTCAGACGTTAGCCCTTCGTCCGGATTAAAACCAATACGATAAATCAGTGCAAGTGCAGGATTTTTTCTCACTTTGTTTTAGTGTGCATGTGTTGTTATTTTATTTTATATTTGTTTTATGCTATTCCCCACTACTTTATTAACAGCTGTTTCGTTGGGAGAGAGTGCGCGGATAACTGATAAAAAAGGACTGAATTTCGTCCTATGACTAATGAAGGCGACTGAATTTATCTTGCATCTCATTAGATATATGTATAAATGTATACTACAACCTTTCTGCAATCAAGTGTATACACTCAATTGAAGAATCGTTGTCGGGTTCAGAAACATAGAACATAAAAGCTGAGACCGAAATGGCACATGGGAAGTACGTTAATTAGATGCATTCTGTGACCGGTGACCCGTGGCATCATCCACTGTTTTTAATACGCGTTTGACATTCTAAACCGACTGCATGGATGGCGCAAATGAATAAATTATAATATAATTATGTCATTTCCCATGTGACTTTTCGGTCTCAGCTTTTATGTTCTATGTTTCTGAACCCAACAACGATTCTTCAATTGAGTGTATATATAATGAATAATATAATACAATGAAATAACTATTGATCATTGGACCGTCCAGCAATTCAATCACAGCACAATTCAAATCATGTGATGTTTACACTCCATGATTAATTGTTTCTTTATCTTTCTGAAATTCAGTTCATGGGAACATGAACTCGGTGTATTTTTAAAATCTATTTATCTCTGCAAGCAGCACAAGTCGACAGATGTCATATTCACCTGTAGGTGAATACAACAGCATAAGACGCGACGTAAATTTGAAAAATATTAAAGAATAAAATCCAACCTTCAAGGGTGTGTCTGCCGCATCCCCAGTGACTGCTTTACGGTTAAACTCGATTGTAGTTTTCCCATTAGATTCCGTAGCACTGGTGAGCATCAGGTCTTGGGAGCCGTCTAATATTGGCTTTACTTTTGAAGTAGACCAGTGGTCCTGCAAATCATAAGAAAAAATAATTTGAACTGCATGACTCAAAAATTATCGTCTATTCAGTCCTAAGAGCAAAAACCAACCCGGACTTTTTGTGCTATTTGACTAGTGTTTTTTATCTCACGGGTACGTCAAATGCCTTCACTCATTGCTGCTGCAAACCGCTGTTGATTGTTAAACTTCAGTGAAATGCAGACGGCGAATATGAATATGCATTGGACTCGCAATGTCTAACAAATCAACGCGAAAGTAAACACATTAAAAATACTAATATAACCAGAAAAAATTGATCTGAGGCACAATTTATCACGAGATATTTATTTTTATTTATTTAGATGTTTATTTATTTATTAACTATAGAAATAATAATTTGAAGCGAAGGCAAGTTTCAAACGTAGTTGCATACCTTCAAATACGTTTCGTTCTCCTTCCTCACGCCTCCCAAAGCAATGTCGTAGTTTTTCATATCCTCTCCACCTTCATAGGTTGTGAACGCCAAACCTACCCAACCAGTGGTGTTGGCGACAACTTTGAAATAAAATCTATCTTCAGTTGTGTTAACATACCAGTGCACATCAAAAACGTTTTCTTTTAAGGTCAAGTGATTTGGATATGTGGTGCTTTCTGCACCAAAATATAAAACTGCTACGAACACAAAGGTGACAAGAAACTTCATGGCAATGTGCGTTGAAAACTGCTTCAAATTTTGTTATTGGGTCTCAGTAGACTCAAGGCAGTTATCAGTTCACACCAAAATCAATCTAGCTGAAGAGCAGAGTTTTGTCTTTAAAGCTTGTAAGCTCAGTGACGCAGTGATGGGGCGTAGTAAAGCAAATATCATTTAATGTATTATGGAAAGAACGTGCGTGATACGGGAAAAGACCATGACCGTATCTGAGCACAGCTCATGTGCTCGCGATCTGGTACGAGGGGTTTAGAGGGAGTTTGAGAATTTCTTTGCAGTATACAATGATAAGCAAATTATCAGTAAGCCAAGCATCTGATACGGCTATGCATTTTTACTCGATCATCACTTGTATTTCGGCTCGTATTAAGGTTTGCCAAAATATTCCGTGACTCGTGAAAATACACAGCCGTATCAGATAACCTCTATTGATTCCAAGCGTAACGATGACCGTTCTCAAAGCAACATGGGTAAATAGCAATCGTGTTTTTGGCATAAGCTATGGCATTTGCACGATGAAGATTAGTATTCTTTATTTCTCTGCGACTCTCAGATATTTTACAATGCGAATCGAAAAACCATGGGCACCTAGAAATACTCCAAGAATGTTTAATAGCTAATCAGAAGCGTTATTGTTATCTTTAAGTCTGAAAGTTAATCAGTCTAAAAGAAGAATAGAACATTTCTAGGTGACAACGGTTTTTCGGTTCGCACTGTAACGTACGGAACCCATTTAGGGCCATCGACTATTTTTTTTAAACTTGGTCGACTTTTTTTTTAGCTTGGCCGACTTTTTTACAACTTGGTCAAAAGGTTCCATTTTCTTTAGTAGGAGGACGAAAATAAATGATATCTCCATAAAAACGCACCAAACTAGCTTCAAAATCAGCAAAACATCAAAAGATACAACAATCTATCAAGGAAAGTCATTTTTATTCTTAAAAGTACTAATTTTATACGCTACGAAATATCACCGTTAATATTCAAATACTATAATGTCCTTTTTTTTTTAATTTTTTGTTCACGAGGGTAGCACTTAATAGCCAGTGGCTAACAACCTGTGGCCCTCATTCCGTGATCGAATTGGAATTTAGGAGTTGGTTTTTGCGTAGGGAGGAAAACCGGAGAACCCGGCCCGGAAAACCCTCGAAGCACAGGAGAGAACCAACAAACAAACTCCCCGGCGGGACTCGAACTCGGGTCGCATTGATGAGAGGCGGGCGCTCACACTGCTACGCCACCCGTGCTTCCCTAATCACAACAGAAGAAAAGATTGGGCTGCCTGTGGCAAGGAGCGGTTGTAAAAATGTACCATTGCAACAAAATAAAAAAATGTAATAGGATTTAAAAGTAGCATTTCCACAGAATGGCTCTTCATTCACTGAATGTAACAGCAGTGAGGGGAAAAAGCAAATTTTCAACCAGCTGCAACACAGTTGATTAAATCCCCCCAACTTTTTGTTTGTTTGTTTGTTTGGTTTTGTTCAGATCTTTATAATGATCACCGCTGGATATACATACTGCATATCTTGAAAATTATCCCCAGGGGTACTCCCGAGGGGCGGGGATGCTTGTCAGAATTTGTGAAAATGATCCCAAGATTTGAGGGCCGCTACGCAGGCTACCAGAATGGTTGTCATGATATAATCCCAGGTATCTTATTAACTGACAAACATCCTAGTGTACCGGCTTACTCTCTGGTGGCCCTAATTTAATTTTGACACCCCGAGGTACCAAATGTCGTATTTATTCTTTCATTTGATTATTATGGTATTACAGGGATGGATCCAGGGGGTGGGGGTTATGCGTATCATACATATGTACTAGCCTTGGGGATATTCTCTGTCTTACTACGTTAATTATACGGACCTTTTTTCTTTTCTTTTCTTTTTCTTTTTTGACTAAATAACCTTTTGTAATAAGAGTATGTCAATGAGTATAGTTAGTAATAGAATGTAATTTTCCCCCTTCTTTTAGGCAGATATTTTTTTTCAATTCAGTGCTGGCATTTAACTTGTGAAATAAAAAATACTAGTTAACGTGTAATAGTCAAATAGATAGAAAAGAAAACAATGGAATTAGGGTCTACTAAAGTGTGTTAGTCTAATATCTATTTCAAGGGTCCAATGACTTTACTCTATATTATTTATCAATATATTTATTAATCTAATTTAATATTATTGTTATACATAATTAGCCATTTTTGTGTTTAAAATATTAATAATTCGCACCTTATATGTACAGGGCTGTCAACCCCCAAGATATTCAAATCTGGAGAATTGATAGGAAAGGGACGTGACGTCACAGCGCGTCAAAAAGCTCGCGAAAAGACGTCTTCCGCTTTGTAACATTTGATGTGATTGGTTTATTTCTGACCAATCAGATTATCGCTTATATTACAATGGCCTGCTTGCAAGAACAGTTTATGAGGAACGTTTTGATTTTGTTAGCGATGTAAAATAACACAAACAACATGAAATAATTGGAATTTTATGGCTGTGAAAGTCTAGTCTCACAAGACAAGAAATGGTCAGCTTCGGGGATTATCCGGGAGATTTGATACTCTAATCTGGAGACCGGGAGACACGGTCCAAAATCTGGAGACTCCCGGTTTATCCGGGAGAGTTGACAGCCCTGTATGTACTACCTTTAACAATATATAGTTACAATATTTCATCGGTACAGGTTAACCGAAGATCACTTCAGTTTTTTTCTGTTGAACAATAATCTATTACTTAGTACTAGTAATATGACTGTGCGTTTAAAATCATTTAGATTTAGTATCTTAGGTGTCCCCGATTAGGGCTGGTTCACACTTTAAGCGTAAGAAACACAAGTGTGTACCGGGCTTGCACAAAGCATAAGCATAAGGAATGGAAACTTTCCCATTTTCTTATACTTATGCTTGTGAAATCCAAAGTGTGAACCGAGCGTACATAAGCATAAGCATAAGAATTACAATAGTACTATGTTTCTTATGCATATGTTTATGCTTATGTTGAAGTGTGAACAAGCCTTTAGTGTTACCACTTGTGGAATGCTAGAAGAAATAAAGTTGATTGATTGATTGATTGGCCCCATATGAGAATTTTTTGGTTCGATGTCTTTTGCACCGAAATAAGTAACATGGATGGCCCTTGAACTCAGAACCCCCTCTTTTAGAAAATCTGAGACCAAACTGCTACATGGAAATTAATAAATGCATGAATTATGTTATTGACGTGGTCATCAATCATATTGTCAGGTTTTACAGTAAAACTGCAAAATAACTAGAACAGTTACGATACCGACACGAGATAAATTGTCCTAATTTGTTACCTCATAATGTCGTATCTTGTGGAAGTTTCTAAGGCCCCGTCCACACGTATCCGGAAGTTTTTGTATCCGCAAATTTTTTTTTTTTTTTTTCCGGATACGAAATTGTTCGCGTCCACACGCAGTGTATTCGAATCGTTTTAAAATCGTTTTCACTGTCCACACGTATCCGGATATTTCTTGATCCGCCCTGATGCACACTAGTGCCTAGTCCCTTTGACGGATACTTTTTCTTATTGAGCATGCGCAAAATCGTGTTTACGTCATCGTATTCGAAAATTTGCGGATACGACCGTCCACACGTATCCGTATTCAGAGCGTATTCAAAAATTTCCACTCTGGAGACCGTTTTCGAAAATTTCCGGATACGGATACAAAAACTTTCCGGATAAGTGTGGACGGGACCTAAAAAGACAAAATCTTCAATGGAAACGCTTTTGACATGTTTTAACATAGTTACTTACAAATGAAAGTGCGCATCATTTTGTGTATCAAAATATTAAAATGATCAAGGTAACATAAAATATTCTCCTTAACTTGCGTTGATGTCGTTGATTACCTTAATCAGGTGGGAAATCCAAAATAATCAATGAAAAATCAGCATAGAAAAGGCTGATAGCAGGTTTTTCAAGAAACCACATTAGTGCTACATCAGAAAAGTGCCCAGTTGGAGAAGCACAATTACAACAGTTAGTGAGGGTATGTTGGTAATAGCAACAGAAGGTTCTGTAGTTCCAGTATTATTTATTGGTTTTGCTGTAGTAGACGAGCCTGGCTCACCAGTATTTCTACTATCTGAGGTTGTAGTATCACTTGGTTTTGCTGTTGCAGACGAGCTTGGTACACTAGTACTTGAACTATCTTCAAACCGTTCTCCAGTATACATGTTGTAGGCAAATCTAGTGTAATTTCTATCACTATGCTTGACGAAGTTAGTTGGAGCTGGCGAAGGACCTATCGCATCAGTACTTGCTATTGCCCACATTAACCAAATTTTGGTGCCATTCTGTAGCAAGAAAACATCCACAAATTGAAAATCTCAAAATAGACCTTATTCGTGGTGTGACAATGTTTTCCCAGTTCAGCGTGACAAACCTCCAGAGGATTTATTTTCTTTTGTTTTTGTTTTTTTATTCAAAAAATTAATGACTATCCAAAGGATGCGACGAGTTTCAAAATAATAGCTGTTTATTCCTATAGAGGTTTGTTTGATTTTTCATTTAAAGAGTTCTTTACAAATTGATTTGCTTTAAGAAGTCTTGTGTCTCCCGGTTTCGTTGTTTTTATAGGTTGTTCGACTATTTTTATCTACAATTATTTTGATATTTTTTTCTAGTCTGCGTTCTGTAGTCTGCGTTTGTCGCACACCGGAGGTTAGTCACGCCCGGGGGGTACTCCGTCAGGATTTGGGTAGGGGTATTCCGCTGGAATTCTGAAAGGGGTACCCTGTTTATGACAAAAAAAATCAAATTTGTAGACCCTGTTTATGACAAAAGATATAATTAATTGCACTGAGTTCCTGTTTCAATTATCATGTCAGCTCGCGTTACAAATCTCTCTATTGGACGGCCATTTTTAAGAGGCAGTCTCTGTAAAAGCGGCCCGCTGCATTTCGGGTCAGAAAATAGTTTTCCCTCAAACTTTTACCATAGAAAGGTAATTACTAGTAAGTAATGAAAATGACTTTATTTTCTCGAAATTCATCAAAATGATTTTTTTACAGCGCATAAATCCTGGACCACCGTTATCGCTAAATTTGCATTTATTATCAATTGAAAATTGCCCATATTCAAGTCGTCACTGCTCGCAAAATATTAAACGCTTGAACAAACTATTATTTTTCCTGACTTTCACATTCATTCTAGTGTCAAAAATAAGCAAAATTTTGAATGTTAAGCAAAAGGGAAAAAAGGAGAAAAATAAGTATTCATACCCATTTGACGGCTTTTTGAAATCAAGACAAACCCCCCCTCACTAAAAAGCTTTTTTCTCCCAAGTCCAGAACGGGTTACTGAAGTTTTTTACTTCAATCTACTGATCAAAGGGTTGATAAAAGTGGATTCATGAAAAAAGTTTGCGCTTTTTATGTATCTTCTTCACAGCAACCTCGGACTTTTTCGTGTTTTTACCAAAATGTCTCATGAAATATGCAAATTAAGTACTGAAATAAACCGGCTATAACTAACCATTATTACTTGCTTGAATTTTACTATATCCGGTGTTAACACACTAAATATGATCTTATTTTCCATTTTAAACTACTTTGAAGTAAAATCGTCTCCAAAAAATACGTTATGATGGCGTTTGACGCGGTATATTAACTGTTTTGAAGTTTATGCAAATTACTTATTGATATAGGCTGTGGCCACACTTGGGCGTTTAACTATAGTTTAGCAGTAGTTTAGCTTAGTTAAATGACGTAATACAAACTATAGTTATACTCTTTCATATATGGTTAAACAACTTTGAGGTCACACATGTGAGGTTTAACCATAGTTACACCAAGAACGACTCACACTTCTGTGACTTATCAGTCAAAACACGAAAATGGCTGACAGAAGAATCTTGAGGATTATTCTCCTGTTATTCAAGCAAAAACGAAAAAGGACGAAATTTTTTATTATTTAAGGGTTATTCAGTCATCACGGCGATTTAGATTGCTTACTATTTCAGTTATCGCACCTTTACTAAGACGTAACCGATACTCGCAGAGTGTGGATCCTTCCAAGACCTCAGTTCTGGTTCAATTCTATGCTAAATGAGTGTGTGTATGAACATGATCCGTATTGGCAACAGCAATTTCGAATATCAAGAAGTCCAAAAAACCTATACCTTAAAGAAAAATGTGAAATTAAAGGAAAACACAGACTACCGTGTGCTACGTATACGTTTGGAGGGACTGATTTAATTGTCCCCTTATTGGCGCGACATACTTATTCCACTTACACAAAATAACCGAACCTAATTGGTCATTTTTTTCTTAATAGAATCTATACCATGGGTTGTACCTTAGTTTAACTTGGTTTAAGTTCCATTGTTTACCTTGACGACCAGCATAGCAACTAACAATAGTTAATTAAACAGAAGAGAGGTCACATTGGTTTTGAAGTTAACAATTGTTAGAATTGGCTGAACTATAGTTAAACGCCCCAGTGTGGCCACAGCCAATGTAAACTAATTTTTCTAAATTATATTTTTCAAAACTATATTTTTTTTCTTTTATTGTCTTGAAATAACTTTAAAACTTGTCAAAAAGTATCTATTTTAACATATCTGATCTTCTTAAACGGCCCAAACCAAGGGAAATAATCAAAACGCAATTTATCTACCACGACGAAATGAACAATGAGTGATTTTAATAATACGAAGTCCAAGATTTTAGTTAATTTGGTAAAAATGTCCGTATTCAATTAATTTAGATATGTCCAAGCGAAAAAGGCCCCATAAAATACAATGTTATGATGCGTTTGGCGAGGTATATGAACTGTTTTGAAGTTTATGCAAATTGAGTGTTGATAATGCAAACCATGACAATTGAACTAAGAGAAGGAATCCCCGTGCCCCATCATCTGCACACTTTGATGCTATATTTAGAATCTATTCTAAAAATATTACCCAATGATATCATTTATTTGATCGTTTGCATTGATTTTCTGCACGCGCATAGTACGCGCGCGCTCTACGCTGTTTGCTAACGTTTTCTTGTGCTTTTATTATGTTCGAATGTTTAAATCTGCCCTGAAGATGACGATGTAGGAAAATGCTTTGGAAAATAAATGTAAAAAACACTCCAGAAAGTTGAAAAAATTACTGCTTCAATTTCCTGTCGTATTTGCCAAGCTTTCGACGTGCACATTCATATGCAGAGTCGAAATAACGGGAAAACCCCAAAAACGGAAGCAAACAGCGTAACAAACAAACAGCGTAGAGCGCGCGCAGTAAATGCACGTGCAGAAAAACAAATGGTTTAAAAATAGCATCAAACTGTGCACATGATGGTTGCAACGCTATATAGGGGGAATTCCTTCTCTTAGTTCATTTTCTCTTGTGCAAATTAATCTAAAATATAATTTTCAAAACTGTATTTTTTTTCTTTTACTATCTTGAAATAACTTAAAAACTTACCAGGGGCACATAGTTTAATATATCTGGTATTCTCTGTAAAACGACCCCCACTAACAAAAATAGTCAAAATACAATTTATCTAGCACGACGGAATAAACAACTTTATGGTTAAAGACAAGTGATCAATTACGTCCAAGATTTTAGTTAATTTCGTAAAAATGTCTTGCTTTTTACAATTTCCTGGTTTTTTTGGCAAGATGCGCGATTCAAGAGCTATTCAGGGATCTATCAAAACAACACCTGATAAAGCGGGATCTTAAGGACGGGCCACTAGTTAGTTGATGGGGGTTGCGCAAATCAAATCCCCCCCAACAATATCGAGCAAGCACTTAAACATCGTGCATCTTCTGCTAGAAGGAAAATATCTAACTGTACGCAAAAAAATAACGTGCAAGGGTTGAGCCCAAAAAAATAAATATCATGCAACCAAAATGCCTGTCTCTAATGGTCCATCCCTTATTTAGCACGAGCTTACATGTTGACTCGCAACGGTGATACAACAGCGCAATATTGCTCCGCGTAATCGCGCCTAAAGACAACTTCGTAGCAAAATATATGAAAGTTTGCGAAAAGCATCACTTTAGCCCTGGAAAATTTATAGCCTTGGCGACCCACTAAGGCATGCCTCTCTTTAACACAACATGGAAAACCAGGCTACAAGAGCTCCAAAAGTTGACATTCAATTAAAATTTCGATATGTCCAAGCGAACGTTTAGATAGTCTGCGTAGCAGCGCTTTGAGGGGAGGGGTAGGAAGGGACGGAGGAGGCGAATCGTCTTTAGGCGCGATTACACCGAGAAATTTTTCTAAACGTTCGCTTGGGCATATCTAAATTAATTGAATACGGACATTTTTACCAAATTAACAAAAATCTTGGATTTCGTATTATTAAAATCACTTGTTTTGAACTACGTATACCTTGTTCATTACGTCGTGGTAGATAACTTGTATTTTGACTATTTTCCTTTATAGTTTGGGCCGTTTAAGATCAGATATATTAAAATAGATGCTTTTTGACAAGTTTTTAAGTTATTTCAAGACAATAAAAGAAAAGAAATACAGTTTTGAAAAATATAATTTAGAAAAATTAGCTACATTATCAATAAGTAATTTGCATAAACTTAAACAGTTCATATACCTCGCCAAACGCATCATAACATTGTATTTTATGGGGCCTTTTTCGCTTGGACATATCTAAATTAATTGAATACGGACATTTTTACCAAATTAACTAAAATCTTGGACTTCGTATTATTAAAATCACTCATTGTTCGTTTCGTCGTGGTAGATAAATTGCGTTTTGATTATTTCCCTTGGTTTGGGCCGTTTAAGAAGATCAGATATGTTAAAATAGATACTTTTTGACAAGTTTTAAAGTTATTTCAAGACAATAAAAGAAAAAAATATAGTTTTGAAAAATATAATTTAGAAAAATTAGTTTACATTATCAATAAGTAATTTGCATAAACTTCAAAACAGTTAATATACCGCGTCAAACGCCATCATAACGTATTTTTTGGAGACGATTTTACTTCAAAGTAGTTTAAAATGGAAAATAAGATCATATTTAGTGTGTTAACACCGGATATAGTAAAATTCAAGCAAGTAATAATGGTTAGTTATAGCCGGTTTATTTCAGTACTTAATTTGCATATTTCATGAGACATTTTGGTAAAAACACGAAAAAGTCCGAGGTTGCTGTGAAGAAGATACATAAAAAGCGCAAACTTTTTCATGAATCCACTTTTATCAACCCTTTGATCAGTAGATTGAAGTAAAAAACTTCAGTAACCCGTTCTGGACTTGGGAGAAAAAAGCTTTTTAGTGAGGGGGGGTTTGTCTTGATTTCAAAAAGCCGTCAAATGGGTATGAATACTTATTTTTCCTCCTTTTTTCCCTTTTGCTTAACATTCAAAATTTTGCTTATTTTTGACACTAGAATGAATGTGAAAGTCAGGAAAAATAATAGTTTGTTCAAGCGTTTAATATTTTGCGAGCAGTGACGACTTGAATATGGGCAATTTTCAATTGATAATAAATGCAAATTTAGCGATAACGGTGGTCCAGGATTTATGCGCTGTAAAAAAATCATTTTGATGAATTTCGAGAAAATAAAGTCATTTTCATTACTTACTAGTAATTACCTTTCTATGGTAAAAGTTTGAGGGAAAACTATTTTCTGACCCGAAATGCAGCGGGCCGCTTTTACAGAGACTGCCTCTTAAAGGGCTAGAAAAAGTATGAATAATGAGATTGTCCGCCATTTTTTTCCTGATTTCTGGTAATGATATGACAGGAAACTCTGTTTATGACAAGAAGCTCGAAAAACCATACCCTGTTCAGCGGATCATCCCCGTATAGTTCATATATGGGAGTACCCCTACCCCCCCGGTTGTCACGTTTGAAAACATTCTAAATTTCAAAAGACGATTGCTGCCATTCATCTCACTTCCCTTAGTTACTGTTGCTATATATACACGCTAAGAATTTAAAATTTGTGGCAAGGGTAAAAAATCAAATTTGCTCTCCTTTTGAGGATAGGCCTTTATTAGATATGAATTCTTCTGTACTTATTTTTCAAAAACAGGCCAGAGGAGAGTTTCGACTGTAGTACCAATCTTTGGTCACTTTGACCACTCTTGAGGGTCTTTTGCTTGGGACTCTGGTCGAAACTCTTTTTCTTGCTGTTTTCTCGAAAATAAAAAGATATTTTCGACTGAAACAACTACACAGCGATTCTCCTATAGTGTAGCTGTCATACTGTTTTAGGAGATAACCGATTAAAGATTAAAGGTATCTAATAAAGATTAAATAAAGATTAAGGGTGTCTAATAAAGATTAAATAAAGATTAAAGGTATCTAATAAAGGTATAAAGATATCTAATAAAGGCCTATCTTCAAAGGAACGGAGATTTTTGATTTTTTGACTCTTACCACTATTAGTAATTCATTCTTGTGGACATTGCCTCTTAAAACCCTCGGGGTAACTCCAGGGTAAATGTGTCGGATAAGCTAGTCGTATCTCTTAGGGGTAAAAATCAGCAATTTGGGTGTTAAAATGGAAATTTAGAATTTTGACATTTCTCGGTATCTTGTAGGGTATCTCTTAGGGGTAAAACCAAGCTCTTTTTAAAGGAATTCCGATATTTTTAAAGGTATTTTTGAGAATTTCCAATGAGCATATCCGATACTTTTACCTCCGAGTCACCCCCGTGCTTAAAACGTTGGTTGTGGTAAATGGTTGTGGTAAATGTCATAACTTGTTTCAATTGTCTAGTGAAAATAAGATCTCTTCAAAGCAGATACTGTGTAGATACTGACAAGCTTTTAGTTAAGCCTAAAACTGCTGCAATCGAAACATCTTGGACGTATATAAACCTTGATACCTTCAAGATGTATCACTCAAATCATGTGAACTATTTTATCATTCAACTTTACAAAATCAATTCAAAGTATTTAGTTTTCCAGGAGTTGGTGTCAAAGAAATAACACTTTCAAAACAATTTGCAGGGCCCTGGAAAAACATTTTGAAATTCCAGGAGAATTGCAAACCCTGAGAGCGGACAGTGACCATTGACTCTCAAAGTTTGCAAGAGTAGAAGTAATTATACTACACTGTAACGGGTTTTTTACCCTGAATTTCTCCTCTTTTGATATTCAAGTCTAAAATTATGCTAAAACAATAATTCACCTCAGGCTTAGTGAATATGGGAAAAAATCACCTCGATGGCCATGCACTCAAAGACTTGCGGCTTGGTAAATATAGTCCCCGATGTTTACTTTGCCTTCGGCAAATAATTGTTTAATATATAACTTACTTTTAATGGAACATCAGTAGCTGTATCTAATGTATTTGCAGCACGGTTGAATTCAATGGTAGTGTATCCATCAGCTTCTGTAGCATTGTCAGGACAAGGGACTGTAAGCTAGGAATATCATGGTCCGGGCTTGCCTGGCGTTGAAGAGTAGTAGTCCTGCAATAATAGAAACCAAGCAGTTCTAGAATAAATAGTCCTCAAGTGCAATTTTGTCAAGCTGTCATGACACAAAGACAGAAGATTGTATTAATTCTTACATGGTTTCCTGGGGTGCGAACATATGGAGATGGACGAGTTATATTAAGGTTATAGACGAATTCTAAATAGACCCGAGGAAACAATATCATATCCAAAAGCCAGATTTCAACACCAAGCCCTTATTATTTCTCCTTTACCCCCCGTGCCAAGAATATAATATCTGTATTTTTGGTTTCTATCCATATGCAATAACTTTACGGATATTGTGTACAATCCGCACCGTACGGTAAGGTGTCCGCACAGGTGGTTGGCCGACCACTAACCGACACCTTACCGACATCTTACTGACAATCAGATTTCAGAAAGACAGCGAGTTATATAAGTCGAACTCTCGGTAAACGCATTTGTAATCCAAGAAAAGTGATGAAAGTCCGTGGTGGATAATAAAGAGATATCAAACTGCAGTTTTGTTAAAATTAGCGATCGTGAGTTATAAACATTTATTTACTTCATAGTCTGAGTTGGTAGCTATGTGCATGAGTATGCAAATATGAAATAGACCCCCACGTCATTGTCAATTGACTGTGTGTAAGTCAAGTACGCATTTAGGTCAAGAAATCTTGGTTTCAAAATCTAATTGTATTTTTGGGGATATAGTCATGGAAAAGATAGATGGATAGTAGGCCTAAGCTAAAATATTGCTTAAAGGTATCATATTAGTTATTTTTATAAATTACAATATTTATTTTTCCTCAATCTATCCAAATTTCAAACGTCTCCGAATTTAGATAACCCAACCAGCAGATATAAAGTATCCTTTTAGGTTAAAGAAAGTTGAGTGCTTGCATAGTATACAGTATAAGATATATAAGCTGGAATTATCTCATTGTGCATTGTTTTTTATTAAATCAAGACCATGAAATAAGTCATAATCTTTATTTCTTATATACATGCTACATGTAATAACAAACTCATATCAGCTTTATATGATAAAGATCCTAATTCAGAATGAAAAACGCTAGCATAGCTCTAGTTTTCAAAATTAAGTACAAACATATTAATATGCATAATAGTTAAATGGGTAAACTTACATGTAAACATGCCAAATCGGCGTTAAGGTATAGACTGTCCAGCTGGTACCGCCCAGCTTCCATGTGACGTCAAAGCAGCTCAATTTGGAGGACAAAACAAAAGAATTTCAATCTCCTCAGACTTGGACACCTACACCTGAGTTGCTATGTCCTCCAAATTGGGGCTGCATTCATGGTTACTGCAAGGGGTCTAATCCTTATTTTGCACTGCACATTTTCTTAGCGTTGTAGTAAAATCATGGAACTTAATACGTAGTTTAGCAATTTTTCCTTTCACATGCTAAGTAAAGCTAAATTTTATCTTCTTTTGCTTTCTTAAGTTGAAAATTGCTATTTTGTACAACTCGACCCAGTCTTCCCTTGAAATGGCGTGGCTTTTCAACCATTTGTGACCTTCCATGGGAAAACGTGTTGTAACGCTTTTCCGTTAAACGGCCTATTTTAACGGTGTTTAACGCCTTTTGAGAGAGGTTAACGCTTTGCCAGAACGTTATAACGGTTTGCACTGAACGGTTAACGCTTTTCTGAAATGACCTAACGGTTTTTTATAACGATTAACGCTTTGTCACGGTTTTTCATAATTTTTGAGATGTTAAAAAAAAAAAAAAAAATCCAAATGAGAATGGTAACCCCCATTTTTTATTTCTTAGGCCCCGTCCACACGTATCGGCAAATTTTCGTATCCGCAAATATTTTTTACGGATACGGTTGCGTCCCACGTGCCCCAGCAAATTTTTGTGTCCGTATCCGTAAATTTTTACGAAACGGATACGTGTGGGACGGTGAAAACGATTCGAATAACGTCTGCGTGTGGACACAAACATTTTCGTATCCGCAAAAAATAATTGAAAAACATAACAAAAAATTTGCGGATACGACGGCCTTATATTAACCTAGAAGTCCGTAGAGCATCCACTTATGAATATATAGCTGTTACTTCCGAGTTGCAGTGCTTGCAACGAATGAATATAACTTACTTAGTGACTTATACATACACAGGTGGCGATATCTATTGTATTATAATTATAAGTTGATTCTATTGGTTCTGTGAACTGTGGGTTTACTTAGGTGTTCATTAAGTAGTACTTGTTCTCGTGGCAGCATTTAGAAATTAACTCTGATCTTTTGTTGAGGAGTCGGGTTAATTTGTTGGCTTTAATGATATAGAGCTTTTCGGTTTTGCAGAGGATTGCACCTTTTGTATAAACTTGCACTTGTCCATAGCATATAAGATACTTTTTTGAATAGCTGCAGTTTCGGTTTACTAGCAAAGTTTGCATCTTTTGTACACCAAATATTATTCTTTATCTCATAAAATAGTCAGAGTCGTTATAAGAGGTCATTAGGTTCAACAAAAAAAAAGTATATATATACACATTATATATTTTAATCCAAACCTTTTTGTAAACAGGTATATTTAGGAGACTCGCGTCTCGGTAAATATTCCCCGATATTTACTTCATCTTCGGCGAATAATTGTATAAGCATATACCAACTTGTGTACAGATTAACTTATTTCTATATACAATAATTCATTAAAACAAACAAACAGAAACTTAAGTTTGCGTGACAAATTCACACAAAATTTTAGCAAAACTTTTAGGCCATACTTCGTTGCCTTTTAGTATTGAAGAAATGACATTTACTTTCATTTTTCTATATGCCATTTTGTTGCCGACTCAATATTCCAAGATTCAGAGGTGAATATCATACAATATTCACCTCCAATTAACCAATGAAGCGCGCGCGTTCTTAGGAAGTTCACAAGTATAGGTATATGCTATATAATATATAATAGATTAGGTAGCGGGCGGATCTCAGAAATTCATTCAACAAGTTATAGTATACAACTATATCGGGTGGCAATTAATGGGTCATAGACCACAAGCGGGGATTCAAGCTAATCCCAGCGTCTAATATGTGCTGGCCTAGCGAGTGTGTGTTTATGACAGCGCTAAAGT